>CM035593.1:69460467-70060467 GCA_020423425.1 Chrysopa pallens | reverse complement strand
TTAATGATGCCAAAGAAGTATAACTTGTGACGCGCATACGTGTACACGCACCTATTTCTTTTCCTTTGCCTAGAAACCCAAAGTAGTTCTATGCAATTAAAAAACATTCTATATACTTATATATATGATTAATATTATATACAACATTCACACAGACGTAAGAATTGTAGATACATAAAATAACAATTTACTTAAGTGCTGTCTGTAGACTATAAAATAGATGTATATTTTATCATGTAATAGATCGATCATGAATTTTTGATAGTATCGCAATGTTCGCATAAAAAATCCCTTACGTTTTATACACTTTGTGTGTGTGTTATTTTAAGTTCAGAAAATAATTGGCTTTTAATACGTACATTATATTATAGAAAATATATACATTGTATGCTTACCTATAAATTATATGATAGTATATAGATAAGTAGGAATACAATTGTAAAGGTAACCTGTTTAACGATTCCTTTTGCAGAAAGCATGGTTCTTTGTTATGCTTTATAAATCTCTTATGATAAGTGAGTAATTAATCAACGGATTTTTTAACCTTGACACAGGATATCTGTATTCTCATATGTCAGAAAAAATATCTAATTGATAAATGTATGTCCATCAATCAATAGAACAAGAAACCAAAAAGTGTTATCATGTAGTATTACGGAGTATTCCAGGTATATCTAGTTCAATAATCAATAAAAGTGTATCTTATAAACCCTTAATGCGACATATACATTGTCGATTACAATTTTCTATATAGAAAACACGATCTGAACTACTTAATAGTCAACAAAAAAATAAAGGTCACATTTAAATGATGAAATTCATTTAAAATATTCAAATAAAACTTATAAAGTGGTATCAAAATAAAAATAAATAGACGTAGGACGTCAATCAGTTGACACGATGTTTAAAATGAAAATATTCAACTTATTTTAATCGTGCCTAATAGACTGGCGAGTCATTTGACTTTTAGAAACGGTTTTATCAAATTAACCTTTTTGTAGAGACCATTATACCATTTAAACTTTTATATTCCTTGCAATTCAATTTTATGGTATTAAAAAAACTTAGATAAAATTGGTATATATATGTCAGAGTATATTAATTTTAGTGTTTAGTTTGAAAAATATGACCACACTAAAAAATTTTGGTATAATTGCTCAAAAAATCACCTAATTGGTTCACTTCCGTTCGCCCGTTATCAAGATGACTCAAAAACGAAAAGGGATAACGAGCTTTGGAGGCGTAATCTGGACCTTAAATGAACCAAAGTATGAACTCAAGAATTGACTTAGATAAAAAAATTTGTATTTAAAAAATGCGTATTTCAATTACAAGGGAGTCATCATCAGTAGGAACTAGCTAGTAGTAATAATAATTGTGTGAGGTGTTACAAATTTTTCTTAAATCAATTTTAGTGAAAAATATTCAATGAAATAGGAAAACGTGAAAAAAATAATTCATCTTATACCGCTGCAGAAAACTTATCAGGCTGTTGGCAGTGTATATTATAAATTATTATTATTGCCTTGTGATCATTTCAAAACGCTTGTTTAATTTTCGAGGAAATAAAAACGACTTTTAATAGAAAATTAACAAATTATTTAAAATTAATTGTACCCATACTCTATGAAATTAATTATGTGCTTATTACCCACCTAAATATAAATTATACACAGCTATCTGCCTATTCGCTATACAAACGTTATGTATGATTTATTAACAAATAGATAAATAATAAAGAAATAAATATTCATGTCAAGTATTATGAAAATGTTTTATAATTACCAATATTGACATTTATAATTATTATACTAAACAATGACAAATAATATTATTTATTAATAATGATGATATAGATATTATAACAAATAATTAATAGTACCCAGTCAGTCTATGCAGAAGCAACAATTATTATTGAATGTACAAATATAATTATATTATTTATTTTATGAAAATATATGATGAGTCGAGTCTACCGTGAGTTCATTGCAACATGCGATGAGTACCTATTTGTCATTAATATGTTAGGTTCATATAGTTTAATTAATTTTAATTATAATTTTAATAGATTTAAATGATGTTTCCTCATACAATTCTATAAAATTGGATGAATTTTTTTAAATTTAACTGGCATTGGATTTAAGATAAAAAACTGTAAAATATAATTAATTATCTTTTCATTTATAGATTCCAATAATTTCATATCGTACTAAACATAGATTTTATTCATATCATACTAAACATAAAAATAATTATATATTATTTTTATATTTTTACATATATGGGTATGAAATATTTTAGATCAGATCGCCCATAATTTTTTGTCGAACTACAAATATTTCTACTGCAATAGAATCCTATATAATATTTGCTGTCTCAAAATATGATTTCATGCTGAAAAAGTAACAAAGGTCGTCACATTTATTTTTTCAAAATATCGTATAACAAATAAGTTATACAGTTTTACAGACTCTTCGTCAAAGTAGAAGAAATTTATAATCAAATTTCTAACTTAAAAATTTAAAGTGACAAAAATCTGATAATGCTTTATATTGAACATTGAGTGAATAAACATATTCATCAATCAGTTTTGTCGTTGTATTTCATGTTGTTATTCTATTTACCAACAGTTGTGTTTATAACAAGGAATTCCTTGTTTTAAAAACAAAAACAAGGTATATATACAATATCTTGTTTAATTATTTATCAGTCTTATTCAATAATGTTCAAGTGTATTCAATTATTATTTTTGATGTACAGCAGTTATTTACGATGTTATTGGTTACTGTAAAATAGGTAAGTCTATGCATGTAGAATCGTAGCTCGTTTCTAAGGCTACGATACATTGCTACTGATTATAAATTTAAATAATAATTATGTCAAAATAAGTAAAATTTCCATATTATCAAATCAATCCAACAAAGAAAGAGTAAAGTCTATTAAAGTCGTATCAGAATTGTTTTTTTCAAATCACGCTCTATCATTTTATTGAAATCTGTTTTGGGAATTCTATATAGACTTTTTAACTTTTATATATAAAAGATTGAATTGAGAGATATATGAACGCAAAGGTCGAATAACTAGGATAAGACAGGCATAGACATCTGTTATAAAGTCGGTAATTTTTGAAAGCAAAAACCTCTAAATGGGTGAAGAGTTGATTCAAATGCTGATATACATATCAAAGTACAGTAGAAACCACTCAGTAAGAGAGTTGAAAATTCAATAAATAATTCTGTTGTAACGTATGCCAGTCCTACAGCCGGGTTTGAATATCTTTTTGAAATTTTGTGCAAGTATTTTATGGGCCACAACTGGCTTAAAGAATAAAAATCTGATATATACATCCAAGCTTGCTTGTAAAAAGTGCCTGTAGAAGTCATGCTTGTATAAAAGAGCCATCCCATAAAAAAAACTATCCCACAACAACCAAGATTTGTATACTCTTTTTCTTTGAGCTTAAATTAAGTGAAAAAAATCCATAATAATACTAGAAATTTTTTCAGTACTTTTATCTTCGAAAGTTGAGTAAAAGGACAATACAATAATATTCATGTATGAATAATTTTTGTAATAATATACTTGAAAAATCCAAATCACTTACCTTCAAGTCCAGCAAAAGCCTCATCATCAATAACGGTAATCGAATTTCCTTCCATTTCTAGTGAATTCAGCAATGTAAGATGAGAAAATACTCGAGGTGGTATTTCACGCAAGTGATTATGAGCCAAACCAAGTGAATCCAAATTTTTCAAACCTTGGAATACAACATGTTCAATTAAGTAATGCACAAAAAAATTTATAAATTTCGAAGCTATTACCTTCAAAATCACCTTCTTCAATTTTAGAAATTTGATTTTCTTGCATTTCCAGCTTTTTCAAATTTTCAAGAACGGATAATGCTTTTTGAGGTACACTTGTTAAATCGTTTCCTCCAAGATTCAGTCGTTTTAATTTTCTATAAGAAAATATTTACAATCAGTACAAAGAAAATTAATAAAGAGTAGGAATTCAAACATACAACGGGTTTCTCAGGGTTTGTTATTTTATTTATTTAAACAGAGGTATACAGATAAGAGCTACTTTTCCTTTGATTTTAAATCTCCTTACAAATAAATTTACTTAACTGGGTCTTTGATTATTAAAAATGGTTTACTCCAACCGATAATATGTGGTTTAGAAAATTTCAGTAGTCATTAGAAAATAAGATTACTTTGAGAAATAGACATACACGAACTTCTCTTTTAATTTTAATATCTTCATATCTTCATATTTTCATACCCTATCTAATTCACAACTCACGGAAACTTGTTTGACAATCGGTAATAAATTGTGGATATCAAATAATAATTTACTTTGTTTTTCAAACAAGTGCAGCTCTAATCATAGAAGTGTCGTGAAAAATACAGTGGTCTTGAAAAGATTATTTTACTTCTGAAATTTAGTGAGTAAAACCAACTTAGTAAAGGTAGTGTAATTGATTTATGATTCTCGAATACCGAGGTATAATAATTTTTGTATAAATATACTTACTTTTCTAAACCTCTAAATGCTTCTGAATCAATGTTGACCAATTTATTCTCATACAATGTGAGTATTTCTAATGTGTCCAAGCCCTCGAATGCTTGTGAATGTATGGCAGAGACACGATTATGATTCATATTTAATATCAGCAGATGATGCAGATTCTTAAATGCTACCGATGGTACAGAGCTTAAAGAATTTTGTGATACATCCAATTGAGTTAATGCTTTACCTGTAATTACAACAACAAAAATTATTTGCAAACAAAATATAAAAAGTATACAAATTTCTATAATGTAAAGTGCTCCAAGGATTGACATCCCATTTAGTAATGACGGCACTTAAGTGTATCAACTTCTTTCACCTGTTCCATTAATGAAATTGAAACATTGTACGTGTAAGTACTTTCAAGGAGAAAATATGCTAAAATGAGACAACAGCTTAATTTTTTATATGACTTTCCGATGACTCTTATTGTTGACGATTATAATTATATTATATTGTTTATAATTATATTGTTTAAAAGATTATAATTATATTGTTTAAAAAATCTTATCATATATGTGGCAATGTGGTTCTAATTCCTTTCATTAGATAATTAGTAGATATACAATTTATTTAATGAAAATCCATTTTTATAAATTAATGATTGAAATCTTTTAATTTAAGTCATTATCAAGTAATGAATAATTATTCTTCTTTTTTTGTAAATATGTAGGGAAAGTAAGTAAGATAATAATGAATAAGGAAACTCTGGGAGGAGTAGATAATAATGGGTGGAGTTGGATTTGCATAGCTGCTTATGTACAGTCAGGTAGATCATTTTAAATCAGGTACAAAGACCACATAAACAGCCATAACACTTCTATTGACTTCGCAACCCATCTTACCAATACAAGCCATAAAATGGATATTGAACACATGCCAGAGGTGTTATATAATTGCAATAAAGGCCAAAAATAAAATTTGCTAGAAGTCCTTGATATTAATTTCAGAATAAATTAAATAACAAATTTTTACCTAGTTTCCCCTTATATTTCCAAAATAAAAACATAATTAATTATTCATTTCTTGATAATAAAGACTTTATTAAGTCAAAAATGAAAAGTTTTTAGAGTGCAAATTAGACAAGGTTCAAAGTTTCTATTATTATTATAAACTTTTATTAAAACGGAAAAATTGAGATAGAAAACCCGTACATATAATATGCCCGTCATTTCCATTCATTTTACGATAATGGGCATGATAGTTTGTTAAAATAATAATACTATTAAAATATTATTTAACATTAACTCCTGGCGGTACTTTAGAATACCATATGTATATTGGAATTGTTTATATAAAATAAGCATACGTTTGAATAAAATTCGTATTTATAATAAATTTTTAGATGATTTGTGATTGAAAATTGAATAAGTGTTGAATTTTCATTTCCCATTAAGGGTAAATTTATTTTTCTTTAATACCATCAGTTTTGTTGAAAATTATTTCAACTGACACGTGGATAGATTCAACATTCCGAATAGAAAAGTGTGGACTTCTCTATTGTCTACACATTTCAAGTATAAGAAAAAACACACAATCATTTTAAAATCATAATGTTTACTTTAATCACCATTCTATGATTTCATGTGAAACTTACTTATTCATGTTTATATACCACAAAAAAATTTCAATAAGTATTTGACTTTTACATGATCATTTGACATTTTAGCCTTTTCTATTATGACATTATAAAACTAATAATGCAATCAAAGTATAAAATTTTCGCCCTAATGCGTATATTACATAATTCGAACTGAATTATATCAGATTTAAAAATTTTAGTATCATTGCAAACATTGAGAGCAACCTAAGTAATTACGAATCGAAAGTATAAATTGAACCATTATGGTTTCATTTTATACATGAATTTATTATATTATTGTTTACTGGATATTGTTTGTACCTGAGTTTATTGAATTGAAAATAATACGACATACATGGCTACTCTCTCTGTTCACGTACTCCTAAATGTGTAAAACCCACAACCTATATTTGTAGTAAAATAAATTTATTAGGATTTATGATGCTTATATGTGTTCAGTGGAATATTCTAGAGAAAAAGGCTCATGTTGGTTTGTAATATGTGTCCTTACATTAGACGTGCTTGTTTGTTTATTTAAAAGCATCTACATATTTTAAAATAAACACTTTTTGTAGTACAGGGAAAACTGAATACAATACAATATTAACCAGTCATATTATGTAAACTTGGATAAATTACAAAAAAAAAAAGGTAATTGTATTATGAGACACTTTTTTTGCTAACGAATTTCTCAACAAACATTAAGAATACACCAATAATAAAACTTCTTTGTGATGTACCAATATGCACATTTGAATGGGTATATGGCCGGTTCGTCTTCCACGAATGGGTTGCAATTTGAGTATTGGACTAAATGATGCATTATCTATATCTCAATCATAAAAATTAATTGTGTAAAACTATCGTACATCTGTATACAAAATTTTAAAATCGCGTGAATGGTTCAAGATAAATGGTCATTTCTATCCATCAACACCCATTTTATGGAATATATTTACTTAAGTAGCTTTATCTCTGGAAGGGCTTGACCGATTGAGTTTGCAGGGTGGACATGACTTAAATGATGTATAT
The DNA here is from genome assembly GCA_020423425.1 of Chrysopa pallens. Classification (NCBI taxonomy): domain Eukaryota; kingdom Metazoa; phylum Arthropoda; class Insecta; order Neuroptera; family Chrysopidae; genus Chrysopa; species Chrysopa pallens. The sequence continues at coordinate 70,053,284 of CM035593.1, read as the reverse complement.
TATGTAACATGCAAGTGTATAATTCGACTACAATTATATCAATTCCAAATTTTTTGTTGAAAAACCACCAATTTGAATCTATATCTAGTTCAATCAACAAATTGGAAATGGAAAAGTTTGTCTATCTCTAATTATGACAATGTTTAAATTAAGGTTGATATCTTTTAATATTCGACAATTTTAGTCTAAAATTTGTAAGTCTAGCAAATATCGAAGGTAATTTTGCTAAAGGTGTTCATAGACTAGCACAAAAACAAAAGAATGTAGAAACTTGATATTTTCGTGGAGTATTCTAGACATAAGTCAGATCAAGTTCGTTAATGAGAAAATTGGTCAATTGCAATTAATGAATCCATGAAAAATTTTTATGGCCATAGAAAATATATTTTTTCGTAAACTTTTGAGACCTACCATGATTTCAGCTTAATTTAAGGTTAAAATCACTTATAAACAAAGTATTCTAATAGGAATGCTCACATCCTATATGACTTTTAGCCATATTTATAAATTATCCATATACATAATTCACTATCAACGTAACAGTATTTTCAACTTATATGGTACAAGAAAAAAAAAACCTAAATAAAATACAAATATAAACATAAATATAAATTCATTCGACAATGAGTGACCTGCACATACAAATAAATGTCATGAGACTTTTTAGTATCAATTATTATTTCATGGTTTTACAAATGATCGTATGTATGTCCCAGTCAGTTGGAAAATAGGCGTTTAAATGGAAGAAATAAAAATTACATGGATAGATTGATGCCATTACTTGTTGATGTTTACTCTTGGGCGAAGTTAAAGGATAACCAGTTTGATGGTCTCAAGAACTTTAAAATTATAATGTACAGTGAATATTGAAAAACAAGTTTTGGTGCATTGCTTATATTTTAAAATATTACAAAATAACTTAGATTAGGTTAAATTAAATTATAATTAACCTATTATGGAACTAATAAACATTTATATTCCTGTTCAACAAATTAGTTTTATCATGAGTTTTATCAAAATATTATTTAACGAAAAATTGTTGAACTATTTTCTTATGATTTTGCATATAACGAAGAATGCAGTTCATTAGTAATTTTTGCTTAATTAATACGATGCTTGAAGCAATATATAGAAAATTCACTAGTTCACTTCTGATTATTCCTACATGGCGAATTCACCGCACATTTCCAAATCGCCCTTCTTCGTTAATTCTAGTTCAAAATAGTTTGTCAATGACGGTATATTTGATGTATAATTGATTAGACTATCGTTCACGGATAAATAACCGAGTATAGTTGTGGAAATTTTTGGTGTATGTTCCTTTTCAAATCTTTATCGGCATAGTTTAATACAATATCTATACATTACTAATTCCTATTACCCTATTATTTCATTTTTGTTCATCAGTAAGAGACAAACATACAAAGATATACACATTAAAAAAAAATTTTCTTACATATTAAGAATGCCACATAGACTAACATACTATAATTCTATAATGAATAATGTACTATTCCAATAATATTAAACACATACAAGTAGAACTGATTACCCTCTTTGTTTTGGAAATCGATTAATAAAAATATTTTGTGCAGTTATAAAAATAATGCTGTAGGTGAACTCTGTTACAGTACGGTATGTTTGAGATACGAGAATCGCTATACTCTAATCAGAATAAACTCATGTAAAGTTCTCAATGAACGTCCAATATATTCAAATATATATTCGTAGAAACATGATTATAAATGTATGTGCAATTATATTATGAAAGTGTAGCTATTTACTTCAAAATATCCACCCATTTCCATATAGAAAAGTGAAAACTTTCCTTTGGTCTTTGCAATAATTTGCAATAATTTCTCTTAACTTTATATAAATTTTATATATTCTACGTGATCGTTTAATATTTTACACATAAATATTGAAGCTAACAATTCAACCACCAACCACAAGTCGTTGAATGAATGTCGATTACAACACCGATGTCAATTTATTTGTAATAATATAGAATGCAGTAATGTATGAACATGAATATCTATCTCCTTATATAATAATTTTATGTGATATTATTTATACTTTTATGTGAATCATAAAACATTGATTTGTTTTTATACTACAAATTACAATTTTTAACTTTTTTTTAAGTTTTATTGTATATATTATTTGTACATGTTATATTCATGGAAGAGTAATTGTAATATATAAAGACTACGCTGTGTTTATATTAGGAGCCCATCACGCTAGAACTCCAAAGCGGAAAATTTAAAGGTGTTCTATTTCCCAGTGGGAATTACTTGTAATGAGACAAATTTTATGAATCCTGAATTTCGTCATATCTTCACATTTCAACGATGGTGTGATTGTTGTTGACATTTTTTATAGCAGTGACTATTTTTTAAATATAAATTTTAAATATGGTTTTTGCTTGAATACTTTTCCACCGTAGTCAGAACAACCTCAGCGCATCCAAAACGGTATGTATGACAACCGAGCACATACGCTTGACTGACTTGATTTCTTCATGCTGTGCGTTTGCCCCAATCCATTAGTTTGCGCTTCAAAATTCAATTTATTTGATAAAGAAATATTAACTTTGGAAATATTAACTATGGAAAAGCTAGCTAATTAATATTTCAGTAACTGATCATGTAATAAACTTATAATTGTAAGAGCACTTTACGAATTAGAAACGGAATTGAAATAATGTAAAGTAATAAGTCAAGAACTTACCGATCGAACTTAACGATGACTCTTCAACCGCAGCCAATGTACTATTATGTATTGTTAAATGACGTATATCCAAACCCAAAAATATGAAACCTTGTAATTTTTTCAATTGATTATGTCGCAATTTTAAATAATATATAACCATTGTTTTCCCTTTTAATGCTGCCATTGCTTTACTTATATGTTGAGAATCAGTAAATTCGCATAGAATATCTAATCCATTCTTTTTCACTGTACACGTACATGGTGATATATCACTACGTGCCGGACAAGAATATTGCGCTTGTTGTCCATTCACCATTGATAATAAATACATTAAAGTTATAATTAACACACTCCATCGTAAAATAATATTACCATTCACATTAAATACTAATCTCGTGGAAAAACTCTCCTTCTTCGTGGTTTTCGTTTCATAATCATTTTCATCTATTATCCCCATGAATGAGGATGATAAAGATGATAAGGATTCTCGATCTCTATCGAGTATTTTAGTTGTTGTTATTGTTTCATTTGCATTACCACCGGGTTCTCGCATTTTGCCACGCACACGCCTTCCACACCACCACTTGATGCCGCCAGCCCCACCACTTATATCCCGCCCCTCCTCCTCCTCACCTCCACCACCACCGTCACTAGTATCCTCAACCACCTCCACTACTGCTGTTGTTGATGATTGTTTTTGTAAATAAAATAGTCCCGGCTAGGCCATCATTCTATTTGTATGTATAGATTGATGCTTTTTACGTGTAATTTTTATGGGTTTATAATTGAGTTGTTTAATATTGATGTGTACTCGTTGTTATGCACAAACATAGGTGAACAAAATGTCAGAGGTTGATATTTGTTGTTTTATTGCTTGTAGTTTTTCTGTTTATCTGAAACAAAAATGAAAAAAATTATATTTATTATCATCGATATGAATCTACCTACATTCAAAACATTGAAATGTATACAAATCTAACTGGTATCATGGTTTTTCCACTATTGAGATACGCCTCTCAGAAACAGCTTATTCAATTCAAAAAAATTCCTTTTAGTTTGTTTCATTTAGATGTCAATAATTTCTTCCAAGTTTTAGCCTTTAAGTTTGGAGTTTTAGATTAAGGTTCAAAGAACACAGTCATATTTATAGAAATAATATTATTCACAGTTATGCCAAAATTACTAGACTACTGAACGAGCTTACGTGTTGGACAAACTACATCTGAAAATAGTTTTCCATTAAGCCCAATTCCAAAAATTTAACTCAACAAAAAAAATGTTTGTTTTTTGAAAAAAAAAAATTTTGACTACTAAAAATGCTACGCCATAATTTATACAATATCCTATATAAATTCATACTTTAACAACAGACTTGTTATTTTTACACTTGTTGTAAAGATGTACCTGTAGTTTATTTGGACGTAACACAAATTTAAATTTTCAAATTATACATTCAAGTAGTTTTAGAATATTTCCAAAAATGTTACGGTCTGATCACACCCTTGTGAATATCATATGTAATGCGTGTAGTCCCTATACGTTCTTTTGTGATGAAAAGTGTTTTTGACTTATAAAGGTATAAATAAGTACGCGTTATATGAGAATGTAAAGTAAATTTTAATAAAGTTTCATGTTTGGTATAACAAAATATAAAGTAAGCAGTAACAATAGGATAATTTAAACCAGACAACGTATACTATATACTGTGTCAAAATTTACTTATGGTTTTGATATACTATATTGTGAATTGTGCCAAGGGCGTGGTTTCTCTTGCATATAATACCAAAAAAAAAAAAAATAAAATAAAAATAATTTTAAGTCATTTTTTTTATAGACTGATATGTGCCACCTGCATGAGAGAATTGGCGTATTCAAGTTTTCAATTTTATACGTAAAACAAAAATAAACAAAAAATTAATTATATTTTAAACTTTATAAAGTATTACAGCTTCTATGCATCTACTTTCGTACATATTCTGACTTTATGAAAGTAATATTTTTTATTCCAATTATTTTAATATAGCTTCAGTTATCCAACTAACTTAATATATTATTTTACTCCCGACATTTATCGATGCCGCAAGTTATGTGATTTCTAAAATTTAGTACTGGAGATATTCGAAATGGTCACATTTAACTTATTATTTGCCGTTTCAGAAATACAATCGGAATAGAAGATAACGAAATATAAAAAGATTACGATCACCTAAAATTTAATGAAATTATGTGATTAAGAAAATTATATTCAATACCTACATGTTAATTCAATCTACAAGGCTGTGTTTATTTGTATTTAAGTAAGCACATTGTATCCATAATTAGGAGTGTTATAACAGAGCTGAGGAAACGCACGGTTCTTCTAATTTTCAGCCATTGCTAGAACAACGAAATATCTCCCTAAAACTCCCCAATAACGAAATAATTTTTAGCAAGACTTCTCAATTAGATGACGACATTTTGAATGGTTCTTGTTTTCGACAAGTAATAAAATTTAGTGATATGTTAAAATTTATTACATAAAAGATTATTTATTAAGTACTATCAAATTTTCCATTTCAAGTATTCAGTTTGTTTATGATTGTACGGAACCTCAGTTTCGTGGCCCTAAAAGCCACATTTCTAATTAGAAATAGTATAATCGTAAATTATCGTGTACTTTTCTGTATTATTCGAGTTTAGTTTTTCGAATTATTTATTAAGAATAAGTTACGCATATTAAATAATTTTATTTCAAACTTTTTAATTAATGTATAGTCATTAGATGCTGTATGTGGACTTATAGGTTAACCTTGGGAATAATATCTGTTTTAGTCAAGTCATGTTATCTTTTATATAAATTTATGTATGTTTATCGAAATTCTCTTTAAGAAAATGAAAATATTGTTTGAGTTTTTATTCTATATGAAAGAATAATTGCTTCATATAGAATAATATGAAGCAATAAATTTTTTTTTGAGCTCATTAACTAAGTGCTCTATTTGTATTATACCTATTTAATTGAAAAATATTTTTCGAAGATAATGAAATAATGCAAAGGTTTTTTCCGATTTAGATTGTAGGTTGAGCTTGAAGGATCTAAAATTTCATTTTATGTCACCCCGCAGTTATTATGGTCACAATATCTAAAGAAGAGTAGCTATGAAGCTATGAAAAATTAAGTTATAGTAAAATGGCTCAAAGCGAATTAAATAATGATTAATCGTGTGAACAAAAATTTTTCGAATGTTATTGAATAATAATAGTTCAAACATTGATATTCAATCATGTGTCGAGAATCCAAACAATTAACACAGTTAGTTGTTCTTTTTGACTTGTGTATAATAGAATAGGATTGTTTTTACAATCAATTTATTATAAATTCAATAATTTTTTTTACATTGGATTTTACGTAGTATCTACAGTAAAGAGCATGGTAATGCTAATAGAATTATGATACTGCAGATATTATATTACTTAACTGAGTCTGGATGCATATGATTCTAGATAGATATACAATTATTGTTTGTTATTCTATTACTTAATAATATATGCTAATGGTTGAAGATTATACTCGTTATAAAGCTTATAATGTATGGTGTACTACTTACAACTTTAATCATCCAATATACTTTAAATCAACTATCTACTATGTGCACTACTATTTAAATGATTTAAACCTGTTGAAAATTAACAGTTATATATAGTCTTAATACTTTTACATAAAATTAAAATATAATATAAATCTAAATTATGAAATCCCAGAGCGTAAATGGATGCGTAATTATTTTTGCTTAAATTATCTCTACGCATATATTATGTAGTTTCAGGTTAAGAAAAAAAATTGTGCAATCCATTTCTGTTTAAATTCAGATTTAAAAAATTTTCAAAAAATATACACATTAAAGGACCAAGCGAGATGTACCTAGATCATGCCCGTCGTAGATCCGTTTTTTCAAAATTCAAAATACGGCTAAAATGAGGAATGAAGATTTTTCAAACAGTGGCAAAAAGTATATGGTTTATTCATTCCAACTTGAAATATTGTAAGAATACACTAAGGTAATAAAGTGTAGTCGAAATTTACAAAATTAAATGCTTTAGGATACATAGTTTGTATTCTTTGAGGTCAGAAACAACATTTTTTCAATAATATATTATAATACAAAATTATCGGTGACAATAAGCCAACTTATTTTTTTCGCCGTATATTCGTATCGGATTTCAATTTTTCCTTAATAACGGTGCTCAAGATTAAACAACTTTAAACTACTAAATGTAAACTCTTACAAAGCATGTTCTCATAAATTAAAATCTGCTGCTGAAGAGACATTTAAGTGAATAAAAGCTCCATATTCCTAGAACACTAATTGGGAGATCTAAAATAGAACCAGCACGAAATCTCCATTACTCGTTCATTAGAAGTTATGCTCGTTAATCTGAATGAGTTTCATACACTAGCAGGAAGTTGAAAAATAGCGACACATAAAAACACATGTGCAGTTCCGCACGATAGAAATGAAACAAAAAGATTAGGATAAAAATATAGAATTTCAGCAGAAGGCTAAGTGTAGGTGTTATTTGTGATGATATCGATACCAAGGTTAAAATTGTAATGCATTTTATTTACATATATTACATACATTACTTTTATCCAGTATCCGGTTTGATAATTTTTTTTTATTAAAATAATGAAATATTGATTTAAACTTAACAAACAATACACGCATACATTACACCACAGTTGTTATGATGCGTTTACGCAGGTGCCCATCGACATATAATAATTGTGTATTAAACACTTTATAATACCATCTTTCTCAATCTGTCATACGTCCAAGTCTATAGATTCCTTCTTATTCTCCACGTTAAAATATATAAAAACCCCTATATTTCCTACTCTAACACGTTATATCCTATACATGTATGTGGGTTTGAGATCACTACAATAGGAAGTTTTACTTCAAAAAGGGCTTGAAATCCGAAAAAAAAAAATTATTTAAGTTAAGAAAACAACATATTTTAGCAGAGCAACAAACATAAGACATCGAGTTTTTCAGAAAATGATTTTCAATATAACATGAATGTGATGTTTGTGTTACCAAGCAGGTGGATATATCATGTATACCTTTATTAGATACTCGTATATTATCTTGTATCGTTTATTTAACATTAATGTTACCTTCAAGTGGAACAGAGTCTGTCAAAAATGATATGCACTAGTTCAAAAACAGAGATACAGTAACTTACCCTATACTGTTGCAATATATATTAACATTCAAAAGTAACAAAATACTATCGTTTCTGATTATCTGCTTTCTTGTGTCCTTTGCATAACAAGTGCATAACAAGTGGTGCATGCAAGATCGACCTGACGAAATTATTAATGAGGAGAATAAAATCAATGATTTGTTGATTATTACGACAGTTTTTTTATCCTCAACAAAAAACGGCTAGACCGATTTTGATGGAAAATAAGTTTTAAGATACGTTTTAACGGTCGAATAGAAGTAGTTCCACGTCGATGACATAATTTGTTCTCTAGATAATCGAAACGAAAACTCTGAACGCACATACCCACACGTATATACACATATAAAGGCATTTCACTGAAAACGTTGAATTTTTTAGTGACTTTGAAACGTAAAAATAATAACTTTGAAACTACAGGAACTTTTCACTTGGATGTTAAAACTATTACTTGTTTATGTCAGATTGTTGATTATTAAGAAGAATTGATACACAAAATGAGACCTTTGTTATAAATCAATCTCTAATGAAATGCATATTGAATTTTTTCAATTTTCGAATAACTAAAAAAATAACTATCCAAACGTTTGAAATTAGGAATGCACAATTTTGTGTTGAAACCGTATAGGGTGTTTTTTATCCTGAACATAAAACTCTCCGATACGCCTTCCGTTTGCAATTTGTGGGTGCGATTTTTTTTGAAAATATTATCAGTTATTTAAAATACAATTTTTTTTTTTTTTTGAAAAGCAATTTAAATTTAACACATCGTTGCTGATGATAAAATAATATTATAATAATACGAAAGTATACATACTTTGTACTATTAGATACTATTCTGTATTATTAGTAATTACGGTTTTAGTAGATATATACATAAATATATACTTAACCATATAAATTAATTACAAAACGGAAATTACTAAATTCCAAAAAGATGCATATTCATTTCTATTAAATAACTAACGAATGGATTATATTGCTTATGTTTTCATAATAATGGCGTGCAGCTATATTTTAATCGGAGCATATGTGAGAACTCTGAGAGTAAGAGGAGAAACAGTAATTTAATTGAAATTAGCATTTTTGCGCATTTTGCGAAAATTGAAATATTGTATAAAAGTATGTTTTAAAATATACGTTTTTAATTAGTAATTATATATATATGTGAATAACAGCAGAAAATTCCCAATGAAATTCCCAAAAACCCCAATGAATCACATCAGTTTAATTCATAATGTGGGTGGAGAATGGAATATTGAGTGAAGATTAGGCAAGAAACTATGCCGATGAAGGTTTGGAGATGTAAGAGAGAAATTTCAGGAAACCTTCATAAGCATAACCGCTTACATCGATCTTATCTATGCATCGACAGTCATACAATCATGCATCCGCCTCTATAACTATAATTGAAAAACAGTTGGTGCCGAAATAAATGATGTCATAATTGTTCATCTCCATAATGATTATATACATAAGGCTCATTCTACGATAAGAGGTCCTATCGATGTCCATGGCACTTATATACACTTATATACATTCTCCTTCAAAATTTATGATAAATAATATTAGCATGCACAAATGAGTTGATTGTCAATACAAATGTTTTATAAATTACATAAAATTTTCTTGTACGATTTTTCCATAGAAATAGACCACTTATAGTAGAATCACTTATAAAACTTTTGTTGTAAGAAATAGATGCAAAACAATCTTTAAGAGCTTGTAATTTATTTTATAATCAATTTTCATTTAATTTTCGAATTTTTTTTTTTTTGGTATTGAGCCTAGTTTTACATTTTGAAGGATGAATAGCAAATATTTTTTATTGCTACTTCCATATCATAGTCGTTATTATACGAGTATAAAAGCAGTATACATGTTGTTATAATATACTTTTACCTACAAATAATTTCGAAGTATACAAACCTGAATACTATATTCAATTATAGGTCAAACATTTAGAATCAAACTTTATACTTAATTATATTGATCATTATATTATCAAAGTTTGTAATCTCTTAATATTAATATTTAATAATAATAATATTATAATATATTCAATGTATATGACATCTGATAATAATAGAATACATAATGTTAAATTATTGAAAGGACTGCGGCGTATTTTGTGTATGTTTATGTTTATGTGTGTGTGTGAATGTGTAGTTATTTGTATCTCAAAGGTCAATTCATAAGCCATTCCTTTGTTATTGTTATTATTAATATTATTTGTAGTAGCAACAGTTCAACTAAGGCGTATTAAATTTATTCTACATCGGTTTTTGTTTGGTTGCTTTGTTTAGGCCCAGTGCACATTATCAGATTTTCTGATCAGAAATTCTAACTCTTAACATGTATTTTATTTGAGACCCCGCACACGGTAAGAATTCTACTTATGACAATAGAAAATCAAAATCAGAAAATCTTATCATGTGCGCATAGCATCCGAATTTCTTATAACAATATGTTACGATGTTATCTGAAGTAGGCCATTTTTTAGTCAAAAAAGTAATGAATAAATTTAAAATATTTGAAAGTCAATTGGTTCGTTGTGGTTCGTTGTACAAATCCGATGATATCCGAAGATATGCACTTATTTAAGATTTTTGTCTGAAATATTATCAGATTTTTTTATTAGAATTTCTAATAGGACTGTCCAATGGTGTACGTTGACCATTAGATTTTCTGATCACAGAGTCAAATATAAGCTGGTGTGCGCTGGCCCTTAAGGAAGGACATTTTAGTGCTAACGCACATGGTAAATTTTCGTATAAGTATATCCGACGTGAATGATCCATGCAGTCCCACCATAAATTCATGTAAGAAAATCCGATCATACTTCAGACGGCGTCTTAAGTACAAAGCACATTATTAAATTGTCCTATGGACACCATGCATCAAAATGTTTTCATTCGTATCTATGGTTACAAAATACTAGTTTATCATTCAAGTGATATATAACTCTGGTGTATGGTGTATGTTTTAATATAAGAAACTTCTCAAAATTTATTATCTAATTTAATTTATTAACTATTTTAATGTATATTTTATTATAATTTTTCACTGATAGAACATCAATCGATTAAGAAGTCCCTTCCGCGCATTATATGCTCGGTAATGATAAGAAATCTCTAAAATAAATTAAGATCATACATCAAACAAATTCTGAAAATTCTGAAACCGTTGGACATTAATCTGTACGAAAATAAAAGTACTTGCAATTAGTATTCAATTAATTAATTATTTTCTTAGCCTACGACTACTTCATGTATTATACTTCAGACAGCATTGTAAAAAAATTCTGATACTACGTCATACGGTATGTATGTGTAGAAATAAAGAATTCTTAAAATGTGCGGGGTTTAATGTAAAATGTATACTTAGAATGCACTAATGTGCGCTATTCCTAAATTTAAGAAAATTCCTCTACAAGTTTTTACTTCCATGTTCCACGCACATAGTTCCATTATGATCGGATATTTATAAATTTTTTTTAATCATTACTCGAGTGATTAAATATGATACAAACATATTACTTATTAATAGACATTTCGAAGATATAGCGAAGATACAGAGTATTATGTCTATTTTTTTCACAAATACCTCGTGAAAGATTTTATCGAAATGTTCAGGAATATTACCATTTCTGGCAAAATTTATGATCAGTATATAAAAAACAATTATAAAAAATTAAAATCAACTGAATGAATGTACAGTCTTTAATGAACACTGATAGAAATTAAAAGACTACTTTGACTTTATAGTTAATTGTAATATTAAAATATATTTTCCATAATGAAACATAATTAAAAAAAAAAGAACTGTATACATACGATAGCTTCAAAAATAAAACATCGTCTTTAATTAGTTATTTTGCTTAGAAGTATGTGTTTAATATAATATTTTTAATCAAAGTTTCAAAAATTAAATAAAAAAAACAATATAATCTCACCGTGTTATTTTTTCAAGATGAAAATATCCCAGAAACAAAGAAGTTTTAACAAATTTATAAAACTCACTAAAACTAAAAAATTAAAACAACAAAAGTGTATCACAAATTTTTAATACATAAATTAAATAAAATAAACACAAAAAGTGACTACTTGTTTTTTCAACAATACAAATAACAGAATTTTACAATCGAAACACATATAATTATTATTTACCACAATATCAACCACTAATTAAGTAAATAATAATAATAATAAACTAAAAACTTATCACTTTTCCACTTATCATTAAAATAGAAAAACAAAGTTGATAAAAAATATTGAATTATCAACAAATGCTGTATAACAGTCGCGCAACAAACACATCACATTTATGTTGTTTCAATAATTCAAAAACTTTTTTTCAATTGATATGATATAAATTTTTTGATATGTACTTCCTTCTTCAAACTGTTTGTATACTTATTACAATCATTGTTTGTTATAAATTAATAAATTTAGAAAGACATCATCATGATATCTCCCTTTGTGTATCATTACTATATTTATGTCTTGATTCATCTCATCATGATGCGAGTGACGACGATCAACATCATTCGAATTGAATGGAAGTATATGTTTAAATGAATATATAAAAGAGAATTGTTCTCATCTGTCTCACTATATGTATATAGTGAAACCTCAATAGGTGGATATTTGCGATACTACGAACTTGATGGATTTATTTATCAAAATTTACAGAGATTGAAAATTCGTAAACAAAAAATTGTGTATTCCAATTCATTGCATGATAAAAATAATTATTTGACTGCTTATTTGTATTTATAAACATTTCTAGTAACTAGCTTATAACAAGTGTATAAAAGTTATATTAACTGAATTAAATGTAGTATTAATTGAAAATTTCCTATTTTACCCATCAAAATGTGAAACTAGACTCAATACAAACAAAATTCGTAAATTGAAATTTCTATTCCTAGCCTCAATATGTTTTATTTTATAATACTTCGTTATGCCTCTTCTGCTTACTTTTTCTTTCAACTGCAAAATTATGAAAAAGTTCCGTTTCAAAAAGAAATCCTTTTAAAATAAATGGAAATGGAAATAGAAAATTTCAATAAAGTAATAATCATTTGAATAAACTAACCTTTACAAATACCTTTTATCTTTTTAATCATCTTCAAAAGGAGAAGTTTCTCAATTCGACATCGTGTATATTTTTTTCTTATTCAAGTTCGCAGATAACTATGTCCTTTTTGAACCGATTTTGATGATTTTTGTTGTTGTTAGAAAGGAGATATCCCAAGGGTGGTATCATGATAAACCACCATCTTATGTCACTAAGGAAAGATAACTAGCAAATCAAACATACAAACGGATGGAAATGGACTAACAAATTTTAGATTTAAACTAATATACTCTGAGATTATCAAAAATTTCAGAAAAAGTCATGTGAAAGAAAATGCCAAGTAAGCATTTGTTCTTTTCTTTAGACAAGTAATAAGCCTTGAACTAATATTTTACACAAAATTATTGTGTAATTCAGAACATTATAAAGTACTTTCACTATAATCTAAATTGATTAAATATATGATGATACTCTTTATATTTCACAGATGTTAATGATAACAGATATGATATAGCAAATATATAATGTCGTTTTATATTTATTCTTCTAATAAAATATTAACATCATAATCATTTATAGAGAAGTATATTCGTCACCTATTTCTTTTAAGTTTTATATATAGGTATGTCACGCTGCTTTTTGTTATGCTTAAGATTATAAGCTGTTCACGAAATGCATACACTTCATGTAATATCAATTATTTCTACGTTCAGTAAACACAATTTTCCCATTTGAAAATGTTTTTTTGCTGTGAATATACATCCAAATTCCATTAAATTGCAATTCAGTGCAAGTACTGCACAAAGTATCCGCTGTGTATATCGTAACGTTTCATTGAAACAACAATTAGAGATTGTTTTTTTGTATACAAATTAAACACTGAAGTACTAAACTACTTGTAGAGAGTATTTTCTTGTCTTAAGGATTAATAAACTGTTCTTTTAAATTCAACATCCATAACTGAAAGTATTCATTTGGAACAAATGTTTAAGTTTAGTTGAAAATAACTATGAAAACAGCCCATTTAGTTCGAATAACTTTAATCAAATTAAATTGACGTAAATTAACAAATATAGAACGTACCCAAGATACCTACTTACCCATCAAGGTTCAGTTATAATCACTTTGCGAGATACCTGTGCGGGCATTATAATACGATAATATTAATTAGAAAATCCATTATATAAAGTTATATGAAAGAAAGTATTACCTCCTTCTAATGAATATTATAATATAACAGCTTTATATAATATTCTGTTGAAAATATAATACAGACAATCTTTATGGTCGTTATATTTTAAGAACATCGTCCATCATTAAATGATTAATTATCTTCAGTAAATTTATTCGATAAAAATAATTAGTTAATGTTTTTAGACAAAATAAGTAAAATTCATTTTCAAACTTCTTAAAGGCGTCCTCTAATTTCAATAGCAAATATTAGCGAATTTGAGACAAAATCGATGAATCATTTTTGAAATCGTAGCATTAAATTTTTTTTACGATCACCATTGGAAAACGTTTGAACAGTTTTTATTTTGTGTCCTTTCCTATTTTGATACCCTTCTATTATCGGTATACATATTAGATTCAAAAATTATCGATCATAATCTTGGCTCATTCCACTAAAATTATATACACAGTTAATAGCTAATTTTGGGACAACCCAGAATCTTTATAAAATTTCAGAGTGTACCATTACCATGTTTTTTATAAGAAAATATGGAGAATGGATTGCGCATAATTAAATTTTCCATAACTGTAGTAGTGATAAAGCTGAAAAAAGGACGGGCAACAAAATATATAGTCTTTGAAAATTTCCTAGATTTCACTCTTTGTAAACAATGTCACTTTTCATGTCATATGAAATATTATTCATGGATAAAGAAATGATGAGAAGTCTGATATTCTTAGCTGTGTATCAAATTGGTTAAATCTGATCGGGTAGTCCTAACTAAAAAAAATATTATCGAATAGGGCATTTCAAATTTCATTTGTTTGACGATAATAAACTATACGGGAAATTAACTTTTTAAGCTGAACTAGCCAGTTGTATTTACACAATTTGATCTTCTCAGTATAGACATAATTAACTGATTGAAGCTTTAGCTTTATTTGTGGGTGCTCTTGAAAATGGGATATAAAATTGAGAAAAGTAATACATTTATTAGTAAACGATGTTTAACATAAAATAATACATAATCTAAAAGTGGTTTTAAGTATATGTCAAACGCCTAGGACAATACAAACGTTGTTAAAGGGACGGAAGAAAAATATTTGTGTTGTGGCATGTTTAATAAATTCTAGGAAAATTTAGTTATGTTTGATATAAAACTTTTAAAAAGTTATTTTATATTATGTACTGTATAAAACTTTAGAAAATATGATTTTGATGACCATAGAAGAAAACTTATTTGTTTTAATGATAACAATAGGTTTATAACAGGCTTCATGAATTTGGTAAGTTTTTTAATGCACAAAACTTTACAGTAATGTACTTGTGAGGATGGCAAATGTTATTATTAAACTATGACAAAGGTTACTATAAAACAACTTTGTTTTCTGTCCGTTTAAACAAATTTATTCGAGGGAGACTTTTAATTAAGAATTTGAATAAATTTTTTAATATCTTTAATTAAAGTGTCTTTACTTCACGAACAGTGAACTGCAGTTATTTTTTAAATATCTTTATGAATAAGCAAATTATGGAAGTTCTCAAAACCTTATTAGATAATGATAGTGGTACACTGTTGTGACATGTGAAGTGATGAAAACTATCTTTGAAATTTTATAACTTCTTTATCAACTTTAAGTTCCTATCTAGATATAAATTACATAATAAACATCGATTTCAAGAATGGGATGGAATAATATTTGATAGTTTATAGCTTCTTTGTTTTTTAATCAATTTTAACTTAATTTTTGTTATGGTATTAAGTTTAGTTTCATATTCGGATGTGAAATATAATAAATTCAGTATCATTCAACATTTCTATTAAGTCGTGGGGGTAAAATTATCGTGAATTTTTTGAAGGTCAAAAGAAGCTTACAAATTAGCTTGCATGGGTCTCACAAAAGAAGAATAAATGATTAATGAGTCAATTTCCCCTATCTATTCCCTAATTTTAGCGTGTGGTCTTATAGTGCACCGGAGCAATAACAAGAAAAATTTATGAAAATATATTTACATATATTTTTCGTATATTATATTTATTGTGAGCAGAATACATAAACAGTTAGAAAAATTTAAAGGCATACACAGCTGAAATTGAAAAATGATTGTGATGGATTGGAGAGTGTCTGTCTTTGGTTGACATATTTTTGGCTAATTTTGTAGTTACAAGTATTTAGAAAGTTAAAAAAAAATAATAATTTAAATGGTCAACTGTCCAAATTCTGTATTTAGTCTCATTGAAAATATCATCTAATCGGTACACAAGAAAAATCACGAAATCATAAATTCATAGCACGTAATAAAAGCAATAATAGGAAAATATAATCGAAAATGAAAATTATGTGGTCAATCTCCTTGTGTCTAGTTCATTACAAAACTATTTTTTACTCGCACACTTGTGCACAGTCAAATATGCATTCCTCTTATTAGTTTCAGTATTTACAGTGTACATATTATATACACTATATATTATAGATTTATGCAGGAAATACTTTAAATGCGTAATTATTTATTAACAATAATGTTCATATTAATAATTACTTGTATCTACATAATTAAAATATAACGTAAGGAAATTATAACGAACGAAATGAACAGGATCATAGATAATTTGTTAACAAATAAAATATAGTAAAAGCTTTTCAATAGAAGTAAAAACAGAACCATCGTTGGTTTTGTTGATGTGTAAACCTTTAACTCCCCTCGGAGGGAAATTCTTATTTTTTTTTCATATAATTAAAAACATAACAACTGTAGTTTAATTTGAATTTTGATTAAATTTGAAAGTAACAGACGTGGATTTCAAACGCGCATGTTGACTACAAATTGTGCAATCATGAGTATTTTAAAAGACAAATAATGCAAAATTTTTTTGGGTATGCTACTTGCAAATGAAAGCTTACTCTATTACTCACTTTTATCGTCGGAGCCAGTTACAAAATGAAACAGCATTGATAAAATCAAAATGGTGTCTTTTAAAATTTTCACTAAGCTAAATTTATTTTTCAACATCTTTTAGCACGTCTAGATCTAAGTACAAGTTGTAAAACTGCCTTCGCCATCCTCTTGTTTAATACGCTAAAACCACACTGTTATATCGGTTATTAATAAATAATGTTTAAAAGTGAATAATTAATTAAATAATTATCTAAATTGAATATGAATAATTTATTTCGATAGTAGATAATGATATTGTTTTAATATATACTCCACTAAAAATTAACACTGTAGATAGCACCGGGAAATAAGTTATGTATTCTACATAACAATAAATTATTTGTAGTCTTTATTTGAAAAATAAATTATTTTAATAACAACATATGTTAGATGAAGATGTTAGTTTATGTAAATTTCTAACATCTAGAAACATTAAGATCATTGAATTAATGCATTCGGTGTTCATTTGCTAACTTCTTGATGAGAATTTTACTTTTCGGATATTGATTTTACTTTGTACGTTGTATAAAGGAAAAATTCGCGATTAGATGCAAATTCCCAAAAAATGAAATAAATGCATCTTGAAATTATTAAACATAATTGTCAGCAAGTATTGCGTGGCGAAAAAAGGTGTATTTAGACAAATAGATAATTTCAATAAAATTTCAAGGAATAAAATGACACTAAATCCAGATTGTGAACGTTGGGTAAATGAGCAAAGTTTCTATGTAGTTTTATACTAGATATTAATGGTGTTTAGCTTTAATTAATAGAATTTCATGATTAAGAAATATAATTATTTTACTTTTTGTGAATCTACAATTTATTCAAATAATTTAAAAATTAAGCGTATAATTCGAAACGTACGTTTTAAAATTATTTATAAGATTTGTGGAGACTATATTAGTTATACTAAATATTTTCACTATTTATACATTTCTACGACATAATTAAAATTTTTAAGGATTTTTAAAAGGTAATAAGATCTCAGGGATGAAAATAACAGCAAATTTTTAACGTGCTATGCAATCTTGTAAGATGAGCTAACATTTCATAGAATTTTATGCCTATTTACTATGAAAGAAGTTCTGTTTACTATTATAATCGAGAATCCTGAAAATTGATTCCATGTAGCATCATTTAATGTAATTTCATTTTATTAAACCGTCCAGGAATAATAAACAAATACAGTTTATTATTCCTGTATATCAATAATATACCATTGTAGATACTAAACTTACGCATTTGTGCGTTGGTGGGATTGTTATAAATCAATTTTGTTCATTCGTCTATGTTCCATTATGTTACAACAAGTATTCAGTTAACCTTGTCGAGTTTATTTAAACTAGAAATGATTGACTTAGTAAATTATCTATGTAGAGTGGCTAGAGGTACTTGAGTCTGCAAAAATCATGAACGCATTGTGATAATTGATTTGTGTTAAGAATAGCTCCGCTGGATCTTCGTTGCCAGATAAATTTTCATTCAAGTTTTTACGACCTTCCTTTTCCCATTTCAAAATTTTAATAACTTTTTCGCGTTATTAAAGATCGAAAAAAATTCTAAACTCGCCGTGGTTTACTCGGAATGTATTGGAACTTTTTGAAACTTCCCTTAAAGTTCTTCAAAAGTTTTTGGTTTTTCGATGAGGATGCTATTAGCTATTTTTATATATAGCACAACGGAGAATTTTGAAAAAAAAAACGTATTTTTTAGAAATACGAAGGAGGAGTCTAATCAAGAATGGATTCGGCAACATATGGATCCTTATTATTCAAGATATTCTTAACACAAATTCTTGTGTCAGAAAATGATCCTTGATTTTTGTATACGCAAGTGCCTCCACCTATTACTATAATATATACCGCTTTGTACATACACTATAAATACTTAAAGTATTAAGTCAATTTGGCAAATAAAATACAAAATAGATTATTAACGTATTACTTTTGTATAGTTATGTATTAAGGTATTGAAAGTGACTCTCTAGCCGGCATGGCATTACAATATTTAAGAGAGGAACTGCAACCGCGTCTCTTGTATTCTTTTGGTCCTCTGTACCCTTCATTAAAACACCACATCACCTGAAGATAAAGATGCCTTCTAGTACAAGTCGGCATGGCATAGACCATGATTTCTCTAATAATTTTTTTATCTCCTTCTGCTTTTTTAATAGTTCATCAAATCCAACAAATGAGACATCGTTTCAAAGGTTTACCGGTCAAAAAAAAGCTTACCGCTTTATTTCCAAAATAGTTTTAAATTAAGGATTTTAATAAGAAAAATATTTAAACTTTATTTCTCAGAACAATAAGAACAGGTTACATAACTACCGAACGAAGGCCGTATAAATGTTCTGTGTATCAGATACAAAGACACACTTGAACAATTTTTAGTGAGTGAGCAGTTTTACCGAGATCTGTAGTTCACAAACGCATAAAATGTCCATTTTTGACCCCAAGTATATTACTTCCAGTTGGCGTTTTCGAACGCCAGGAAATCTTTTGACGAATAGAATAACACTGTCTAGAGGTCGATCAAACAAGTTAATTGTTTAGATATTCGACATATGATTGAATTTCATTGTTTAAACTTTTCTGCTATCATTTATAGAAAAAAAATGAGTCAAGGATCCATTGGACCTAATGGATCTATTTTGCTAATTCACAAACTCAAAGTCCCATTTTATGTTTTAAATCCATCACCAAAATTTCTGCTCCCAACCTCTTTGTGTTTTTGAGTTGTCGTAATGAGGGACGTACGGATTAATTACGTATTTCTATAAACACCTATACCGAAATTCCGTTTGTGCGGTCAATATTAGGTAGCATTACAAATTAATATTACTCTGATCTTTTATGTATATCGAATATAAAAACTATAGAGGTTATATAAAATTACTATTCACATACCAAAAATTGTTCATGTGTGTAATCCACTTTTATAAATATATTACGTTTTGTTTATTGAACACAACTTTTATAAAATTGTTCCTCTCTGACGTTAGCATGAGTAAAAAAGCTATCATGACAGTAATATAAATAACAATACAGAATATTTAAGTTTAAATACAATAAAAATAAAAAATATTTCTAAACAAATTGAACTGACTCAAAAAAGTACGAACTAAAAAGTTAAAAATAGTTTAATATAAAAACTTCTGTTGGTAATTTATTTGCAACTCTTCAAAGTCGGCGTCAATGAATCAATTTTATTAACAATAATATGAATTCCATTGGAGGTATTGGATAAAAAGAAAGTATTTATAAAAGTTTCAAACATCAATTTTTTTTTTACTTTTTTTTTCCTACGTTTAAAAGGTTGAATTGTTTAGAAAAATTTAAATTTTTACTGTAACCACCCAAGAAAATTTTTCATTTTGCGTTATTTTCAATCAACAAATATTTTTGTTTAAAATATGGAAAAGAACTATATATATTTAGTATGCTTCAGTCGGGTAATATTTAGATATCATTGAAAATACATTCAACCTTAAGATTGTTCTTAATAAGATCATATATAAGATACATTGAATGCCGATGCCGGCAATTGAGTGACTTTCATTAATCTAATAGCTACTATACAGAAACATGTATGACAAATATTATCATATTATATCACTTAAATGTATATATTTATAGTAAATAAATGTATTATCTTCTACATATTAATAGACCCTTTCCTGTATATTATTAGGGAGAGAGATAGATCATTTACATCAATTTGAATCAGTGGTATTTCATATTATATTTATTCTGTACGAGTGGTTCTCAGTTAAGATAAGAGTATGGATAAGAGCCTAATTTATTTCGTGAGTAGTTGGAGGAGCTGTAATCGAACTCAAAGAGAATTTTTTTAATACCAGAATATACAACGCTTGAAGTAAATATTTATTATGCCAAACACTATTTAAACAAATAATTCATGAGGTCGACCAAAGTTGTTATAGAGAGGGAAGCAAGGGGCATGATAAATGGACGTTTTAAGTAGCATTGTTTTCAGTAAATATAAATTCAATGAATATCAAAGAATTTTTTAACAAGAAAGAACGGCCTCCTGTAAAATTATGAACTTTAAAGTAAAAAATACTTCAAATTTTCCCTTGTAACCAATAACATTTCCACTCAGCCGCCAATCAATTTTTTAGCTAAGAATAAGGTTGACACCGAATTCGACAGACAATTTCGTCCAAATTTAGTAAATGGTTAATATTATGTTTGAAAATCAAAATCGGCATTTTAGTATAAAATAAGAAATAGAAACTTTACGTGATTGCTATATTTCCGGGATGGAAATAAATTGCATTTGTAAAAACAGCTTTATTCAGCTTTCTGAGCTATGTACGTACGCCTGAATGCTTTTAGCAGACCGATGGACAAGCACGAAAGGAAATTAGGTCATGAGGATTCAAAATGTCGATACTTATACAAACTTTTGAAATTTTTTCCCAAAGAGGAACGCAATACCTTTCATTATATATAGATATACTTGGAACTATAGCATCAATAATAAATGAAAACTAATTGATTATAAGATTTCGATAAAAGTATCCATATTTTCGTTTTATACGAATTTCAGAAACTTTTTCACTTGTTAATTCAAAGGGGTAATTTGAATTTGATGCTCGGAAAGAAAGATACAATATTTTACAAGTTTTTGAAAGCAAGAAAAAGAGGTAATATATAAATGTGATCTGATTTTGAGTACTTCTGTTTTATTAGACATACGAATTATTATTATTATTATTTGAATAAATAAATAGAAACATATATATCAATGTAGTGTTGTAACAAAGACAAACAATCATTATTTTAGTCTGTTTATTTTAGACGTAAGCATTGTTAATTTAAGATGTGAATATTCAGTATTGATTAAACGCAAACATAATATGGATTCAAGTTAACTATCTTTATATATTAATACCTTTCATATCCGCTGCCTGTTGTTCTTTCATGTCTTCAAAACTAACGAGCTGGTAGGACCGATTTTGATCTTATTTGAGTCCGACTTTGATTTTACGTGTAAGCGAAGAATTAAGATAAAATAAGATGTAATATATTTTTGAAATTTTCATTATATTTTGTGAATCTTCAATATTTCAATATTTTAATCAATATTTCTAAATTGTGTACCTTTCTTCTTTTAAATTTTAAGACATTCGGAAGTAATTAGAATCGATAGGTTATTATAATAAGTTAATTAATAGGTGAATCGTACACTTACACGTGAATACAAATAAGCTATCTTTTATAATGCCGTATTAGTAAACTATAATGCCGTATTGTAAAGATTTATAAAGTTTTCCCTGCGATAAATAAGCCGAAACTCATATAGCTGTGGTCCGCATAATTATTATTATTCTTTATTTATTTAACCACATATCAATTTTTTTCTTTTCAATTAATTCCACATCATTTGAGAAGGAGAGAATATTAGGTGAATACTGAAATTTGTAAATAATGCGAAGACAATTGTAGGATTTTTTGTTAGGAACTAAGCCGACATAGTGGTGGTGGCTACTATGTTCTAATCCATACAACGACAATATAATCAATTAATACATTACAATTGATTGGCAAAGTTATTGACTCCGTAGGTAAAATAAAATTCCGTTGTTAAAATGTTATCTCCCACAGATAGTTTGAAATAGCACTGTGAATATTTACAGTGACCGCTTACACAAAATTTAATTATCAATGAATATAAGAACAGGAAAATTTGTAGAAGCAAGAAAAATACAAGCGTTAAGAGGAGAAAAGAATGGAAGAGTTGTTCATAACTTGTATTTGTCCAGTTGATTATTCAACGGATTCATCTAATATATTATATTTTGATTTGTACTACCATTCAAATAGTTCAGGCAATTTTAATCTATGATATTTAATTAATATCATTTATTTACAATGGAATACTATTGTGATAATATCAACTGTATTGTCGATAAACATCATTTGATTGTTGTGTTTTGCCTAATAACAATGATTATACAGGTAATTTAATTTAGATTAAGACAGCTTTATATAAATATATATATACAGAATTTTAAAAAGCCATGAATACATTTTTGTAAGGTTTTTAAAACAAAACGTAGAGAAAACGGAAAAAAAGTTTATTTTTAAAACGTAGTATGTATAAGAAAAATTTTACTGTATATAATTTATGATTATAAAAGCAATGATAATCGTAAGATATTATTATGAAATATACGATTAAGGGATAATATGGTTTAAATACAAAATTTTACGCTGGAGTAATCAAATCGATTAAATTATTAATAAAATAATAATAATAATGAATATTGGGCATTGAATGTATAATGGATATATATTTATGCATTTGATTGTACATTTTACGGATAGTGATTCTTTGTTTTCTCATGAGTAAATAATTCCTATGAATTACCATCGAGCAATTTAAGATTCAATAAAGCAAAGTTTCGATGCCAGAAATAAATTAAAAATTATCTGAAGTATAGTCCCAAACAGAAAACGCTTGGTAGGCCAACCTCGGTAAGTAAGGGAAACCAAGGCTCAGTGTCTTTAAAAAAATTGATAAAGCAAGATAGATAGATGGTTTGTTTAAAATATTTTTTAAAAAATCTGATATCGTATCTTCTGTATCAGTAAAACTTCTTGGTAATTGTAGCTAATTACCAACAAACCTATACTATAGTAGCTTTACATAATCTTAGGTAAAGCACGTTTTATACTGAAATAGTATATTACTGATTTTTCTTCTAATTACTCTGTAATAGGAAAGGGAAAATTATGTAAATCATGTGTTTGTTGTTTATTAGTCTCAAGAAACAATAAAAAATAGAATTGCCACGGATTTTGATTGAAAGAAGAAGATACGACGCCTGATTTAAAAAAGCAATATTCAACGATTTTGAAAAAGGTTCTAAGCGATATGGAAGAGGTATGATGCTTTACATAAAATAATTAAATATGGTTTAAACTGGTGATTTAAAAAATTTCAATATGCATTTTAAAACAGTCCGCAGGCCGTGTTGAGCCGTTAATTGTTTTCCCGAACAACATATTAATTGTTTCTCTTTGTAATACTTCTTATAGTATGACATTTAAAAATATTTTATTTGAAACCATTTTTTATCAAAACTTCTTTTTTTTCACTTTGGTTATTGAATCATATTTGGTTTTTCAAATTAATTATTATAACATTTAAAATAATTTTTCTAAGGTTTTAGATTCAAGAAATGATCAGAATAAATAGATAAAAAAAATACTTTATATGAATCGAATTCAATTTAATTTTATGTTCAAATGTCACAGCTGTAAAAACATAAATATTTCTCATTTTGGTTTTTTATTGAGTAAACAAACTTATATTTATAAAACTACATTATTTATTTATTTATTTATTTTTGTAATGTGTAGCAATGTCAGTTGATAGTATACATTATGATGAATCAATTTTTAACCGACGAAAAAACAAAGTGTTTGAGCGGACACACGCATAACTTCCTACAGTGCGTAGTCCGATATCGATAATTTTTATTTTATGAAAAAATCTCAACCCTAAGGGTTTCTTAGAGTTGCTTGTTCACTCACTGATTGTTATGTGTTTTTATTGGATAGGAATAAATGGAAAAATTAAGCAGATATCCAGTAATTAGTAGATTATAGAGCCACAAAAAATTATAAAATAAAAACTTTTCAATAAACAAACTTCCGAAAAATCTGAAAAGCATATAATAATAAAAAACATTTTTTATTTAACCTTAAGAACGAATCTCTTACAATAATTTAAGTATACCTAAAGCGAGATGCTCGGCCGCCGACACAAAATTATTAGTTTAATGACTTAGTTATTAAATTACGAAAGGTTAATTTAAAACTCAAAATAATTAACAAAATATATATTTAGGAATACTGTTTAATAGTTTAAGAACTTAATTATAATGGTTAAATAACAAGGGTTGTTTTTTTTTTGCATTTCAATTTATTCGGCCGTTTGAATTTTTGTCTTTAAAGCACTGATCAGAATTTACTTACAAAACTTTGTAAATAATGTCTGATTCATAAAACATTTATGAAAATTTTTAAAAGGACTAAACACCTTTCTCGGAATAATTTCTCATGTTTCATGGTTTTTATTTTTTTTATTTTCAAATTTTAGTCAATGTATAATAATTCTCAATTTATGTGTTCATTAGCTTCATTTAAGCTGGAATTACGGTATATCTAAGCAGAATATAAAAAAATGTTTCTAACAAATAAGTTTTGATTGTAAGATTTTTGTATATAACCAATATTTTGGGTACCATTGAATTGGGTCAATATATTCTAACTAATATATTTGACATCTGTTTGTTTATTGCTGGTTATAAATGCAAGCGAAGCTGTGTGTACAAGCTAGTACTATATAAGTGTACAACATTACATAAATATAGTGTTAAATTATTAATATTTATGAGAGGTTCTCATGTGTTGAATATAAAGCTTTTTGTGAAAATGTATAAATAAATAAATAAATAAAAAAACGTATACAAACATATAGAACAAACATCACAAGTTTTTTATTACATTTTCAAATAAAAACTAAATTTACTTTTTTTTTGTTTTTTGCTTTGAGTAAGTAATATAGAAATATTTTTATGCTTTCAAATACTTTAATAGTTTTTCCATTTTAAAAAGACTATTTTTAGATGTTTATAAAATATTTTTATATGTGATAATTTAAAAATATAGACCAGAAAAGTATTGACTGAGTTCAACAAAAATATTTTATTGATTTATTCAGTTATGTGATTATTTGAAACGTAAAAGCACTCTACAATATTATTTAATTATGAAAAATTGAACAAAGTGCTTAAATAATTTTGTTTCAGTATGCATCATAAAACATAATATGCTTAGAGAATGATTGAAGTCCGAGAGTGCTTAGTGTTTAGAGAAAATTATTTAACCATCCGACTATATTCTTGCATGTAATTATCTCTGACGATTGCGATAAGCCCAAGGGATTTTCACTTGCTAAAATGCTAATTTTAATTAATACGAGGCACATCGTATTTAAGATAAGCAACGCTTTTGGAAAGACATTATGTATGATTAAAATATTGGAAGTAAAATTAAAATTACCCCACATAAAGTTCCCCTTAGAAAATTCGAAAATAGAATTGTTGACTAATAAATTATTATATATTAATATTTAATATAGGTATTTTTAGCTTATTTGTATTCATATTACATTGTACAATATATTTATTTATACATTTTCTCTTACGAAATCAATAAAATATACATACGATTATGCAAGTCATCGAAATTAAATTTTTTGGAATAATATTAGATGAGGAAATGAAATGGCATTGGTACGTTCATACAGTGTGTAGAAAGTAAAGGACTTTTATTATATCAAAATGAAGCATTATTGTCTGTTTATTATACGTTTGTATATAGTTCCATGCAGTAAGTATTCAGTTATGTTGTTGGGGGCAATGTTCAGATTGTTCTCGAATATTTATACCGCTATACTATAAGAGTTGTTCGGCTCATATTTACGCAAGGGTATCGATAATTATGTCTTAACGTTTTATGGCATATATTACTATGAACTATTAATATTTATTTTTAAAAAATTATCACAAATTGCAAATATGAATTGAAATTCATGACTACAGCACCCGACAATGTAATGATTTAAATTTTGCAAATTTCAAATTTAAACATGCGTTGACAAAGTATAGTGTAATACAATGCCCATATGGTTTATTTAATTTCATTGTTTTGTTCTTAAGAGGGATTGAAACATAATCTTGAAGCACACTTCATTATGTAATTTCTTTCAATTTTTGCGCCCAAATAACTCACAAAATGCTTATACAAATGTAATGAAATTTGATATGCACATTATTGAGAAAAACACATTTCTACATATAAAATCGAATTTTGATCATTACCTTAGTAATTTCTTTTCGAGAAAAACTCAAAATCCTAAGTTTCATATCAGTGCAATGCATACTAAATTTCATTACATTTGTATAAGTATTTTTTTAGGGTTTGGTCTTGAATATTGAATGATATGTAATATATATTATATGCAATTTTAGTCATAAACTTGTTTGAAGCACACTCTTTACATAAGAGAGTGTGCTCTATGTAAGCAGTCCAATACACCGTAAGGAAAATTATGCTGTTTTTGTAATATCTACGTTTGTATCATTTGGTAAATTAAATAAATAAAAATAAAATATTATTTTAGTTATTTTATTGATATTACGTGTTGTATGCTTATTTAAGACCGTTCCTAAATTTGATGTTTAAAAGAGAAATTTCTATAGTAGATTATAGGCTTTAAAATGAATTAATGTTTATTATCTTAATAAATGCTAATTGAAATTGAATTTTAGAAAGATAGAATTTGATTTTTTTTTTTTGTAGGGTTGAATCTTTGAACCTATTCTAAAAATTATTTCACCGATAGAGAAGTTATATCATCAGTGCTTAGCATCATATTTTGTTTAAAGATGTTCCTCTAACACTATATAGAAAGTTTAAAGACATATTGAGAAACTCCATCCTAATATACATTACGATAACTACAATTGATAAACGTTGAGATTCTCCTTCCATTATTTTTCTAAAAAAATCCTAAATTATTTAATCGAATTCATTTCTTTCACTTGTGAAATCACGAGAAAAAAAAATGAAAATAATCAAAATTTACGATCATTTTTCATTTTTATAATTAAACAAATACCGCTTTTCCAAGTTTGTTTTTAAGATTCACAACATAATTTTTATACCTTCTATTTATAATTTTTAGTTTTTTTAGATAAACGTAAGAAATTACTTTTCTTATCTATTAAAACGTTCGCTTCAACGTCGACCAGAATGGAGTTCACATGTTAAATATACAATCTTTAACTGTCAATTTTTCAAAATTTAATGCCATACGGAAAACAAATTTTTACGTTTAGAGGATAATATTAAGTATTTGAATTTAAATTTCCTAATATGTTCTTAAAAAAAAACAATTTTCTTGGGAACGTCCTTAATATATATATTTATAACCTATAACGACCTAGTTTATATCACCATATATAAGTTATATCAATATTTACGACAACTGTAAGTGCACTCAATGGAATCAAATATTGAAATTATCCACAATATAATAATATAGAAAAGGAATAGTTACTGATTTTATCTAAATATAAACTTTCGGAAATAGTATAAATTATTCAATTAATGGATCAATAAATTATTTTTACTCATAAACAAAAGAATCACGCGTTTGTGTTTTTCATCGTCAGTAATTCTATTGTAATTTCTTGTTTGTTTTTCCATTAGTAAGCGAGAAATTTATTTATTCATTTATTTTCCCAATGGTTTTATATAATAAACTACTATTTTGCCATTATAAAATTCCAAGGTAATAGCAAAACATATATTTACAAAAATCTTTTGCATACGAAATTCCCATTTAGAACGCTTTAATATTACATAATGCTGTGTAACAGTAGCGGTCGTCCTACAAGTCATGATTTTTATTTCATCATAGAAAAAAAACTGAATGCTACGAAATGAAAAGTATACTAAATAGTAAAAACTTGTAGACAGGATGCTCATAAACATATCAATGCATTTTTAAATACCTATCCTAAATTTTATTCTCCAGTTTTCATAAATTCACAGTGTTTTGTTGTTTGAGACCGAATTTGTGTGCGTGTGTGTTTGTTTGTGTATGCGTGGGTGAGTGGGTATTTGTGTGTGTCTGTTACTCCATATTTATAAAATTTATTTTATTGATATCTGATTTCGGACGTAAATCTGCTGCACAAAGTAAAATTAATATTTTTATTTAAATTTGTGATATAAATTTAAAAAAAAAAACAATTTCTATAATAATTTACAGAAAAAACTTTCATTGATTTTTAGATTTTTTCAAGGGTACATAAGCGAAAAAACATAAATCAATATTTGCAATTTCAATAAGACCCATATTTTAAGATAAGATGGGTGATATATAGAATTTTCAAGAGAAGAAGCAGTATATATAAGAAACACCGATTAAAAATTATCATCCACCAATGAAATGCCTTAATTCGTTCACTTTCATGCCTTAATTTGTTCACTTTTTTATTCGATTATATTTCTTTCCAGATAGAGACTTTAAGAGATAGAGGAAAGGAAAATATTTTCGTTGTTTTAATTCATTTCAATTTTAACCGATTTTATAAACAATAAACTTTGTTAGTTTCTACTTTCACGAAACCTTTGTTATATCATTAAAATAGACAGCCAAGGGGCTGTTTTGTAGATTGTAAATATAAAAAAAAAAATGTTTTTGAATTTCAATGGGTTTCATCTAGTATTTTATATAACTACGCTTTCAACTTCTCAAACGTGTAAAAAGTAATAAAAACAAAGCTTAAAAAATATATGAAGAATATTGATAAATATTTTTCAGCTAAATATTATAAAAATATTGAAAATAAAGTATACATTTCATAGTTCATACGAAACACTAGAGATTATTGGTTGCATTGAATATTCTCCCATGGTTAAATGTAATATATAATATAGTTTGATAGCCATCCATGAACATAATAATTTATTCAGTTGCTTTTTATTTATTTATATGCCATATCACACTCCACGCTAGAGGATTAAATTATGAACCAAATAAACGACGTTCAATTTTTCAATTTATTTCGATTTACTTCGTTTCATTCGCACGTGACCACCAAAGAAAATTTCTCTATAATCCAAAAAAATATTAGCATATACGTATATGTAAACTTAGTGTTATTAATCTAGGTTTCCCTGAAAAGTCATGTGAAACGCAGGGATATTTCTGGTATTTCTTTTCGGAATCAAAATTTACAATGTGAAATTAGAACACATACAACTTTATAAAAACCAAAAATCGTGTTTTCTCTCGTATTCTGGCGTAGTATAGTACTAATGAAACAAGGACAGTTAGCATGTGGAAATAATTGAAGAGTTTAAATATATGGAATTGCCCAAATTTAATGATTTTCATGGTTTTACAACTTTTTTTAGTGTCAAAATGTTTAAATTGTAATAGGACCCAATTAGGGTTTTATTCTCGTTGGATCAAACTCGTGTATAAGTATATAAATAAATGCTTTTAACAAATCAATTTTAAAAACACACTTTAAAAATGCATCTGTCATATTCGAATTTGCACAGCATCAAAATTACATCACTCTTTATCATATTTTTTATTATTATAAAAAAATCATAGAAACCTAAAAATAACTATGATCTATATTACTTCATTGTTTTGTATTAAACTTCTTAAAAAATCAGAAAAAATATTTGAAACTATATAAAACATTAACCTATTTGTAACTATGTAGTCAAAAATGTCTAAAAAACCAGGTGGTAACTAATTTCTGAATTTTGTGCTCTTGATGATGAAGTGGGGGAAAAAACTTTTGCGACATAATCAATAGACAATCGATTATAAAACTGACAAAGAAACTTTTAATATTACATGAAAGTTACGTGAATGTTTATGCAGACGGATGTGAAACATAAAATAAAAATATGTTATAAATAGGTTTTCCGATTCCTGTCAATCAATATATACGTAATACCTAAATATACGAAGTTGTACTCACAATATAAAATACAAAGTGTCCAAAGCTATCCGCACAATTAGATAAAATTATGAATCATATAATTCTCCAGAATGGTTGTGTACAGAACAACTCGGTAGCTCGTTTACTATTCTTTGATGAAAAATCTGATTTGATATGTTCCTGTTCATTTCAATTTGGGTATTTTACCAAAGGTATTTGATAACCCATATTTATAAACTTTTAGTAAACAGTAGTGCACAAATTCTTGTCTAATTTTACAACCTCGTCTATAAATTATCAACGTACAGAATCCGCAAGTGATCTTTACTTTACAAAGTAAATACTTCTTTAAGTGCGTGTTGTTTTGTTTTTCTTTCTTAATAGTCAATCGCCACACTCGCTATTCTTATTCATTTTCGTTATTTTATTAAATTAACGAAATTAACAATTCATTATTTATAATAAAATATTTCACCCATTGTTTTCATATTAAATATTTGATAACTAAACGTAAGCACTAAGCTTGATTAATAATTTATTCAACTTTTTATAACTGATAATATCCCTAAATACTTCATTAATACCAAAAAGTAAATAAATAGTGCTTACACTTTGTAAATTAAAAAGTAAGACGGAATAAAATCAATGTTTTATTATACAACATAAAACCATGTATAAGCCATATTATATTTTAATTATATAATATTTAATGTGCCGTAGTGCGTACTAAAAATGATAGTGATTTATTATTTAAAAATTATTGTCGAACTTTAAAACAACCAATCAAATTGTAGGATACAAATGTTCACATGAATGATTCGTTTACAAACAAGGAACAAAGTACAATACTGTACCATGGCATTAAATTGTAAAATCCATAAAATATGCTATTTCCAAGTTTTTATAATTTCATTGCTTAGAAACAATACACAATGCGTTTTTCTTACAAATAAACCCTAAAAAAAATAAAAAGCAATCCTACAAACGATAAATAAAATAATTTTACTGCAATAAGCTCATTTTTGATCTTATGTGATAACAATGACATTACACCTTCCGCTAAATATACAGAGTTAATATCATGTTCGTGTACAGTTAATTTAATATTTATACAGAGATAGAAAGATGATACTCATTTGATTACAAGATGATATTGTCAATATCCATCGTTTAAATTTATAATGTCTATTAAGAATATCTCATTGAGAACAAAATTGTATGGTGGATGTTATTAGATGTATTATCATATAAATGGTTTTTGAATGAAGAGCGTTTTTTCATATAGGGATACTCTTTGAAAGCACTTATTTCCTACTCAAAGTTCTATGTTACTTCAGTAGTCACTAGATATGATCTTAGCTTAATACAAGATAGAAATTGTTTTACATGTATGGTTCTTTAAATTTCTGTTTAAATTCATACACAGTTAATGTTTATCGCAAAAATTATCATATAGAAAGTTTTTTTTCTTTAATACTATTAAAATATTTTATTAAATCGCCAAAACTTGGAATATAGGGAAGGTTCGGGATGGATGGCCTTTCGGAAGAAATGGCAAGTCCAATTATTATCGGAACCGATAGGTGGATTGTAATATTTTATGCTTAGTTCACTTCTATCAACATAGAATACTACGAGCAAGTGGAAGGTGATATTGAAATTAATCATGTAGCGTCGCGCTGTGCCACACGCAACGCATTATGCGCCAGACTTAAGATCGATTTTCAAATAAATAACTAACTCCCAATTTGTTTACATAATTTGTTTATAGTCAATCACTTAAGAAGTTAACTGAGTACATACAAATGCGTGAGTATGCTTTTCACACACCATTAAGTAAGTCTTGGAATTTGTGAATCTATTGTTACACAACGAACAAACACATACATCTTAAATATATAAGCTTAACCTCATTTATATTTTCTTTTTATAACCTAAAAATAATATTAAAATTTCATTGCTGTATAAATAAGGTTGACAAAAATATTATCATCTATCTCAACCTACGGTTATTTTTGTTATGTTTTTAATTTACAGTTGATGGAGCTTTTATTTACTCTACAACAAAGAACAAAAGAAAATATTACTTTATTCTTAATATTCTAACGCATGGCCTCCAGGTATAATAAATTGTTTAACATATGAATTTTCAGTATGAATTGTTTTCAATTAATGTATAAGAAGATAATTTAAAACAGAATATTTTTTTATTGTCAATTTATATTATATCGTATTTTATTTTCAATTCAAAATCATTGGATTTTGTTTTGTGTATTTGATCTTTAAATTTATTCTTTTAAAAATTCCAAAATATATAAAATGATGTTTTTGATAAAAATTCTATCATATTAGAGTATTGTATCTGAAAACTAGTAATGCCTTACAAGAACTCTTTGGTTTTATATGTTTTTAGTTCATTTGTCGATACCCATCACAAAAATGCATTATAATATGAATAATTGATTATAATTTAAAACCTTTATTTCAATATTCTATCCATTGTGGTAATTGATAGAAATGATGTTTGTAAAATGGGATTATCTTGAAAAATTTATTCAATTCTGTACAAAAGTTTTAGTATTTTGAACGATCGATAATGTCAATAAGTCTCTATACCGACAGACTGACAGATACAAAATGGCAGTTTGTCCTAAAAGTAGTTAATATATACAAAAAGACAAAGTTTTCTATAGATATTTAAGGAGTGGCTTTGGGCTGAGTAATTTTTGCTTCGAATGATTTTTTTGCCGAGTGGTTATCAGTCGGATGATTTTGGTAATTTGTCTTAATCCCGTTTGATGCATTTATCTTTATTTATTTGCAGCATTGGATAGGCACTCTTTCTTATGTTTAAGCTATTCTATGATGATACCAACAATGTAATCGATTCCAATTGAAATAGTCCTCGATATATGATAACGTAAAAACAAGAATGTAAGCATATTATAAGCGAAGCTATGGCAACAGTTGTGAACTTAGTCAAAGAATATTTATACATATTTTGTAAAAATAGAGACAGTAGTTATTTACCAAAATATTTGTTGTTGATAATGAAGAGCACTTCCCTTTTATTTATTCGTACCTTTTATGTCACCACGTATTTCAAATTTATATGTGTATAATGAAAACATGATATAATTAATGACTAACCCATTGTATGCATTCATTATATGTTAAGTCGCAAATTTCACACTAATTAAAATGTAATTTAAAGCAATATAATGTATACCATCGCAAATGTATTTAATTACCTAATATATACACTTTAATGAGAAACGAGTTTACCCGTTGAGCTCAAAGTCGGCTGGTTTTTTTTTCTCATAATTATTTTAGCTAACCTCATGATTGGCTACTGTTACTTTATAACAAATTAGAATTTAAAAAATTAAAAACTAACTAGCCATTACGTCATTACATATTCCATTTTTAACTATTATTTTTAAATTTTGACTCACAGCTGGCATTAAATAATTCATAACAGTTATCATTTGAATCTAATAGCTCATGGCGGGGTAATTTTTAATATTTGGTTTTGTATCATTTTTGAATTTTGAAGTAATTTTTTATTCATATCATTTGTTTTTTGTTGGATAATACCTAATGGCAGGCGGAACATTGTTTAATATTTAAAGATGATTTTTGGCCCTTATTATTTTTAGCCACAGTCAGTAGTTTAGGGAAAGTGTATTGGATCCAACGAAACTCTCAGTTTATGATTGTTCCAGATTCTGGTTCCTAATTTGATATTCGACAGACTTCTATTTTTGCAGACCAGAATATATTGAGATAAGCTAAGTCAATCTTCATTACCTTATTTTATACATTCGCCATAGGCATTTAACCGATTTAAATAATAAAATCTATGTTTAATGAGTACACAGTGCGTGGCTTGTTTATACTGTTGAGAATATGACTCAGTTGATACTTTAAACCCAAGTCACTCTAGCCTGGTTTCATATGAAACGGTTTGTATGCTTATATTTTTGATATTTAACAAATAATGCGTGTGAAAAATGGGCTTATGAGGTGGCAATAGGAAATAAGACAACAATACCAAACTCTTGGTCTGTCCGAATTTTACGACAACTAATTTTAGTAACCTATCAGAACTAAGCAACTCTTCATACTATCTATGACCGTTTATCTAATGTGAAAATATATAAAGTTTTTGCTGTGACAGACTAGATACAATTTTTATTTTATTAATCTTATTTTTTTATGTTGTTTTGTGTTCTGTTTGTGTTAAATTGCAACAAGTTGTACAAACATACATATCTCTATACGTATACGTTTTCAACATACCATACAAACAACAGTTTATTTATATTTATTTAACGTAGAAAACATTAATTTTATTTTTTATTCCTTCTATAAACTTATTTTTCTTAATGTTTGTTATACGTAACGTAAAGTTCAGCATGGTTTTATAATATATATTCTGTATGAACAAGTTAGCTGTTGTTTTAATGAAATTTTTTAATGAAAATAAAAGTATTTTTTTAAATTGTTGTAACCTAAAGAAATATTATATTTTTTAATATTTAATGATTCTGAGTAAAACTTTAAAATAACCATATGGTCTTAAACAGCAATGGAAGTATTTGGAACTGTTTAAAATGTAAAAAAGAACTTATAATAAAAGCTCATTATGCTAGTAATTTTTAATTTGTTAATTTAATTTACTCAGTTTGTTTTTTCCACTTTTTATTTTATAATTAAACAAATTATTTAATTAATTAATTACTAGAACTGTTTATCCACCTATCCAGTGACGTTATACTAATGAAAAAATACTAGTTGGTACATCTGGGCACATATTTATAGTTAAAAATTTAGATTATAAAAAAAAAAAATTAATGTTATTCCAATTTATATGAATTAGAAAGTTTTCTAATCTTAATAAGTACAGATAATTATAGTCCTAAGACTTGGGAAATCAACAAAAAATTTTATTTATTCAACTTTTATTTATAACTAACCGTTCTAGGATGCTTTGAAATTCAAATATGTTTTTCTTAATTTTTCTTTGAGTGTCAAAGAGACATCATATGATGATTAATTCAAAATTGCATCAAAGTTCTTGAATCGAGAAATTTCATTTTATTTAAAGTGTCGAGTAAAAAAAACGACAATTCGGTATAATAAAACAGAAGTTCTTACTTTTACTGGTTATTACTTTCCCATTCTTTAAAAATCTACTGGACAAGAAGCAATTTTCGCGAGTATATTCGTACATCGCCAGGAAAGTTTGTGTCCATGTCTATTATTGGCAGTGCATTTTGTATTTACTAGGTATACGCTACAGGTTAGAGGGCGAAGAAAATTGTTATATTATTTTTCTGTACTCGTTTGATTTGAGGAGCTATATGAGTGTATCAATTGTTTAAAAAAATAGATATTAAAAGTGAATTAACACACAATGATATTATAACAATAGAATAGATTATATTAAATGATAAAAAATATGCATGTTATTATTATAAAAAAAAAAAAATGATTATGCTTATGAAAATAATAACAGTAATTTCTAGAACTAAAAATCCATTTACCATGTCAAGTACTTATGTCACTAAAACTGTGTTTGTTCGAAAGGAAAAACCATCACATTGAAAAATATTTTTGCGATAGAATTGTACAAAAATAAGAATACATGAAAAAAAAAAAGAATACAACAGCTGAAAAGAAATTATTATTTCGAACCATTTTATTTTGTATTTAAGGACTTTATTCAATGTTAAATTTCTCATGGGATTTAAAAAATAAATAAATATATATATACGATACGTATAAATTGTATGAACCAGATATGTCATTTTGAAAATGTTTTTATTATTTATTTTCAGTGTAAAGCGTGCATGTTATTCTACTTTTAATACACGCCACGCTTTTGCAATTCCGTCCGTCATTATGTGCTCAAGATGATGTTAAAAATATTTAATTGTAAATATTTTTCTATTTTCGTATAATGTTAAGAATATTCTCTAAAATATTCGTTATATTTTATTTCTTAGTAACCATAGATGGCCTATGAATTTTACATTATTTAGTTTTTAAATTCAACTGTCGTCTTCGGTTGCGATTATTTTACGATTAAACGAATTAAAACTGCTGATATTAAGCCACTTTGTTGTCAAGATATGGACATCTTAACATTTGATATATAATCGGTAAAGTAATTTTTTGAAAGCAGTTTTTCAAATTAAGCCTAATTGTAATAAAATATTAAACATGTTGGTTTGTTTAGAAAATGTATTACTCTTTTTAATTTTTATTGATAAATTTGAAATTTAAATTTTTTTTCTTGTTTAAAACTGGAAGTAAAAAATCAATTCAAAATCTTCAACCATTTTTATTTTAATGATTTTAGTTGTAAAATGAAGCTAAAAATAATTTTACCAAAATAGTTTAAAAATGGGATCTTCATTTGAACTGTATTTTTTTTAAATATTTTATAAGAATTTATCTAGCCCCACAATTGCAAA
Organism: Chrysopa pallens; assembly: GCA_020423425.1. Classification (NCBI taxonomy): domain Eukaryota; kingdom Metazoa; phylum Arthropoda; class Insecta; order Neuroptera; family Chrysopidae; genus Chrysopa; species Chrysopa pallens. The sequence goes on along the minus strand of CM035593.1, from coordinate 70,016,092 downwards.
GTTATAATATTTTTTAATTTTTAGGCATCTAGTTTTGTTAGTAAATGTATATTTTTTTTGTAATATATATCAATAAGTTTCCTAAATTTCTACTCATTGTGAAATACATACTATAGATAACACGTTTATTTATAATTGCATTTCTATACACACCCAAACTTCTTCAACTCAATTAAAATGAACATTAAATATTCATTGTTTTACAGTAGCCTATATCCATCTATAATATTATTTTAGATATGTTTCAAATTTTAATGCCAATATTATGTTTGTAAATTATTATTCTCACAGCAATATGTTTTAGTTTAATAACATCAACATATAGTTATTCAAATTACAATATTATATTTATATTCATACAAAATGTATGAACTATACCTGTATTTACACATACTTTTCAAAACTATATCCTGTAAAATTTTAAGGTTGAGTAGCACGTATCGTTTGTTGACTAGTTACCTAGTTATCTACCTTCAATATTATTTAAAACTGTTAAGTATATTTTTTTATACTCGATATATCTATACAGAGTACGTTAGACTAAATTAATTTGAGCCATAAGTTCTTAACTCTAGAAAATATTGACCGCACGAATTAAATTAAAGTATATAAGGTGGTGTTCATAGAATCATTTAATTAGTCAATTACCCCATGTTCGTCCGTTCTAAAGAGATAGTGAGTTGAAATTTTAATGACGTATTACAAATATATTTTGTCTAACCATCAACTGCAATTACGTAATGAATATTACGTACAGATAGTTTCTTTGTGATCGCAGACTTTCAATTAAATCTTAAGAATTTTAAGTGCGGGCAGTATACGCCGCTAAAGAGGCCAAGCAGTGCTTATTTTCCGATTTAGTTTAGAAATATTAAAATTTCAAAGTGAAGACTTTATGTCTTTATGCCCTGATCGATAAATCAAAATTTGAACCACCCGGTTAAACTCTTGGGGATTCAATTTCAAAAATATCTTACTTAATTGTCAATTACATTATAATATAATCATTTGTTCAAAATATTATAATTTTGACTAATTATTGATATGAACAATTTCAAACTTAAATCTAAATTATGCTAAATGATGCTTCTAAATTATGCTGAAACTTATCGAAATTGAATTTATTTGTTTCACTTTGTATTAAAATGGTATCAACCGACCGTCTCATTGTTTAAAGATGAGTAATCCTACAGAAGGTAAATGTAATGTATAACATACTATAGATAACAAAAACGTGTAAAAACACATCATCAAAGCTACGTTTAAATGTATATTGTTGCCTACTTACTTACTAGACGAATTTCCACTTTACATATCATTTTCAATGAAGCCCCGTCTCATATAATGTTGTTCTATTTTAGTTCAAGTTATCTACGTCGATGGATAAAATTGAATGTTTACATCGCACTGTATATTTTAGATTATTTTTTTCATATAGAATTAAATGTAATTCTCTATCGGGTTTGTTACTTAACAAGCTATTGAATAATTTTATTCAATATAAGTTTTTATGGTATTAACTGATAAAAGTGCCCCTTTCATGGTTTCTTTTTTAGTTTTCATCATAAAAGGTTTTTAAAATAAAAACATTAATTAAACAGTAAAAAATGATTTTAAACATACTTCTATAAATAACTCTGTTGTGACCAATTACCTTTTGAAGTCGGTATATATATATATATATATATATATATATATATATATATATATATATATATATATATATATATATATATATATATATATATATATATATATATATATATATATATATATATATATAATTGATTATATTTAATTGAATTTCATGCCAGGTTAACATTCAAAAATCATTTGTCATAAATTGAAATTCTTTTTTTTTTTGTGAATTAAAAGATAAATTGTTTAGTGTTGAAAATATTGGAAATATGTTCTTGTGTAGAAAATAGGTTATCGAATATTGAATAAGAGTAATACAAATAAATACTCGTACATTGTTTAATATTATTTGTAGAATTTATTGTTGTCTAATCAATAAATATCTATTCAACTTGCTAATAATTTCCAGTTATTTCTAACATATTCTTATTAAAAATATTATATACTTGTATATAAAACTGCAAATGACTTTTAAATTGCTATTCTATTTTATTTAAGTATTTTATTCAAGTAGATATATATTGAATATTTATCGTTAATTAACTACAAAAAACTTTCTACCGTGTTGTAGATAATATATACTGCTTTAGAGATTTAGTTATTTTAAGTGACTTATTTTGACTAGAATCGAGGTAATTGCAACAATTAAAAATATTTTTTCACCTTATTGACGCCAATAGGCAATGGTTTTTCTGGGATCGTAAATACTTCTGTATTGCTTTGAGGTAAGAACAAAATGATTGCCATATTTATTAATTTTTCTTTTTCTTTTAAATAGATAAATAAAGTACCTAGAGTAATATGATGACAACGAAAAACATTAAGTGTAGCAATAAATTATTTAAGAAAACATTATTTATTTGTTGTTAAAATGCATTTTTGAAAAGCATCTGTTATTTGTAACAATATAATTTAGTTATTTATTTATTTATTTCGTACAATTACCATTATTATTGCCATTCTTATTATTATTTGTCATTTACTTAAATATATGATAATATATTTAGCTTTTTGTATCTGTCATTGTATTTTATGACCATCATCATTAACTAAATAACTACTATTCAACTATATAATGCTGTCTTTCATCAAAATGTGCTTCATTTGGAAAGCTGTAACTTAAAATACCATATCATATCAGTATGCTAACGTAATGAAAGATGCAATTAATTATAAAGGAAAATAAAGCTAGTAAATTCTTAGACAAATTAAAATACTGTAATAAATCGCATGTGCTAATGCAAATACGTGATCCACAAGCAGAACTTACCAATGTAACAGTTCATGCCTGTGCATGTCGTCAGTAACATATTGCCTCTTATCATTGAAGTGAAATCGGGGTATAAAATAATATTTCAGTAGTTTGCGTATGCTTGTCAAGTTTTCGAAAAAAAGAGGACTTTCCAAATTGTAATTACCGGAAAATTATAAAATGTTATGTACACCAATGATGATTTTTAACTGAGAACTGAGAAACTAAAAAACAAAACTAATAATTCAGATAAGAGTCATAGAAAAACGAAGATTCTGAAAGGTCATTGCTAAAGGTCAAGACAAAAAGATAGATCTTTTATCTATGGAAAGACAATACTACTTTAGGAGTGATGGAAAAAAAATACGGAGTAACGTTTTCCTTCAAGTAACTCGCGCTTATATATCTATTTTAAATATTAATTGTTAAAAGCTTTCGAAAGACATTATTCAGCTCAATTCATTGGAAGGGTGTTTTCTTGGCTAGGGTATCTATGTTAATAATCATTCGCAATTGAACAACCTTTTCAGAGAGATGCTTGTTTGAAGTTATGTGTATGTGCTTTCTTTTTTGAAACTTAAAACTGAAATATGTTTCAACAAAAGAAAAAAGATTAAATTATTTTAATTTTTAAAAAAATTAAAAAAAAAAAAAAAAACACAAAAATTCCCTCTATGGAAATCGTAATGATGAATAAATGATTTTTTTATTCTCATCGGAAAGTTAATTGTGTGGACTTTTCGAGTTACTTTTCTTAATAGACCACTTATTTTTGATTTTTTTATATCATATATTTTATAATTTTATCTCTTATTAGGCCATGAAAATCTATCGACTCACTATACCCAATGCAAATGTTCGTAAGAATACATGGACAACACCTTACTGTACCTTCACAGTCGTATTAAACTTATTTAGATTCGTCTAAAAGTACAACACTAACAACCCATGGTAATTAACAAAATACGAAGAGTTTTTCAATTAAGTAAAATATTATACACACAAATAGTTTTAATTCATTATATTAAATGTCATTATAATCTATGAATATTTTATGGTAGAATATGCGAACGTAACAAAACTCGAATAATAATGAACAATTAAAATGTTAGAAAACATTGTCTAATGAAGTAAAAGACAAAAAATACATAATAACCTAACTTTATATATGAAATGTCAAGAAGTCGTCTGACGTTATTGTCTAGTACTGTTATGAATTCTATATTGTAAGAATAATAAATTAACATTTATTACTGTCCAGGGACTTAACGAATAATGACTCGAGATACAATATTTTATATGTATCTAATATTTATCTTATAAAAAGGATGTATGTATAAACATGCGCTGCTGCATATACAAATATGAATGTGAAACATACAAAGTGCATTTAAAACGGAAAAAGCTATCTCATGAGATAAAGTCAATACTGACTGCAGTATTATTAACTTATATTTCAATATTAATTCACGATTATAATATATTCAAATCGATTGTAATATATTGAAATTCAGCATCCAATTTCTAATATCTTAATCCCTAAATAATGATCAAAAATAATATAAAAAACCTCATCTTCAACAGAAAATATAAGTTTTTCTTATTTGCCCGGAGTGTTTCATTAAAGTCAACTGATATTTCAGGAATTATTAATGTTGATTTTGGCTGTGGTTTCAAAAGACCGTCAGCCATTCATTCATAATAATCATGAAAAAATACACGGTGCCTAATATTAAACACAAAAATTATCTCGTTCCAATGATATCTGTTGATTAAAGGACATTATCGAAAACAAACAAAAATTCATTTTATAACTTTAATTTTGAGTTCAGTTTAAGTTTAAAAAAATGAATATCATGAAGAAAAATTTAAAAAAATGGAAAAAATTAGGAGATAGATCAAAATTTTTTTGAGAATTTTCTGTTTGTTTTGTCTCTATTATACGTTGCTTCATTTCAGTTTAGTATATGATATTCCCAATAAATTTGTCAATTTTGAAAATACGAATATAAAAATTATTCTTTACAAAATAACATTTTTCACTCAGAAATTCTAGCTGTAATTAGACTTGTGTTCATCAGTCAAGGTCAAATCAACTTTAAGATCAAATTAACAATTTTGTATTTTATATCGTCAAAAATTACTAATATAATACAATACTATAATTCATTGGATTTTACAAAAAAACGAAAATCACTAATATTATTGGTAGAATCGATTGTAATTCATTTTAATTTGAAAACAAACACATTTGTATTTAAAATTATATTTATTTATTTTCTAATTATTTATTCATAAAATCGATGATATTTGAAAATAATTTATTAAAATTAATACTCTGGTATTAATTCACTAATTGAAAATATCAAGTATGATTTGTTTTATAATTTTAAAGGGTGTAAGTACTCATTCCATTACCATATAGAAAATAGCAATTTCATCATATTTATGTTGAAATTATGAGTATAATCAAATAGTGATTAATAAGAACATAATTAAATTGATGGTTTATTTTTTCAAATGGTTTGGTATTAAGCATTTAGCCTGACATACAAACGGTACAGTGAAGTTTTAACATTTATCAAATCAATGTTTAGTATATTAATTTCATAAAAGCAACTTTACAGAAAGAGTGCTTCATTCAATAATAAAGGATCATTGTCATACTTGAATAAATTTTCATAGAATCTTTTTCGAAATATGACGTTTTAATTATCAAATTTTTTAAGAAGATCAACTGTATTTGACAATGATCTTCACATAACTTTCTTGTTGTAAGCCCTGTAGTATTATAAATATCTTGTATAACATTATATACATCACAGTAGAAAAATAATCTTAAAATATGATATGAAATAACTCATAATAAATTCATTATGTATCTCTTGTGAACAGATAAACTTTATTTTTCATACATTTCAGTTCAACATGGAGCGGCACATGAGTACAGGTAATTATAAAGTTTCTATTTTATTAATTAATGCTTTTCATAATAGCTTTAATATTTTTAATAATATAAATGAATAAACTAAACAAAGAATAAACTAGAAAGTTAAGATATATACTGTTTGTTATGGCAACATACATTATCAGCAAATATTACGAAGTGAATATTTTCGAATGTTAACAAATATTAAAATATCTTTATTTGTTCACTTTTTTTTCGTAAATATAATTATATCAAATTATTAAAATATATTTCACCGCATATCTTATTTCTTTTTAATTTATTTTAGACTTGTTCTATTTAGTCAGTGAATAGTTATTAAGTCAGCTAGTCGGCTAAAGTCGTAGTCAGCACAACTTTTACTATAATATTATTTTATTATAATATAGACTGTATTTTATTTCGAGTCACTTTTTAACTACTAAAGTCATCTGAGACTACAGTATTTACTAACAACAACAGAACACAGCTCTCTCAGACGTTCACCCATACAAGATACGGTGCTTACAATACCTTATTATTAAATATTTATTATTTTACCTTTGTCACCATTTTGAGAAAAACTTTTGTTTGTTTAATCAATAAAAGAAAAAAAAAAGATTATTCACAAAATATATGTAAAATAATCAATTATGTTTTAAATTTGTGGAATTTTACTGGTATAAATATAAATTTTTATTAATTCATTCAAATTTATAGTTATGTAAATAATTATTCTACAATTTTTGTAGTTTTTGCTTATACTGTGAAATAACGGCAGCTCAACGCCCAAGTAATAGAAAACCTACATTGCATACATTATCGTGGCGTACCCATTATTTGCGAGGCTGAAAGTTGCAATTATATTTTTCAATTTAGACCAAAAAAGTGTAACTAAATTTTAAAAAGAAATAATATTAATTATGTATTAATTTTGAAAATATATTACATTCTAATTCTTGAAAAAGAAAATTGAAAGATTTTGATTTTTGAAAATATGAATAATTTTCCACATTACCTGTTTATATTAATTTTTGGTATCATTATGAAGAATGTGCAGTATGCTATATTTTAATTTAGAGTGATATACAACTATTTATATTCGAGTTTTGGGTAAAAGAACAACGCCTGGGTAGTGTTAGAAAGAAAGTGAATTTACATGTAAATATAAATATAAAATAGAAAAAAAAACTTGTAAAAATGAAATAACATCTAATTTGCATGCATTGTAAATAATTAACTTTTTCCATTGAAATATTACACGTAGGTAATGTTACTTTATTTACCAAAGTAATTTTTTAAAAATACATGTCTATGTTTAAAAATATATGTGTGGCGTAGCATGTATTACAGCCAAACCCTAATAAAGCTTACTCATTGTTCATGACAACATCTGAATGGACAATAAATAACAATATATGTTTATTTGTTTTTATTTCATAAAGAAAGCCGTCAATTGTTTTTACAATTCAAATATATATGTTGGTTAATTTAGAAAATGTTTGTAAAAGCATTTACCATTTCTATTAAATAATCTTCAAAATCATATAAATATCCCAAAACACTTGTCCGGAGTATAGGATCCTCTCTTAAATTTCGTGAAAGTAGCTGCTGTTATTTTATTCTTAAATTTCATAAAGTCAGCTAACATTCAATTGTATATGTTTATGTAATTCATAGTAGTTGTGTCAATATTAAAAAACGCAATGAAGCGGTATCTATAATTTTATAGACCATCAATTGGTAATATTTTTATAAAATTATTCATAAAAAATACATTCAATCAATAAAAAATTACACAAACCATGACACACACATATATAAGAGGTGTGGCTTACATTACACACACTACCATACACACAAATATACTCTTTCAATAAATATACTGTTATGTTTACAGGCACGTAGATATTTTAATGGTTTGTTTAAAGGTAATGCGATTCAGTTTTGAGTGATTATGGTCGATTTCCGATCGCTGTAACGGGACTCTAGTATTAAGAAATATATTTTAATGATATGGGCCATGTACTGTAACAATATTAACATGAATAAATTTCATTCAGATCTGCTCGAACGATTTGGCGTGAGTGAAAATTAAACATCAACACATCCAAACTTATTAATTTTGGTATTGATGATATTAGTAGAATATACTAATTTCTCACCTATTCCCCATTCGATTTAATGAAGTTAAACTGTATTTAGTTATTGATTTATACAAATGTGAAAAATGCTATGAAAAATTTACATATTTTGTTACATGTTATTTTATAAACATATAAATGTGTATACCATATAACAAAAACAACAATACACATGGCTTGTTGTAGTAAGTTAGTGATATGTAAAATCTCTTATGAAAATGAAATATAATAATAATGGTCGTTCATAATGACGTGTTGTAGAATTTTTATGTTTACCACATGTAGTGTTACATCCTGTAAAATTTGATGGTATATGGTGATGGTGTATTTTTACCAGCTTTTATATGAGGTATAGTTTTATACAAATGATCCTACATAAATAAATTGGTCAAGTCAATTATTTAATGGAAAAAGTTCAAGGATTCTGTACAATATGTGTTTGACATTTGTATATAATACAACACACTTAATTTGTCAAGTGTATTAATATTTTATAGAACAAGGATTACAGTGAATTATAAATAAAGTTTTGTTCATTTGCATTAAACATTTTTAAACTATGACAAAATGGTTCTTGAATTATTGCCTTAGTTGTAATTCTTATTGAATAATCTTTCTAATAATGAACTTGTCCTTTTAGTTTTACGATTTGTTCATTTTCCTGAGCAGTATGGAAAACGTTCTCATTTCACTCAATGTCAGACTTTCCATCAATATTTTGAAATATAAAATAGCTTAGGGCCATCAAATTTAGCACAAATTACTTTCGAGATTTATAAAACCTACGACAAAAACTAGAACAACGGCATATAACGAAGCAAAGCAAGGACATATTACTAGTAAATAGAAAAATAATTTTCAAATATGATAAGGAATTCTAAAGATTGAAACAAATAGACTGTTCTACATTAGAATATTAGTATAAATTAAACATAAGTTCTTGAACATATTTTTAGGCTATCCATTGGATTCACTTTAGTTATAGAATTGAAAAAAAATAATTTTCATTTTTAGATTGAACGACATCTCTAATGCTCATTCTCTATATAATGTTCTGCATACTGAATCCTAAATATCAGGTACAATGATAATTTATTTTTCAATATTTATGCAAATTTAAAAGTATATAAGCTAGTTCGGTTAGTTTTTGTGGTAGCTATAAATAGTGATATTATTTATTTAAATTGCATTCAAAATATGCACTTTGTTTTCTAGCCAAGTAGCCAAGAAAATAAAATATTTCTACTTGAATATTCCGCATAAGAGCATTATTTTCTTTTTAATGAGACGTATAGTTAACACAAAATAAATAATATTTAGTGTGAATTGGGAAAATTGAATTATTAACATATTAGTTAAAATTTAGAACTTAAACATGTGTTTTTTACATTTGCATTGTTTCAATATTCGTTCATAATATAACAAAAAACTTGCCTGAAGTTCCATGGATAATTATAATGGATAATTTCATATACCATACAGATTTTTTAGCATCTTATTCATTTTCTTGAAATTTAATTTGTATAGATTAGATAGTTTACCTGTAACAAAAACATGAAAAAAATTATTTGGAATCAATTTAATTTTTTTCGTAATATTTTTGTTAAAAAAAAAAGAAGAATTAAATAAGGTTCAATAATATTATCGTTTAAAAATTTTTTAATATATTTGTTAAATTTTAGATAGCTAAAATGTATTTCGCTTTAAATAGACTTTAATCCAACATCATTTTATAAATTATTCAAAATTATACAATAATTTAAAGGAAAGGTATAAATTAATACCAAGTGATAATTTTAAGTATATTTAAACTGTTTCGTTAACGATAGTGAGTAATATTTATGCAAATTATTTTCTATGCATAAGTTTTGATAATATTTTCGAGTTGGCAAAATATGTTAGAAAGTAACTGTACTCATTTATTGTTTTTACCAATATAAATTTATAGTTTTTATTCCGAAACTTGAAATTGAAAATATTATAAATATCAGTTAGTTTTATTTTTGTCACTGCATTCGATGTGGTAGCAATAAAGTTATTTTATTAATCCAACTTTCATTTAATATTTGATTATATATGGGTCAAATAATTCTCATAGATGTTGGATTAATTAAATTTTCACTGATGAAAAATTGGTGACATCATTTTGGGAGTATACATTCAATTTTGAATCATAATAGCTTCATATTAAATTAGCTTAAGCTAGGTTGCAGGCAATGCATTTGTCTAGAGTTTTATAATAAGAACATTGTTCTACAAATCGTATGATTACTAAAAACTTAAATTTTACTGAAAAATAGATAATTTCACATTCAATATTTTTGAAGATTGTTATTTTGGATTTGAAAAGCTTAAAATCGAATGAACTTTCCACAAGAATATATTTAATTTGAAATTGCTACCATCCCATAGAGTTGAAATTTGCTTGTTTTATGAAACTGTACACGTTTCAGTTAGATTTTTTATATATAATTTAACATACTAGAGTAAGGACCTTTAAAACTTTTAATATATTTTTATTTTCCCCTTGTATTTTAAAACCTCTTTCTTCCAGTTTTCTACTTTTATTGGAGGTGTATTATAATTTTGTTACAACCGTAAACGATTGAGTGTATTATGTTTTTAAAGTTTTCAGACATTGCTAGTCCTTATAACGGTTATACCTGTATCCAATCTACATCTTAATGTCCTTAATCGAGAACAAATGTGAGGAATAACGGAAAATGCTTCGTTAAACCGTGTACGTTTTGTAATAAAAAATACTTCAATTTTTATAGAAAAGTTTTACAAAAACTTTACAAATTAAGAAAGTTATTGGTTTTCTACCTTTGGATACTTCCATCACGTGGTTGTTTCGTACAGTAAGAATTTAAGTCTCAATGTAAGATATATATTCTGTGTATATATTTTGTAAATGTTTACGATTAGTTTTGACATTGTTAAAATATTATGTTCATATGTTTGTTGTTGCATTAACTCATTTTCATTTATACCATCTTAGCAATTTTGAAAATATTCCTAACATTAAGACCACTTATAAGTTCAATTTTAAATGACGAAGACACATTGACGCCATTTCTTTCTCGCCTCAAAAATAACATGCGCCCCTAATAAATAATAATATAAAAAAATAATTTAAATGTTTTTTTCTAATTATTATATAACACGGATTAAAATTCATCAACAAAAATTATTTATAAATTTTGAAATACATAATTATGACTTTTATTTATTAAATCTAATTGTCTTAATTAACCAATTTGGGATTAACTAAAAATTAACTGACATATTATTATCATCTGTACCAAAGTTTTATAATTTCTAGCGCCACAAACTTTAGTAAAATTATATTTAATTACAAGTATTAAAAAATATTTTTTTGTATCAATGATTAATTAAATAAATTTATTATAATAACATATCTATGTAGAATTTGTATATTATTTTTTTGTAATCATCAATAAATTTGATATTAATAGACATGTATAAATTATTTTATGAAATGAAAATTATAATTATGCTACATTAATAATAAATAAATTAAATTTGAAGTTTTATACATAATATGAATATAATAATAATATTATTATTATTCATGTTGGTATAATGTTTATACATTAATAATTTTATAGATAGCACATAGACATTGTAACTTTTAATTGGATAATAAACTAATTTTGACTTTTATATTTAGAGACAAACCAACATGTGTTAGTGATCTAGGCACTAGCATTAATTGTATGCTTTAGTTTATGTAGTTTTTTAAATAAACTCGCACACCTTTTTTGAAATTTTTTATGAAATTTTCCTTAAAGTTTCGAACAGAATAATATTAGACTTTCAAGATAACGAGTATTGTATGCTCAAAAACTGTTTTTACATTTTAATAATAAGCAAAATAAACATTATAACTCATTGCGAATAGGGTACTTCTTGACTTGAAATAAAATAATGTTAATAATTAGAAAATGTTAATAACTTTTCGAGTTACGCACTGGCAGATTGTTTCTGCCTTTTCTATTTTTTGACATACTTAACATCTTTGCCCATAATGCTTACAGCTTTTAAAATGTAAGCATTAACAATTTTCTCAAATGATTCAAAAAATATTTTCTTTATTGCACACCTAAACTGCAATAGAATTATTCCTACAAATTACAAATTTAAGGTCCTTTCTTTTCGGATAAACAGCGATAAGTGACTGGATGTTTTTCTTTAAAATATATTTATATATATATATATATATATATATATATATATATATATATATATATATATATATATATATATATATATATATATATACATATATATATATATATATATATATATATATATATATATATATACATACATAGATATAAAATATATCTGTCTTATATATAGACAAAATGTATGTTTATTTTAAAAATAATAAATTTAAATATAAACTTATATACAATGTTACAAATTTATTGTTATTAAATTCTACAATAAAACTGTATATATTTTGTTAGAAATATGTATTGTTGCTATAATTGTTTTATTATTGATGAATACAGGATCTTGCTGATATCTCCCCTAGTTTATTGCAATCTACACCCAGATGGAGCTTTCGCTGTTTTGTAAAGGACTTTCTATAATAGTTTATGATTTGAATTGCTATTTGGATTAGTATCACCACACATATTGTGGTAATTTTCAACAGATGAATATTACTGTTTTTATGTTTCACAAAATACCACAAAATTTCAAATTGTAAAACAACATCGTATTTCATCATAGTTAAAATATAAAAATGAATAGTTTTTAAGCTTAAAACCCCGACTTTGTTGGCTAAAAGAATCAAATGTGAAAAATTTTGAACATCTTGTTATGAAGAATATTGCTTTTTAAATAAGTTTCGATTCCTGCAATATTCCGTTGTATTTATTTCATATGTCATAATCAATTGCCTTAGTTTCAATTTCAATTGTAAAATAGTCCATTTTAGCAAAATAAATTTTTACAGACTTCTAAAATTTTAATATAACCTTACTATAAAATATTTTTGACGTAAATCGGCTTGTTAATTAAAACATGCAACTTTTATGTTACAGATTTTGCTTAATTTAAACTCAATTAATAGTTGTACCAACTGAATATTAAACATAGATTTTGTATTGTTGAATCATGTAAACGTTGTATTACATTGAATATACGTCCTAAAGGAATTCATGTGTATTGTAATTATTTTGCATACAAGCTATGTTGGCTGTCGCCTCTAGTTGTCAGACTCATACTTTTTTGGTTAATTTATAGTATTTTTTTATACAAACCACAGTAAAGTTTAAAAATTCCTTTCCTTGATCTTGTCTATGTTTTAACCGAACCCTTTGGTGTTAATTTGAAGCATTTTACCTAAGATGTTTAGGCACTACATTGATCAATATACCAAAACTTCAACTATCTTTACATTCCCTGAAAGGACAAATTTCCAAAAATCTATTCTTATTGTTGACTTACGTCACATATTTAATGCCTCTATACTAAGCAATTTTGGATCTTTTGAGCTAACTAACTTAAGCTTCTTAGATCTAAAACACGTACCCAAGATATCAGCTTAACGTACCCAAGATAACGGCCAGATGGAAATCGACCAGTAAAGTGATTCTATGTTGTTCGTGGCCTAAATATTTGTTTGCGTTACAAAGTTTAGATTAAAATTAATATACTCACACAGTTGCCATAAATATTACTTACTATTACTTACCTAAAACCACGTATAGCTTAATACTTTACGGTGAAACTATGTATATATCTTTTACGAAAAAAAGATAAGATAAAATTCATAATTATAAACTCCGATTTTCCGAAACCATAAAATATAGCGATTTACCGAATAATCTAAATATTGTTTAAAATTACAACAGTACAATTTTATTAGTTGTTTTCTGAATAAAACCCACTACTTTCTCACCGAAATTGAATAATGATATATAGTGTTTTACAATCAATTTATAATGTAGGACTGTTCATGGACTATTGGTACATGTAGTAATTATGATTGGTGTGAATATTTCAGATAAAATTCATTTCTCACTTTAGCATGACGGCAATATCCAATTGTATATTTGTTCAACTTGTGTGAGTTTATCCAAGCAAAATGGAAAAATATGATTAACAGTCCATTATGGGTTACGGATCTCAGAAAAAATTGTTGAAGCATTAAAACAGAAAATGAAGCTATGTATTTTTGATATATTATTAACATCAATTAATTAATTGCAATTACTTATTTCTTTAATTGCAATGAACTAAAGAATTGAACGAGTTTTAAAAACTACGTCAAATGAATGTTATCTTGGTTTGTCGAGCGAAAATGCCTAAGTTTCATTTTTTAAGTTCAACTTATCGATTAATAAATACACGTGTTAAAATATTAAAATAAATAGAAACATACAAACATCTTTATTTTCAATTTTTTTAATCGGCCATTTAGAAGACTTGATTAAAAAAATATAGCAATCAATTTATATTCGGTATATGTAATGTGAAGTGAATTTTTGAACAAAGTAAAGACCCCTCTCATTAATGTAACTATTACATAAATGGAACATTATTTAATTAGTCTTTGTTTTATTTTACGGTGTTTACTTTTGTAAAAACATTATTCTGTTTAACAAGTTTTTCCAACCCAAATATAATAGACATAGAGAGAGTATCATAATGGTTAATTTAACAACATGAATATGTGAATATAAGATATATATATATATTATTATAATTCCCATAATATCATTTCATTCATATACCTGGTTTTTATAATTGAGTTTCTTTCATAATTTTCATATTTTCATCTCACATGTAAATTTTAATAAACTCTTAGTTATATTCTCCAAAGATTTATATTAGAGTACCTTTATTTTTAATAAAGGTACTTTAAACAACATACGATTATAACTAACAGTGTAAATTGTTTAGATACTTTACATATCGTTAAGTATCAATGTTCAAACTGTTTATAATTAATAATATTAATAAAATATAGTAAATATACTTATTCCATTTATAAAAACTAATACATTTATAGTTATTTATGTATTTATTAAATGAATTTGAGCTAAAATGTTGCATACAAAAGTTAATTGATTAGAAAACACAAAATTTTTTATCTTAACACGATTGATCAATTTTGCTCATTTAAATTCACTATTGACGTTCATAATATTCCACCAAAATATACTTTGAGCTCGGTACTTTTATTTGATTGATAATAATAATTAATAATATTAATAATAAATAAACTGTATTTTAATTGTTAGATTATTACCGGAGGTTGTTAGTCTGTACAGAATTATATACACAAAAGCAGAACGAAAAAAACCAAATCAAATAATAAAGTAATCAATTACAGTCTTCAACTTAACAAATAAAGGATTTGAGAGACTAATTTTAAATGAAATATAAATTAAAAAAAGAAAGAAGAAAAGAAAAGGCCTGATAACATATTCTAAATAATGAAAACAGTTTGAAATACTCGATATAAATTTCAAATATTTATATAAAAAAACATATACAAAAAATATATACCTGTTATAAGGAAAGATACCAAACAACAGAGTTAATTGTTTAACTACTGGACATATGGTTGACCTGTAATGTTTGAACTCTGTTTAATCATTAGCATTCATAAATTACTCTAAATATCCAGTTTATATAGTTATAAATTCATATATAATATAATTAGCTTGGCTTGAGCTAAAATGCTTATTGTGAAGGTTTTTAAAATTTTTTAGGTGGGGTTTTTTATTTGAAAGTTTGTGACCGTCCCACTCACTTTTATAATGATCATGTTATATTATTCCCATTATTCTTAAAACAACATGCTTGGTCTTAAACTAACATGCTTGATTAAATCCAACTATGGGCTCCCATACAATAAATACAAAAAAAGTGCAACCGAACTTGATGCCATTCTCAATCTTATGTCTTGTGAGTTTCTAGGTCAATTTTTATTTATTTTTGTTAAATATATCTACATCATGTACCATCACATAATGGTAAGCTTTTTCCACATGTAGTATTAGTTAGTTTCAATTAATAATGGTAATTCAACACTCTATTATTATCAATAATATGTAACGGCGAACCACCTTATGGCAACACATTGTAATGACTTTAGTATATTCTTCACAGTGTCTTTAAAAGGTTTTGTACGAAGTTTCGAATTGAGTATTCAGGCAAAAATATCATAAATAAAAAAATGGATAACATAAGATTGCACATTTTTTTACCTAATTATACTCGACATACATAATATGTCAGGTTATATTAATTTTAGTCTACAGTTTATAACGCTACCAAATATTGACCGCACAAGCAAAATTTTGGTGTATGTGTTCATACAAACTCCTAATTAGTCCATTCCCGACCGTCTATCCGTCCGTTCGTCATCACGATAACTCAATATCAAAGAGAGATACCGAGCTGCAATTTTGGAATTTTAAACATAAAAAGTGAGTGTTAATTTGTATATAGCTAAACCCGGTCCATTGGGTTCAATGGATCCATGATCAATCTTTTAAAATATAAAAGATATTAGAAAAGTTCAAAGACTAAAGATAATTATTTTCAAACAACTTTTGTTTGAAACTAATAAAATAAATGTTACTAATAAAATATTTTGTATTAAAAAAATTGTAGTTAAGGACCAAAATTAACATGAACTTTGGCAAAGCGAAAATCAAACATAATGTTTTTTAATTGGGAAATATCTAATAAGCAACAAATCGAATTCAGTAATAAAACATGATAGTGAAACACAGGATTTCATATTGTTACTTTAGATGTCGACAAGTCAAAACCAAGTTCAAATTCCACCGTCAAATATAATGAATATTTTTGTCGACCCTTATTTTATGTTCTTAATTATCTTCTACACCATATTCTCATTTCCAATTCTCCTGTCCAATGATTCTTGAGTAGTGAAATAAATTCAGTTTCGACTTTAAACTTTTAGTTAAAAAGATGAACTTAAGTAAGTAACGAAATTTGTAATAAATTTATTGAATACACTGTATAATCATTATTATTCACAGCATAGCTTCATGAAATATAGTGTGGCTAATGATTTGACATCAAATCAATCAGTATTACTCTTATTACATGGTACATGGTGTACGTACAGGATAAGGGTAACAGTAACCAACGTTACTGATATAGTCTTTGAACCATGACCATTATCGGATCAATCTTTGAACCACATTTGATACACATATAGATACTGCATTATGATGTTCATTATAACTTTGTTTGATATGTGAATACACTTTTTCTATTAGAAATCAATTTTCAAAATTAAATAAAAAAATTTACTTTAATGTTTAAATGAAGCTGATAAAATGATATTTAGAAAATTATGATAAAGAATCTCGAATCGTTATGTAAATTATTGATTTAATGTATACTACTTGAAGTGAAAAGTTAGGTATGTTGGGCAGTTTTTTTGAGATGAGAAAAAACCGTTGATTTAGTGACATTGTTAATACACCACTTTATATAACTATATACATATAATACACATTGTACATTTCTAGCAGCACCAACCCTATCACTAGTTCTTCTCATTTATTAATTTTCAATGAAAAATTTTAATGGTTATAAAATGATTTCTTCATTACATACATAAAAATCTGAATATATGTCATATTGAAGCCGGAGAGTCAGAGTTTCAGAGCTTTCGTAGAGAAAAATTTGTTGAACCAAAACCAAGCTCCATTTCCACAATTATTTCCTACTTCAAAAGTTATTTAAGAAAAAAAAATTTGAAAATGTCATAACTTATTACTGATTATGGTTATACTTCTAAATAAATGGGAATTTCCAGCTTTTGTATACATAATTTTTTCCAAACAGAATTCCGATAGAAATAATCAGAGATATTAAAAGATAACAAAAAAATGTAGCGGCTGTCATGTAGAAACAATGGCAACCAAACTGAAGAACTCTTGATAGAATTTTCTCAAAAAACATTTTTCATTTTTATTAATACCTACAAAAAAACGTACAAAATATTCTTTTTAAAAATTTTTTCTCTCACTATTGCTTCAGCTATATGGTAAATGGAGAGTAAATAACACATTTCATTTAATTGTTAACATACATTTTAGATTGGAAAACAATAGAATGTAATGAAATAATAACAGAGTAAAAAGAATGAGCGTGGATAATTCATCATCACTTTGTTTGTGAAATATATACTTAAAACCATTGAAAATCTAGTTCAACGTGGGTTGAACACATGCAAACTATTGATGACACAATTGTTCACATCAACAAGAAAAATTTTTGACTTTGACTTTGTCGTCGAGAAAAATGGCCGTAACTCCCAAATGGTCTTAGAAAAAATCGAGTTTAGTTTCAAAATAAACCTGAAATATAGTTCTATTCGACACCAGTAACATACCGATGTTAGATGAAATTTGTAGTTTTTCGAGAAAAATATGAAAACATTATTATTTAGAGGGTTGTAATAAAAGCTTACAGTTTCTATATGAAAAGGGCCAAAAAAAAAATATAATTAAGTCAAGCTGTGCTTAAGGATACATTTATTTGATGGTTTTCACAAACTCTTGGATGGACAAATATTTTATGAGCTTGGCTTCATGCAATATTTAAAGCTATTTTTTTAACAATGAAAAAAAAGGTATTGGTGCAGGGAAATCCGTAATATATAACCGTAACACAACTCAACTTTCCAACTTGTTTTTCGTAATATTTCCGGAATCTTCTTTATGTTAGTACAAAACAATAAAACATGAATATAACTTGGTGGAGACTTCGAAAATTGAAAGCAATATCTTAGCTTTGAAAGCTTATACGGCTATGTACTAAGGCTCATCTTCCAACAATCACCTAGAAAAAATTATATCTTCGAAACTGCTTGAGCAAAAAAATTTTTTTTCATAGCAAAATTAGATTAAAAAAACTAGCAAATAATTCACCAATAAATTTTATTTTGGTTAGATGTGGCTAAATGGCTTAGCTCATAGACCTGATTTTTTTAAATGTGTACTATGTGAAAGGATTCTATCAACACCTGGTATAATATGAATGTAATATAATCATATATTGTTTTAATATAATAACACAATACAAATAAATAGAATAATGTTTATAAATATATATTTTATTTCCGTTTGTTGAAAATATTGTATATATTTATTATATTATGAACGAGACATATGTTTTCTAACTTTATTATCACAATACCATAAGTTTAGTTTTATGTTTTCAAATAGTTTGTCTCTGTTTTTGTTTGTTCTAATAACCACTGTGTGTAAGAGTTTTGTTATTTTGTATATAAATATAATTATTACTATATTTTGTTAGTATTATAACAACACTAGGTTGCATTCTAGTAGGTAAATTGAATACGAAGACATCTTAATTTGATTTTGTTCTAGTTTAGTCAATTGTTTATGAAAATTAAACTAAGAATAAGTGGAAATAAGTAACCCTGCTAAAAATATTTTAGTGTTAAATTTCATTATTTGTTAAACAATACCAAATATTTATTATATTATTTTTTTTTTTTTTTTAATTAAATAATATACTAAATATTTATATATTGACTTGTTGTGTATCTCATCGATTAATAAGCTTTTAAGGCTGCTTAAGATAAAAAAAATACTTATATTATTATACCTGGGTCTTTTGTATAGACTGAAGATCAACGCTTTCATAGTCGATTGATAAAATAGCTTATCGTACATACCAGGATCGCCCTTTAATATAATATAATAATAAATAATAATTCAGCAATATTTAAATAAACAAGTGAGAAAAAAAAGTCGTAGAGTTGACTATCAATGTAAGAAGTATTTTTAATCATGAACATTCATAAAATACTTTAAGAACTCCGTCCATACTGTATAGAAACATTTTATTAATTAATCTGAAATTGTTTCGAATCTAAGTAATTTACGAAAAAATCTTTCAAAAACAATTGATTAAAAAAATATTTGCAATATTTTTTCTATATTTGAAAGTTAAATCATAGATCCATTGGATCGATTACTTTTTAAGTCTAAAATAAGCCACCAAAATTAAAGGTCCCTATCTCGTTCCGTTTTTAGTTATCTTGAAGACAGGTAGACATACGGAAATGAAAGAATTAAGTAATTCTATGAACTCCTATATCAAAATGTTATCTACCTTCACTATTTACTAACGGTATAAGCCTTAGATTAAAATTAATATACACTACGAGTTTATATATATAGAGTACATATTCTTCGAGTTTACATGTAGAGTATATTAGTACTAGTATTGTGTTTGTCCGGAATTTGACCAAACACAATACTACTGTACATTTCATTGCATTTGAGTGATTCTAGTATATTTGATGTTGATGTTAGAAAATTGGTCAACTGGTCTTGAATGCATTTCGACGAGTTTGTAAGCGTACAACAATGATTGCATCGCATGTTCATATCATATTCGTATAATAATATATTGGTATGTATAAAATAGAAGTTTTTAATATTAAAAAAGATAAATTCATAGTTGCAATCCTACAGTCAATGTAAGAAATAAATATGTTTATGGAATGTTATTACCTAAGAGTTTTTGTATAGTCTAACAATTTTTATATATCAAATATTGCTGCAAAATTTATTGTTCTTCATATTTTGTTATTTTTAATACAATTTATTTTTAAACATTATTCTATATTATGTTGGTATACAAGTTGTTGCCACTAAATTTGACATTTTTGTTTATAAAAGATTTGGTATTGTTTATTAACTAATAAATTAATAACATAAATCCATACCCCAAATTTATCTAATATACAAGTACACATTATTGAACGTCTATAATATAATCATTATACAATTTTTTTTTTTTAATTGTATATAAATATTTCGATATGAAGTGGAACAAACAAAATACAATACAATTTATTGAAATTTATTATCATAAACAAATACTTAAAGTGAAGGTACCCTGCTTGGGAAACAAATGGAACGCTTAGCAACGCATTGCAACATCGTAACACCTACAAACCATTGGTATCGTAACATGTATCGCTTAACAGTACAGTCTTCATGATACAGTGTTACGTTACGAAAGCATGTTGCACGTGTTTACGTCGTATGATATATATGAAACCGTACGCATTACGATGATTCATTCACTCATAAATGTTACTGCATTTACACAAAATTATAATCAATGATATTCAATTATATTTATTGAAATTAATTTTGATCGAGTAGATTGGCAGAAATCTCTTGGAATTTTCAAAAACATCAAAGTGATTTATATTTTATCGATTTAGTATCTTTTTTTATGTAATTTATGTTATAACTTTTCTAAGAAAAAATTAGTTAATGCAAATATAGAAGCAGAGCAAACTGACGATTTTTAGTCTGTATTTCACGCAGAATGAAAAAATTATTATAAATCAGTTTTACCACCAATGTCAAAATTCAAAATCGAGTATCATTACTACGACTTTGATGCTAAGTTGCAAATCATTTTCAACCAATTCTCAAGCCGACGCGTATATTTTTTTTATATTCATCACTTTTAATAGACCAGTCTGATTAGAAAATTGTTTTTTATTGGCAAGACTGTATCCTGAAGTTTGTTGTAAATAAAATTGGAAACTAAATTCCAACCCAAGGGTGGTTTATTGCTCACTTACAGATTTAAATGCGCAGTTGTATTATTCAAAAATAAAGCATGTGGTTACTAGTATTATTATTATTAACATATAAAAAATCTTTTTTTTCAAACTACATTCTATATCTCAAAATTTTCGCATATAAAATTTTTTTTCCATACTTTGACTAATAGAGATCCTGTTATTATTTGAATTTGAATGTATTTTCTAATATTAACCAGTTTTAAAGAATTGAAAAACGATATAAAATATTTTCGTTGTCTTTAAACGCCCAACATATTTACATAGATTGTAAAAGAACTAGTAAAAACAAATTATACTTATCTTTGTATTCATTTAAGAAAATATTATATTATTTTTGTTCCATTTACTGTACTCAGAGCATCTGGAAAAGTGTACATAGAAGATATTATCAGAATCTATGAAGTTATTATTTGTTGAGGCATACAACATTTAAAAAACACCCTACTTGCTCATACTAAGTTGTTTCTGTTCGAAAATAAAATATATAAAACAAATTCTATGAAGCTAACAATAGAAAGAAGTTTTAACTTTTTCTAAAATTTTATGTTAGAACAAAATATATTTGATATTTGGTCTTGATATATTTACTTATTTTGCATACAATGTTTCATATAAAGTTTTGTTTTTAAGTACCCGATGTTAGCTAGCATACTCAACATCTATTATATAGTCATTGAAATATTTGTCCTGAAAACTGTTTCTCGATACAAATAATAATTTTTTTTCATAACTTTTCTTTTTAATACCACTGATTTCACTTGACTAATGCTCCACATAAAATTATATTGATTAGTTTTGCAAAAAATGTTAGCAAATTTGATAGATAAACTAGCAATTACTGTCCGCATGAAAAGCCTAAATTGCCGTTTTTGTTAAAATGTAAAAATAAAGATTGGTCATCGATCCACGGTATTTCCATTACCGTCCTGTCAAAGTTTTTTTTTATTGATTTTCACTTAATTCTCAAAGCACACTTTATTTACAGTATACAAACTACAATTTGCGTTATAAGATTGCAATGGGAATATTTTACTCCATGAAATATAAAATTAAAATATACATCAAATAAATATTATATAAGCAAAAGATATGAGATAGGTATACAATTAATTTAATTACGTTCGTATTAATAAAATTAGAAATGAAAAAAAAATCATGTTGAAGTCATAATCCAAGAATGAAATCATAAATACTATTCATAATAATAAAATAAATATGAATAATATTTTTCTATAATATAATAACAATACAATAAAAATAATAATAATAAACATGTATTGGATAGAGATGGAAATCGTAAACAAACAAATATATACAATTAATTGTTATGGAAAAACTATAGAAAGCAGCAACAAAACGACTAAAGTACAATCTACAGTAATCATAAACAAAGGATTTTCTTTTTCACAAACAAAACGTTTTTTTTTTATTCTATTTGTTTATTAATAAGATATAGAATTGCTTTGAGATTGTATGTAGTGTGTGTTTTTATTGTTCCTTGTTATGTTATGTGTAGGTATCTAAGGATATAGCGCATGGATGGGGAACCTCAGTCAATTCACGCGACGCTACTAGATACATGTGTGGAATTAAACTTGAACGTAATATAAATCATAGTATATATAACCTTACGTATGATAAATCATATTAAAATTCATATAATTGGTATGTCATTAATTGTTAACAAAAGTACAAGAAATAAACACAAAAATGTTTTTCAGTTCAATGTTAAAATTTTAAGTTACAAAATGGATTAATACCCATATAACAAGTAATTGAAAAATATTCAAGTAATATGCCAAAAAAACTTTAATTATTTTTAATCATGGAAAGATACAATTAAATTTTTGTAATGTTTATTTTACGTTTAGATATTTGAAATAATATTTTCTGCATATTTCTGATATAGCATCTTGATATTCCAAATAAGAATCTTTTAATTTAAAAGTATTTTCTATACAATAAAATTTTCCTCACGATTCAAAAAATACAAACGTAATTATTCAAGTTTCACTCCTGTCCTTGCCCTTTTGGATTTTTTGTCAAACTACTGACTTATCACAAAGTAAAAGAAGTAATTAATGTTCCAATTCTTCATTCTATGATCGATTGAGAAAGGAAAACTTATATTGTATAGAAAATTATATAATATTTTAAATAGCCTTATTATTAGATTATTTTAATTGTAAATAATATGAATTTTAAATCACTTATTTATGTGAATTAAAAGCCTTTATTCAAATTAAATTTCAAGCTTGTATTTATTTTTTATTATAGTCAAACTAAAAAATAACCGATGCTGGTACTGTCACCCCAGTTTTTTATTACTTTATTTTTATTATGAAATTATATTTTTTCATTCAAATTTCATAGATTTTTATAGTAGTTTCAAATTCTATAATAAGCACCGAAATTGTTTTTAGCAAAAATACAAGCAAGGAATTTGCGTGGCAAATAAAAAATTCATAACTGTCAATTTTTCAAGTGTTAAAATAAAATATGAACGATCACATGCAATTAGATAATAAAAACGATAATTATAGATCATTTTTTAATAAAATACTGATATTTTTATTCATTTTTTTATTGAAATAGATTGCTCGAGAAATTACGTTAGTGATAAACATTATCATTGTTTATTGTATACTCACTAGTAATTATATACATTTTATAAAAAAAAGTTGTGTTAAATGAATTTTCATTCACGAGATAGGGAATTATATTCGTGTTATAAAATAATAATAGCAAAAATTTTATAATAAAAAAAAAAATGTGTCTATATCTATGCATAACATAAATTTTGCATTTATTTCATTAAAACCATTTTTTTATATTTTTTGTAATTTTCTGATGAAAAGATTTTGTCAACAATTTGAAAATTGAAATAAAAATTTGTGTATTGTCATTGAGTGGACATTTTTGGTTTTTTTTTTTTTTATTACTAGATTTGTTTAGTAGAGTAAAAATATTTATCAGTATTAAAAACAAGATTTTCCACCATGGTGTTTTCTTACAAACTGTTAAAATCGTATAGTTACTAATGTCTCTTGTTGCTCTTTCGATCCTTAGACATATTTAGACAATTATGTTCTGACGGCACCGAAAAAACTATGAAGAATGTTACCATTTCATTGACAGTGTATTTTTTAACATCTTTCAGTCATCATGAAGTTTTATGTCTCTATTTATTTTGACATTTTTCCATTCGAAAATCAATACTGCAATTATCTGCATATTAAATATTTAGGTTTTAGATTTGACCCTGTTAAAATTTGTATTTTAAAATTAGAAACTCTTTTTAAAAATGTAATTTTTTTTTAATTAATTTGTAATAATTAACTTATTCATCAGTTAAAGAATGATGTTTTGGTGTCAAATGCCTTCAATTTTCTATTTATTAATCACTTATCGTTTAATTAGAATAAATAAATGTGGTTTAGTATATAGTTCTGGCTGTTGGTGTAATATTTTTGCATATGGTTTTTATAAATTTACAATTTTATAAATCAGGTACTCTCTAGTTGTCTTGTGAATATAACATTATCAATCATATAAATTTTTACTATTAAAAAAGTTTTGCTATATATGCCATAAACAAAACAGTCTTACATAAATTTAATCTAATGTATCAACGAAGATAATTTACATATTCAAGAAATAATTGATCAACCCTGTATGTATCACATCCTTCACGGCTGGTTATTTTACAAACCATATCTAGCTTTATTGAGACAACACATATTTTTCAGTATATTAAAACTTAATGAATTTTTAATGGCTATACAGCAAAAAAAAAATCCAGAATGAAAAAATTGAATATGTTGAACAGATAAATATGAAACAACCCACAATTACAGGTATGAACAATGGGACAAAATTATAATATGTTCTTTCAAACTTTTTTAATGAACTCCTGTTGTTTTAACAAATAAATTCTAATTAAACCGTAGGTATTTTTGTTTATAATTAATTTAAGTTTGGGTAAGCATACGGTGAGTTTTTATTAGATTCCGTGCATGTTCCTGGAATTTGTTAATGAATTAATTATTTGGTGTTTTAGGAAAAAAATAAGTGTATGAGAGTATTGGAGATATTCGATTTCAATTTCGATGATGGATGCGAATAAGTAATCATTTCTATACCTACCTAAAAGTTAAAATATTATAAATTTTAAGTAAAATATTACGCTTTTGAAGGTTAATATCAATTAGCTTTCTTTTAAATATGATAAAAATATTCTAACATCTTCTATAAACCGTTATATAAGATAGTTTATCGTTACATAAACTGTTAATTAATTTTTAAGTACATCTGGAGTTTGTAAGGAAGATCATTCATAAAGTACGTAGTAACGGTTGGTATATTCATAATTTAAACAAAAACTAGTACTGCTTGCTGTTTTAATACATTTTGTTACGTGGAAACTTAAAGTATATAGCATACATATTCGTTTAAAATATTATTTTCTAGTTCATGTTAAGATGTTTTGGTAATAGTAGCTACTATGTACTTTTATCACGAAAACTGTGTGTTTTATTCTATTTTTGTATGCTCCTTTGACACGGCTACTTATATTACATAAAACTTTTAATAAGATGTGCTTATTTTAGTTATATAAAAGGATAAGGTGAACAAACTTTTTGTCTCAGAAAAAAAAATCTTAGTACAACAACTATTTGTACTACAACTTTTTTCCTACATATTAGGCGGTATTTTTATGTGAATCATATTTATAGTGATTTAATCTGATTTCCTGAACAAATATTTATAACGAAAAAAATGAAAATAACTACTGTGTTAAGTATTTACGTGATCAGTTCGTAAAATTAACCAGACCGTGATTAAAGTATTTACAAATTTTCAAAATAAGATATTGTGAAATCGATTGCTCAAAAAATAATGTAGATTTTGAAGAGAAAAAAAATTATTTTTGTGGAAAATCAAAAGTCAATATATTACTATACTCTTATTGAATCAATTAAAATGAATCAAGTTTGATCATGGAATATGTCGTCTTTCTTTACTATAAACACCTAAAATAAATTTCTCAAGCCAGTGTAAATAAAGAAATAATAATTTAAAAAAATTATAAAATTTTCATATCCTATTTATTTAAAATGATCTAAACAGCTGATAAACAATTTTATATTCGTTTCATAAACATTTGAATCTCTATTCAAAGCCTTCCTTCCTTGCCTATTATAAATTATCTTTAAATATTGAATTTAATAATAATGAAAACGAAAAACGTGATACGAATTACGTTGTTTTATCATTCTTTTTATACATTCTATATCCTCCTTATTATTTTAATGTGATATATGCACCTTATGTTTTTCTTTTTAAATCATATAAATCCATGCCTGATTTACATTTAAAATCATAAATTTTCAGGGCAATTTTGAATTTAATTTTACCTTCTCTATGCAATCCTTCGTTTCTCAATGAATTTGAAAAAACGTGTTTCATATTTTGTGATTGTAGTAAATAAAAATTAAAAATATTAATAAAATATAAAAAAGTTAGAAAATCTTGTTGAGTTTTAACATGGTTCTGAATTATCATATATCATATATCATTTGGGTAAGGTTAAAAAACTCCCGTACAAATTTGACTCCAATTATCACATGGATAGTTTAGTCACATTTGGAACATAGGGGTCAAAAAACCCGCAGGCTTATACTAACTCGATCCCAAAAACAATCCCAGTATTTTTAATCAAGAAAGTACATTTTTAATTACGCATCACAATATTGGATCACCGCAAACAAGTTAACATTTAATTTTGTACTATTAACATTACAATTAGACATGAATGGTTAAAACATTTATGCTTAATAGAGGAGCTATTTTTTATGGAGTTGATTTTCAGACTAGTGATTTTGTACCAAGTGGTTTTGAATGGAGTGATTTCTGTACCGAGTTGTTTTAGCACCGAGTGGTTTTTTTTAGGTTGATTTTTACCGAGTGTTTTGGATGGAGTGATTATAGACCGAGTGAATTTTGTCGATAAAACAAAATCAAACATTATTATAAGCTCAAAATTTATAAAATATAAAATTTACAATACATTCATTTAAAATAACATTTTGATCAAATTATAAAAGCATTTTTATGAAATAAAATCAATTAAATTTTATTCCTTAATTGAACTCAAGGTTTATGAATGTAGACGCATCTCATATAGGTAGTTAAGGTATCCATATTAGTTTAATAACATAAAATAAAAAATTTATGATTTTTACCATTTTTGTTTGTTATTATTATTTTCTTATTTTTGATACCGGCATTAAATGTGCTCATAAATTTTTTTTTATAACCATATAATAAATATTTTCTTACAAGTACGATAAGACGATGGTATAATTCGTGTATCATTTTTGGACAATCATATCTATAAAAAGCAGTCCATTATCATTTTGTAATATCTTTTTTTATGACAATACTTCGCACTAGTTCTATGTTTACTTAAAATTGTTTTTGCCTTTAACAAAAGTTATAATATTTTATAGATAAACTACATTTGCGCGATATTAAAAATTTATGAGAATTTTCAAATTACTGATAGAAGTTTGTTATTTTTATCCCGAAAATATGAATGTTTTGAGGCGTCCAATAATTTATAATAATATTATAAGATATATTTTATATTTCGTAATATATGGTTGAAGTTGGGATCGTTCATAGAGCGAAAATTTAAATAATAAAACTTATTAAGCAGCTCAAAAGAAATCCAAACATACCAAAAAAGCCTTATCCAGCCCTTCTCTAGATAAACTGTAAGTGTGCCAAATTTCATACTCCTACGTTCGCCCCATTTCCAGAGTGAAAGGTTACAACGTTTTTGCATCACGTATGTATTTATTGAAAAAATATAGATTTTGGTTACTTTCATTTTATTTACTTTTATCTTTTCGTGTTAATGTATTTTATTTTATAGATTATAATTTTCAACGGGTTGGAAAAATGGCTGTAAGAAATAAATAATTTTAATGTCATAATAAATATATTGAACTAAATTATTAAATATTGACCGACTACTTCCAGGTATTAGAAAGATTATATCAATCTTTAAATATTTAACATTAGAACCACAAACTAGATGAATTCGTTTGCCGCATCGAGTGCAGTGATACTTCTACAAATTTATCTTTGTTTTTGTAAAGAGCATTAATTGAAAATTCATTGATATGACCGCTAAAGGTCGTATGCAATATACGTGCGTTATGTCGATATAGACATTATTTGTTGAATGGTGTTACAGGTTACAGTTAAATACTTGTTGAATACACCACCAACTATTAAATATATGAGTTTTAATACCCAAGTGAAATAATAATGATTATGGAATAATACTATCAATCGCTGCTGCTCTATGTATGACAAAATTCTATAAATATACTATTAAACATAGCATTTATATAACAGCAGAACCATAGTAGTTCTATTAAATAGTTTGGAGATAGTTTCAGAATTATTTCATTTAGTGACCGCATTGTAATCGATTAAGGATCTTAAATATTATGGATAACATGTAAGATATACGTATAAATTTATCACTGGGTAGACTTATTTATTTGACTATACAGTCCACGTTCAAAATTAAGAGAATAAAAAAGCAGTAGTTGTGAATCGTACCATAAAACTTAATTTGTAGTATATCAAATTTTAAACAAAACGTTAAATGCAAATTATTTAGAAACTGATTAATTACAGATTAAGTAAAACAATTAAATTTATTGTCAACTGCTTTAACAATTTACATCTATTTATAGAAAGAAACTAATATAAAAGGATAGTCAATTATTTTATTGATAAATATAAGTTTTAATCAAGAGATAGGAACAAAAAATACCCATCTTAAAGAAATTCTTTTTATTTGAAATATAATTTATAAATGTAAATCGTTTGAAAAAATATCTAAGAATTTTCTTTTACTTTTCTTTGGATTATGCTTGAAAAGATTTAAATATGAAGGTCATAAAATTGCTCCAAAATCGTTAACTTCGAATGCAATCTTCTGAAGCAAAATACCTAATGGACACTTATACCTACACTGCTATACAGCCCAAAGGTAATTAAAGGATCAAAGTGTCTTAAAATATATATTTTTTTGTCAGCCCATCATTTAAATTTACAAACGTGAAATACGACTAATCAAGAAATGCCAATACTTTCTAAAAATAATAAATGCAATTTGATATAATGAAATTTCACTTAAAGTCAAGCCAAGATTTTTGGAAATCAAAATCTTAGAGAAAAAGGGAGGGATTTGAATTTTATATAAAAACAAATAGTTTTATAAGAGAATGTGACTGTCAAATTATGTACAAAAATGTATATTAAAGTATTTGGTCATAAATAATTAAACATGTTCCAACCTGTAAAAATGTTCTAAGCAATGGTTGAAAAGTTCTTGAATACTTTAAAAATTATTACAATTTTTTTTTTTTTGTATTTTTCAACTGAATGAAATATAACTATAAAATTAAGTAAAACTATTTCTTAAAAAGAATGATAATACAAGTACTTCATATTTTTAACTGCAACAAAGATAGAAAATTCATTGTGTATTACTATTTTTTATTTAGTCTGAAGATTTTTCACAATTTATGATCATGGAATCAAAGCTTGGGTAAAAACTAGTATGTAAAAAAACACACTTACCTACCAGAGAAAGTTTCCTGCCCAAACACAAAAAAACAAGACAAAACATAAAAGAATTTCTTTTCATACATTTTCAAGTTGATAAATTTTTTTCCATTTTATTTCCCTACACTATATATACATGTTGTATGAAAGAGAAAAGTAAAGACTATTTTATTGTAACTTATAATGTGCGTATTTAAAGTACACTCTAGAGATATTTTATCCCGTGCCTAAGTTCAATGAAGTAAAATTACTTCATTAACTTGTATATACTATACTCGTATCTAAAGAAGAGATAACGTTATTTTATAAATTGTCTATTTCATGTGTATTTCATTTATACAAGCTAAAGGTTGGTTTTTACTTATAAAAGAATGTTTTTTTTGCTGTTGTCGCAGTAAAATATTCATAACAATAACAATGAAAATTAATTGCCATAGCATTCAACACAAACAAACCACCACCTCATTAACTTTCCTTTTTCACTATGCTTGGCAAAAATAATTTTTGTAATTAATTCAATGGAGACTTATTTACTGTCTAACTAAGTGGTTGAAATGAGTCCTTAATGATCAAATTCATTTTCAAAGTTTTATTTTACTTAATTTTTTTCTATACAATGGCTTGAATGGTCGATTAATTCAATAATAGAAACTGGAAACTCAAATATTTCTATAAAAATAATCATTAAGTCTTTGAACATGGTTTGAGTCACTCGGACATATAAATTTTTTAATTATTTTGAAACTGAGTGTTCATATTTTCTAGTAAGGAAAATTAGTAGTTTGTAAGAAAAGATGAATTTCTCAGTATTTGCAACATAAAATTACTTTAATTGTAATAAAAAATCTAGATAGTATAATTGATTATTTTAAGTGGTTGAATTACATTACGTATACTAATGTACGGATTCGACCGTTATTTTGTAGAATATTTTCAATTTGTAAAATTTAAAAAAAAAAAACAATATTTTGCTGTATTCCACCAATTTTTTTCGATTTGTATTTAATAAAAAAATCATTAATACACTTTTGAGAGAAGTTGGTGCTGACTTTACTTCTTGTTATCTAATGTTTATTCTAAGAGGTTTTTAGATATAAATCGGATAATTTTTATATTTTTTACATAAAACCAAAAGTATATTATGTCAAATAACAATAGTCAGTCATCTATCAGTTCAGTAATTTAATACCAAACAAGTACTTACTTTACGCCCTTACTAATTTCAAGCCTTTAGAAAACTGAAGCTCTATATGCTGTATAACATTTGTTGCATACGGTATTAGGTCATTGAAAGAAAGCGAAAGTTCATTTGTATTTTGTAATTAGAGCAGACTTCGGTATTGAAATCCCCGGGAATAGTTAACAATAAATATACTAATATTTATTATAAAAGGAATTATTGTTTACAGAAGGATTGTCTGTATACACAAGAATTATACCTTAGCTCCAATCTTATATTGTTTTGATTTCGAATTAACTAAAACCAAACTATAAACAATCCTTCAAGCAAATATACAGCTAAAACTGACTTTAATAATATTCTTAATGTGTATAATAACGAAAACATAACAAATTTATTTATTATGCCGCTGCTCTTACACAAATAGCATTCAACTAGTTTTGTAATGGCTTTAGTTAGGCTTGGGATTGTAATGGTTAAACATATTTTGTGCGTACACATCAACTAAAAAAAAAATTAATAACTTATCACAATTATCCTATGCATGATTTTAATTCTTTCATTAAGCACGATCATTATCGGAAACCAACCACAGACCTCATCTGGTACATTTTGGGTCACCTGTTAGTGAAAAAAGTTATTAATATATTAAAAATATATGAAAGGTCATTGGTTCGTAGTAGTACCTATCTGATGATATCTGCTTGCTTAAGATTTTTTTTCTGATGCATGATCAGATTTTCTTATATTCACTTGTTATAAGATGCCTGGTGGTGTGCATTCATCATCAGATTTTCAGATTAGAATTTCTGATCGAACAAATCTTATCGTGTGCCTCGGTCCTTAATGTGCTAATCTTGTATATGTATACACAGTTAATTATTTAAAGCTTCAACTAAAAATTAAAATTTATCAATTGGAAACGCTGACCGCCGTCACTATATAACAGCTGCTTGGTGCTCTTTATAGTGTAAGAAACAATATTTGAGAGGAACAAATTTTGAGTCGGATTGGCCTCTCTAGAGATGGGTTAAAACATGTTAAAGTTTAGAGTTTTAAAGTAAGGATAAGAGTTTGAAAATAAAGTATCAAATAAAAATTGTATAACACAGAACTTTACATATTCAAGTGACCAAGGGCTTATAGAAGCCAAGATACACGCAAATACAATTTTCAAGCATATAATATGCATATGAATTGTATATATGTTAGGTTGAGATGCGCTAGATCTCTTATTTTTTATCAATTCAACAATTTAATTCAAAACCTTTAGTTCAATCTTTTATCCCTTTTGAACAGTGTTAAAAAAGCCCTTTATTAAAATCTTTTTCTCTCATATATTAATCAGTTTACATAAATCAAACGTTCCATAATGTTGGTAGTTTCAGTTTCGAGTAATTACTGTTCCACAAATCAAAAACTGTTCTTCAAATTCGAAAGTGACACCCATAAATGTTAGTATATCGTCAGGGCCGTTCCTTTCAAAGGTTTCCAAAAAGCAAGTAAAATTGTGTTTAAATTGATTTACCAGGAAACGTTTTTTTATATCATACAAAAATTCATTAAATCATTAAACATATTTATGTTATTGAAATACTTTTACCTCATATCCAAATTGTATCTCATTCCATGTCGGTTCAATTATTTGACTAAACATACTAATACATTACGAGGATTTTCTGTGTAAATTTTTGGCACAATTTTAATGTTTTCTTTTTTATATTATTTGAAATACTTAAAGCATATATGTCATGTAAATTGTAGTTGGGTATTATTTGATCCGTCGGTAATAATGGTTCATAATTTTCTGAATAAACAGATACAAATGATATTCATCAACAGTTCTATATGATAATAGAATAAAATACTCTAACAATATCAAGGATATTTAAACATAATCTTTAGGGAAATTTATTAAAACATGGTGAAATATATTTTGGTACTGACTATATAAATGGGAATATATATATACATAATTAGTACAGGAAAACATTGTAATATTGCGGCAAAAAATTAGTTGCTCCTTCAAACCTTTATTTTAGGATCCAAATAGGCCAAGTGTATTTTCAAAAAAAAGTTTGAAGTTATTCCTTAACTGGAGCTGGTTTAAGAGGCTAAAAAAAGTTATTTTCATCAATAAAAATCATAATGAACATTTTTTCAAGCAGAGCTAAGAATAATTGTCTTTTTAAGTTTATTTTTGCTTAAAATTTGTTTCACTATCTAAGCCTATTATTATTATTTTTTTTTTTTAATTTCTGGCTTCAGCTACTTTCTAGCTATATACCCATTAACCAAAGGGGATTATTATTTTATACAATAACAGTACACAGTACTGCTAGGTGGTCACCCATCCAATTACAGATTGTGACTGCTGTTGCTTAACTTTAGATTGATCTAAGCCTGCCATTACGTTACGTCAGTCCGGGGTCTCCTATTATTTTAAACGGTAGAAATAAAGCCGTTGTTTATTTATTTATCGAAACCTACAAATAAACATTTCAATAAAATGTAAAATAATTTTATACTCGGTATCAATATCATCCAAAATAATACAATTATCCTACTCCTGAAATTCAATATGTCTCTTATCCTTTTTTTTGTCACTTTAAACGCGTGTGATTTGAACACCTGTTTTTTAGGACAGACTCTTAATTTTGTTTTCTTAATAAATACTATATTCTCTGAAAAAACAACGAAAAACTCTATTTATTTTGTTGAAAATAGCAGGATTTTATAACCCCCAAAATTCTCTTAAGGGAGAAAATACTAAAATACTTTTTTTTATCATAAACTATTTTGAACCCTAAATGAAATTTTGAAAGTGTGACTAATTATTTGGTATTTTAGTTATTTTGGAATCTTTTCCTGCACTAAATATGTTTATTGCATATATTGCTACGCTTATTCTTCAGTCACATGTTTTACATTGTGTGTTAATAATTTGTTTATAGAATGACAGAATATTTGTGTGCTTGTTTCGTAATTCAAATTATAATATTTTATAATTAAGTATTTTGATTAAAAACAACAAACAAGAGTACATACACAGACACATACCATACAAGAACATAGTATTAATTATATTTTTAATTATTTTAATTTTATTAAAATATTTAAAATATAGCAAAGTATTGTTTTTTGAATTTGGAAACAGGAATTTTTTAATTGAATTTTTACAAAATACTCTTCCAATAATGAAATAATTATTTATTGTTCAACTTACACTGTATTGTAATGAACATGTAAGGACTTCTTAGAATTTATAATTTATACATGAAATCATAGATTTAAAGATTATGTATAACTTAATAATTAATTCCAACTAATATTATTATAAGAGGATACTGTACTTAGATTTTCAAATTTTCTGACTTAACAGTTTGAACTGTTCCTTTATCAAAATATCAAAATTTAAAACCTTATTTACTCAGAAATTCCTACTATTTTTCAATCATTTAATGAATATTTAAATTTTACCTGTGAACTAAGTTCATTTCTTATAATTGTCTCTAAATACTAATAACTTATTTTCAGTTATTAGTAGAAAATCAATAGCATATTTTTCGTGTAGAAGAAATTACTTGAAAAATTTATTATTTTTTCTACCATAACAATTATACACAGAATTTCTTATGAAGTAAAGCTTTAATTAATTCCATGAATACTTCAATGCGTCAGCAAAAAACAACGTGTTCCCAATGTTTATTATTCTTAATTTTTTCTTTTCTAATATTAATTCATCTGTCGTGACCATGTTTTTATACCTATTTCAAGATTGCAATTAAGTGTTTTTTTATTTTAAATTACTTAGAAAAGTATTAATTTGTATTTTTTTCTAGGTTATTTAATTTATTTTTTTTTTTAATTATGATAAATTATGATCTTCTTTATTACACCAACAGACAGGTGTGCTAAATTCTGCTCTTAATAACTATTATAAATTAATGACAAATAGTTAACTTTACAAATTTTCAATAGGAAAATTTCTTTTTTATATTTGCCTTAATCATGGTTAGATCAGTTTTTCTGACACAACAAATCAGTCGTTACGAAAAAATTGTCTAGAAAATTAATAGACATATTATTTATTTTGGAAAAATCCATTTTCATATAATAACAGTCATTTGCATTTGTTTCAATTTCACTTTAAAATTACGAGTACACTTTTGATTTATAAAGTCATTATCGACTATTCAATAATAATTCATTTATCTTGGAAATATGTTTTATAAGGAAAGCAGGTAAGGTATTCATTCACAATAATCTTACCTGCTCCTAATATATTTCCAAAATAAATGAATTATTATTTATTCATTACTGGATAATGACTTTATAAGTCAAAAGTACACTCGTAATTTTAAAAAAATTTTTAAGTGAAAAAAAGACAAAAATAAAAGTTTACAATATTATATAGAAAGTTGTCCTAATAAATTATTTTAACTTTTTGTGATAATATAACATCTAATTTTATGTATGTAATTTTTGCGTCATTAAAATGTAATTTACATAAATTTTCATTGTAGCGTAAACTGGTCTAGTTAGAAATTTTATTGTTTTTAATTATATGTAGAAGTATGTTATGAAAATAGATTTATGATTCTTATATTTTTTGTTTTTTATTTTTAAAACAGTCCAAAAATTATACTTTATATTTGTGACATTGGAATAAAAGTAGGAAAAATATGACGTTATTTTTCAAGGTGTATTTTCAAATAAGTAGTATTCGTTTTCGATTAACAAAAAATTGTGATTTGTATCTATAAAAAAAAGTATTTCAAGGTTTTTGTATCTAGAAAATGAAAGAAATAAAATGGTATCTTAGGATCAAACATACTGTTGTAATATTATCAAGCAACAGATAGTGTGGAAGTATGTGACAAGTATATGTTATTCTTATGTTCAATTTCACACTCACAAAATAATAGAAGAAAAGCACATAACGTAAAGATTTATTGCAATCGATGCTTGACTAGAATATATACCTCTCTAAAATATGTATGAAAACATTATTATTCGACTACTGGGTCACAAAAGATGTTATTTTAATACATTCCATTGAAAAAGTTTCCAACAAGAAAACTACATTATTATTTAGTACAGGAAGTGATTAAGCTACTTGAATGTTTCAAATAAAAGTCGGAATACTTGTTTTGCTCATATAATAGCTTGAAGGAAATTGGTAGAGTTATTTTCGAGAAAATCGAAAGAAATTGGTTAAAGTGGGTAGCCTTGATTTTCACCAAAAACTTCTTGGAACTAGTGGTAATATGATGGCAGGCAACCCAGTTTGGTGAAGTTTGAATACATTTAAAAACCACATTTTAGGATATAGAGGGCTTCGAAACATGTATTTATATGAAAATTGCGGATTGCACCTAGACCACTTGTGTTTTTGTCCCTAACTTTAAAAATTAATATAAATGAAAACTCTTGACATAAGAAGCAAAAGGTTTGTATCAAAGGATAGCTTCTGAAAAATTGTATAAAATTTACTAAAAAATTATGGGACGACTTCCTGAACAGCGTTCTTACATCCTGTACACATATATGTTCTGTTTTCAGTAGATTTATTAGAAGAAGGTAATGGGATTTGTTTGCTCCAACAGTTTATATATGTATGGTGTCTGTCATCTCATAAAATAGCAAAAATAACGCAATGAAATAGAAGAAATAGTATGTTGTGTATATTATGTAAACCACATACAGTATATTTCAGCACTGTGGTGGCGGTCAAATAATTCTAAATATGCCTGTTGATAATATTGTACATAACATATAGTGAATGTAAAAGATTGCTAATTGGCACTTCTCACCTATCTTATATATTAATTAATTTATGTCATGTTAATTTTCATCACTTTATGTAATACACCTTGAGCATAAATTGACACTTAAAAAAGCTCATTTTCTATACGAGAAATAATTTTCATAATAAATTTCTTACTTAATTTAAATTGTACGAAAGAAAATTCTGACCTGACTGTTTTAAAATCTTAAAAATGATCTTGTGAAAATGAACGTTGCTAGTTCATGGCAAAACTAATTATTTCTACAAACATTTAAAAATACTTTAAACTCTTACACCATAAATATAAGTTTTTAAACTTAAATAAATGTATTAAATTTCAGTGAACTAATGGCGAAGTGGTGAGGAGATCATAACATCTTGTTAATTTTATCAGATGAGTGGCAATTTGAATCCGACCTGCGGTATTTTGTCAATTATAATTACCAGAGGAATTAATATATTAGACTGCAGGGATCAGAACTACAATATCCATTATGATTACGGATTTCTGGTTATTTTTTGGAGGATTTACTCTGACCACTAGAACTATATCGATAAATTTTAAAGCCTTTTAATCCTTATTATATTATTATTATTTATACTTTAGACATTAACACATTGAGTTCCTATGTAATCAGTATGGCGCTTTTCATATAGTATTGTCTAAATTAGAATACATAATTTTTTATTGCGACAACAAAGCAACCTTAATATTCGATTCATTTTGAAACAAAGAGGTTCAAATTAGTTCTCAACTTTTAGTTAATTATGTTTGTTTTTCAAATATGTTCAATGTAGGCAGGGAATGCGGTTTGTAAATATGATTTAAAATGTAGATAGCATTTTTATAAATTACAATTGAGGTAATTATTGTTATCTACTCTTGATTATATTAACGTATTTATAATTAAAATTACTTAGCTCTTTGATACTAACTAACAACAGGCCTGCATACATAATGAATAACGACTTATTTTGTAACATACATATTAAATGACTTCCGTCGTACTGTCATTAATTAAACTAGGTAACATTTATACAACTTTGTATTTTATCCAATGTGCATTATATTCATTCATATCATCAAATTGAAGTACGAAATTTTAAATAAAAAAAATTATTCAAACAATAAATAAGAAAGCCAGCTTTCTTAATCTAATCGGAATACAATTTGATACATTAATTGCCACTGAAAAATTCCTGATCTCGGTTAGTGATTTAGCTATGTCTCAACTGCAATATATGCTGCTTACGGAGCCTGTCAGTTCAATCTTCATAAAAATTTATTATTTCGTTGGGATGGTAAAAACTAAGGTGGATAATATATATATTTTATTTTATTTAATTTTTTTTTTATATATTAATGAGAACTCTAGGATTTTTCGAATAAATTTCGATTTTTTTTTCCGCCAATTTCCTAGGTCAAATTATTTTGTATTTTATAAATACGTATTATGACTACAAAGTAGTCATCATCAGTATGAATTAGAGTTGTAATGATTCTCTGAGGAACTAATCACAAAAACATGCTAATGATATTTGTAAAGTCTTTTAATGAAAACGATTTCGGTAAAAACCAAGCTTAGGGAAAAGGAATACCGTAACGTCATACCGCTATTTTTAAAAGTTCTATACTCAAATTAATACAGTTGAGTAATCTAAAACGAACACAAAAAATAAACATAATAGAAGTTTGATTTTTATGAAATATAAATAGCCATGATAAATTAATAATCAGATTTAAAACATTATTAATAAAGCAAAAGTATTTATGGAAGTAGAAAAAACAAGTATATGTATATAGGCAAAAAATAAACGTGGTGGTTTCTTGTTAAGTACACGTACAACACGCAATACAACATATAACATTCGATTGCGTGACTTGGTATTGCATTACACGGATGATTGTTTCAATTATTTTGTCTTTGTGTTCATTCAGTTGGGAAAGTTCGAATAGCTCTTATAAATATATGTTAGAATATTAATTAGACGAATATTTAAGAGGAAATAAAAGAAAATTCAATAGAAAAACATTATTGAATTATTCTTTAGTATTGTTTTCTCAAATGAATATTTGTTTTCAATTACATTAGAAATTAATTGTAATTATTATTTGATTTGTGATTTCATTATAACAAAACAGGATGCTGTATACTTACTACAACAATCTATTCAACTTTTCATCTTTCAAAAGACCACAAACAAGAAAGTTGTGTTCGACAGGTTGAATTTGTTACCATACTTATTGTGAGTTTCCAATAAAATCAGAAAATTTTATGGTCCACAATTTATATGATAAATCCAAAAATCTGAATATTTATAATACATTTAATATTAAGAAATAAATAAAAATGAAATAATAAAATACCTGTTTTTGTTTATAGAATATGCAATTTTGTAAGACATACATCTTTATAGGTAGCTACTGACTACACAAATTTTCAGTGTTGGCAGACGACTTATACAAAATTATTGTTTCAGAGGTCGTAAAATTATTTTACTTTCAGTTAAATTATTTCAGAGAAGTAACTAGGTCAATATTTTACGGAAAACTTAATACAATTATTAAAAGTAGATAATTAATATTTATTTTTTCATTTTTTATAATAAAATAACACAGATTCGGCTAAAAATATATAATTAAAAAAAAATACTTTTCGTTCGTCTTTAGAAAAATCTTTGAACATGATATTGTCAACCTCAAAAAAAGATAGAATATTTATTCCAAAACAATTATTTATATATATAGCATCATTTCTCTCACTTTGTTAATAACATTAACTCAAACATATCGGTCCTTTGTCTTTTAATCACAATAAGAAATATTTATTTCATAGACACATGGTGAGACAGTGCAAGATACTTGAAAATTCTTCTTATCATTTTATGTATAAAATAGCTATTATCATTGAAAATTATAAAATTAATGCACGTTTCGGGTTTAGGATTGAGGATTGAATTTATCACCAAATTATGGTACGTCTACAAAAATTATTTATAATATTGATTTTTCTTCGTTTTGTTTGTTTCAGCATAGAAAAAAAATAAAGTTACGATCAAATAAAAAGATTCAAGAAAAAAGTAAATAGTAGCAACAGAAATTTCTGTAACACGTCGAAATTTTTTTTAAATTCTTGACATTTTAAAATAATATTTTATAACATTTGCATGGTACAATTGCGTGTGTTATTAAACAAATAAGCGTAGAAAAAAGTGGTAATTATATAGTGAGATTTATACCATTAAGTTTGATTATGTCATTACCAATTAATGGATCCAATACTCATTTTCATATAATTGTACAAACAAATATTCATAGTTGACCTATTTCAAATTTTAGTTAAAATAGAAATACTGTTTAATGGTTAAATTGAATTAACATGGAAAATTCAGTTAAAACCACATCACAGTATGTGTATAATGCATGATTTTATAAATTTATAAATAATAACATCATTACACGATGTTTTTAAGATCTACCATTCGTAGTTTTTCATTCATATCATTATGTTGGATTTTAAAAGGGAATGGGATTTGTGAATAAAAAAATACGGTTTACACAATTTTTGTGATTTTAACAGGCTTTATTTTATAAAAACACACTTTTTTATTGAGATACACTGATCATGAAAATAGTAAGAATTGAAAACATTACACATCCGCCAACCATCGAATCAAACAGGGCCCCATTTTTCGCTTTATCATATGATAATACAAGAAAGGTTTTACAGTCTCAAACAAAATGAAAACATGTCTGTGTTCATAGTAGTACCATGTTTCATACAATCATAAAAAAGATAGCTGTTATTTCAAAAATGAGCATTACCTCAATAAGAAGCGTTTTTAAGACATAGTATTTATTTATCTTCTATGAATTTATCATTTGTTACAGACAAACATCTAAGTTACAAATTTAACTTCGTGTGAGATATTTGATATATATTTTCTGTAAAGCACGTAGTTAGAATTAAGTGTATATTCGAACATGAATATACTTTGCTTGTGTAGTTTGTTGATTTTGTATTCAATGTTTCTTATTTTCAGAATTGGATATTTAATTGGGCTACAGAGAATTTACGGAAAATTACAACATTTCTGTAATAAAGTGTTCTCGTGAGAATATGGTAAACTATTAACAGGCTAGCACAAAACTGTTTGTCAATATGGCATTAAACAGTGCAATGCCGTGTCTAGTCATGCGATCCGTGACCAGATCAATGTGGACTTGACTTTTGCAGTATACATGCATATCTGTTTAAACTCTCACAAATTGTATCAAATTTGAATAATTATTTTTGAGTTATTTTGGACGAGAATAAAAAGTAAGGTATAATTGACATAAGCAGTTTTGTACTAGCCTGTCAATGGTTTGTCATGTTCTCTCGAGAACATTGCAGAAATTAGGAACTCTTCGTTAATTATCTGTTCTTTTCATGTTTATGATCAATTTAGTTAGGGTTTCTTTCAAAGTCACATAATTTTGAATATTCTCATCAATTCAGTTAATTTTTTTTCATGTTGTTAAAAAATACTGAAATAATTTTTTTATTGGTAAAGAAATATCTTCATTCATAACCCCAATTTTATGGCCTGTTTGCTAAGATTTTTTTCAATTGCCAATTTATAAGATAATACAAACGAAAATACAGAAAATGAACGAACGTTGAGAATTCTGCAACGCTCAGGGTGGTTACAAAATAAAATCGTCAAAAACAAGAATATATGAATAATTTCAAATTAAACAGTTCAAATTCTATCAACTATTTTAATAATAACTTGTTACTCTAACTATCTAAAGATTTTGAGTATATGCGTAATATGACCGGATTCATTTATTTGCATGGCTTACAAAAAATTTCTTACTTGTGTCGTATCTCTTGTGTCTCAATGTCCAATCGCATTAACAATTTTCATTTTGGTATGTCCCATTTTTTATCCGAATTCGCCAATTAGTTAACAATGAATTATATAAAGTATATCGTGCTAAAATTTAAAAAATTTGACAATTGTAATATTCACTTAATTAAATTGTCTATGATATCCACTTCAGACAATTTTTATTGATAATTATAATAATTGCTGTAACGTCTATATAAACGTACTTGAGTATAGATACGACCATGAACAAGTCTATCCATGGATGAACATGTATGTGTAAACATTATCATTTTATATCTTGCATTCGTATGACTTACCGTACAAGGCAGTACCTTCA
This sequence comes from Chrysopa pallens, assembly GCA_020423425.1. Taxonomy (NCBI): domain Eukaryota; kingdom Metazoa; phylum Arthropoda; class Insecta; order Neuroptera; family Chrysopidae; genus Chrysopa; species Chrysopa pallens. The sequence continues at coordinate 69,973,619 of CM035593.1, read as the reverse complement.
ACCTCAAGGTACGTTTTACATTACGAAATGTCCGACATAAAGTTTGTGTTCATTCAGAAAAATGAAATAAGTAAAATTTTTTATATCTTGAAAAATCTAAAATGCTTTCACACTCTTTATCCTATCGGTTAATTAATAAAAGTTATGTGATTAATGTTAATTATTGATTAATGAGACGAAGAGAAAAAACACTTCGTTTTTAAATTCCTCGATTTTTATTAGAAAATTGACAAAATGTAAGCAAAATTGATTTTCGACAAATTAGTTTCACATATTTACAAATTTTTAATTAAACTCTGAAATTCTAGAGTTTACAGCCTTTACTAAAAACCAAACATGAGTTTTACCTAAATGATATACTATTTTAAGAGCTATTGTTTGTCATATACACAACGCCAGTTTATGAATCTGATGAGTCATTTTTAATCCCCCTGCCAACCATTTTTTAAATACATAAGTGCTCCCATTTAATTTTTTGCTTTTTTACCATTGTCGGCGATTATGGCCTCTTCCTATACCAATTCATTAATTCTTATTTAATTAGAGATTTATGTATTTATCATGAAATAAAATTAGTACCTACATCAGAAAATGATTGCCTGACATCCAAATGGCAAACTTACCACTACTTGTAATATTTGTATAGCACACTTTAAATCTACATTTGTGTTCGATATATGAATGTATAGTCAAATACAAAAAAAAAAGACTCACCGACGTGAATCTTCATGGTTATATAAAATTAAAAAATCTATGATTTTGGTGGTGTTTTAAGATCTCCAGCAAATATAATTTTTTTTATCGAGGAAAACCGTTCATTATAAAGCCTTAAAAAATCTAGCATAAAAATCGTGTACTTATAATTTTAAATCAACAAGAAACATTCAGGTCTGTGTTTTTTGATGTTGACTGTACCTATACATTATGCATGTTTGAAAACATTACCGACAACTGAATAAATGTGTAGGCGGTATGTACCTACGTACGTACCGCATCCATGAATATGTAGAAAATCTGTAAAATGATCGGTATACATCATGTCATGCATATATACATCTCATTTCAAATACACGTTACGACAATAAAGGTGCTTTGATAATGATCTTTTAAACAATATTTTATGAAACATCATTGAAGTAGATTACAAGATTATTTTTTATGAATCGTTAACGTTTTGACGTAAATACGGTATCAGTGTCCCCAAATGATTTGTTTTGTTTTTTATATCATCACTTGTATAATTATTATGATTCATAGTTATCGTTTTGAATTAATTATGAATGCATATTTAATATTCTTTTAGATTTTTAAGCTTGCGCACACTAAAACTACATAATATTAACAGTTAATGTTGAGTATTTTGGCGCACGTGTCTCGTGTGTGGCTGATGAAATTAAAGTAATTAAAATTATATTTTAAATAGTCCATGTATTTGAGTTCGCTAGAATGGTTAGTAGTTATTATGATTTTATTGGTACTACCTATGATTTTATTGGTACTATTAATACAAGGACCACCAATGTCCCAATATACGAGAACGGTCAATGCATTTTATTATTTCAATGTTTTATTATTTGATTTCTATCTGGTAATTTTAAATTGAATATTTTATCCAGTAAGAGAGCAAGGTAATTTTGTTTTATATGTATATGAAATTCAGTAGTATTAATCTAATATATGGCACCAATCATTCTGAAGATGCACTCATTTTGAACGAAGAAGCCCAGTTATTCATAAAACAAGGTATGGTGCATCAAAATAATCCTAGCCTGCAAATATACTCTAAAAATCACTCCTAAATTCAAGTGAAAGAATCACACTTATATTCTTTACAAATTTTCTGAAACAGTGTTTGAGTTTGATAGGATGAATACAATATTCCAACACAATATGGCACGCATTGATGTTGCAGCGCTTACTAACATCAAGAAGTTGATGCAAGAAATAATAATTCCAGCATCCATAATATGGCATACATGGTCAATGTAAAACTGCATCATTCACATTTTATTGAATGCAGTTTATTGATAAGTTTAGAATATCGGCTGGTTGGAGCCAGGTCTATGATCTGTAATTTTTTTTTGTCTATGCCTATGACGAGAAAATGAATTCATAACAATGAATTCAAACAATCCTTATCTAAGTACGTTATGATAAAAGAATCGTCACGAAATTGGTGCGTGTAGTGTGTGATGAAAAGTAAAGAGAACCTCATTACATAATGCTTACATAATGCTGAAGGAAAATTCTCCCACTTTCGGAATCATATCCGAGACCATTTGCAAGATTGTATTAAATGATTACTACTAAGTCGCCTTATTCAATCCATAACTCGAAACTATTTAAAGTATAGTTTGAGCACAGTTGAGACCAATTAGTAACTCCATATGCCTTTAAAGTGGAATAATAACTCATCTTATGTATCCTTTAATTAACAAACACAATTATTTTTTTAACTCTTTTTCATTTATAAATTATGTTCTTATATTTTGAATGGCAATGAGTAATCTTGCAAATAATATTTTATACAAATATAAACTAGAATTAAGTAAGGATTTAAAGTTTTAAACCTTTTAACAGTATTACAACCTAGTCAAGTGGAAATATCCTACAAAAGTATAATTTACAAAGTTTCATTAATTTTGAAAAACTGTCAACTACACTTATTTATTTCAACCAAGTTACAGAAAGAATCTTATCGAAAAGAAACGATAATCTTTATTTATAGCCATCGTTGAAAAGTTCATTTTATTTATCAACATTATGAACAGTTCGATATAATAATATTTGATATTGCACGAAGATGTTTCACTTAAAACATATTTCATACAGAAAATGTGTTTGTTACTTGATATTTGTGTTGACTAAAGTATTAATTTTACTCAAATAATAGAAAACTTTGTGTGTGATACATAAAGTTTGGTTGTTTACATAAGTGGAGTTATAATTAATTGCTTTCGGCTACCTTTTTAGTAGCTTAGTACTTATACAAATAATATTGTAATTTTATGTACTTACTAAAACAACATACGTTTGAATAATACCAACATTAAATCCTGTAGAATTTATTTTTCAAATTAAACATCATTCATTCAATGTTAAATAATTTTTAATATTAAGATCATTTAAGTATATAAACTAACATAACTAATGTTCTTAAATTTATTGTAATCAGTGTAGTTACAACAATGGTATTTATAAATTTTCTAATAAATTAATTTTTATGTTAATGTACTTACAGAAAAGAAATAATATTGTAGGTCCTACAAAAATAAAATTACAACTACAAAACTCAAAGCTCATTTTAGTTGCACATTAAATTGAATGTATTCACTAAGAATATGGTAAAATTATTTTTCTATAAAATCTCTATTTTCAATATTTCTATATTCAGTACTGTAAACTATTTAGGCCAGTAAAATGAAGAACTCCATTTGCACTCAATCAAAAATGAAATGAAACGAATGAATATACAAAAATTTATGATTGAAAATTGTGTAAAAATTTTTGAAAAAATATTTTGTCTTTATATACTTTATAAACATGTAATTTATTTCTATAGGCATTGTATATACTCAATATATATAGGAAAAATTAAAGTATATTAGTTTTCGTCTAAAGTTTGTAATGCATTTGTAACATTGTACACACTAAGAAAATTTTAGTATAGGTGTTCATGGAATCGTCTTATTAGTCTATTTTTGTTTGGTAGACTGGCAGACTGGAGTGAATGAATAATTCAAAAACAACAAATATTTTATTTGCTTTTTTTTTCAACAAACAACATTTTAAAACATCGTTTCTTAACCTGTTTAAATTCGCTACAATTTCAGCTCAAATTGCAACATACTTCATTATAATACATGGAATTATTATATTATAGATATGACTGTCAAGTGTATTTTATTAATAAATTTCAAATATTGATTCTCAATCAAATATGGAGTATCTAAACAATTAACACTGTTAGTTGTTCTCTTCACTTGTCTGTTGATAATTTCGGTTTGTATAATACAATTGATGAAAATTATTGGTAAACCAAATCGTTCGATAGTCCTCCTTTCTTTAACTTTTTTAGCAATTTCCGGTCCGGAAAGTGCAGTTTTAGCAAGAGTCATGTCAAATTTATTTTACTGGTCTATATTTACTTTTAAATATATCATCTAGTTAGTTATAACAGAAGAACATTATTTCTTCATCTACAAATTCTATTGGAATGTAAACTTCAAAGTTGATGTAAAGAGTATAAATTGTCTATGAAATGGAGATAAGGATGAAAACTACGTACAGATGTATTAGTTCGGATGTAAGCTGATTACACTTTGTATTTTCATCAGAATATTCAATACGGCATATTGAATGAGATAGAATGTGAGTAAACCTATAAAGTATTTGGACGACAATCCTGTAATGGCAATGGTAAAGCTTGAGTTTTGTGTTTCGGGAAAGTTTTATTTATGTCTCATAAACCAGTTATTTATTGCAAGAATATTTTCGTAGAAATATCGTATTTTATAACCTCTTATTTAACTTGTAATGTATGTTTGTAAGTGTTAAATCTTGCAAACTGAACCACTTTTCTCTTATCCTTCGAATTTTGCATGTTGATTCAATTCCGACGGCAAAGCATTTTAGTGAAAAATGTGACTCTTTGGGAATAAGCTCTGAAAATACCGATTTTTTACCTTTGCAAACAAGCAGTTTCTGCAAAAGAAGTAAAATAGTTAGAAGAAATCAGAAAAAATATTCAATCTTACACTAACTTTGGGGAAAAGCTCCAAAAAGACCGTATTTTATTTTATGCAAGCTGAAATGATTATCTCTCCAAAGGATGGATTTTGAGGAAAAACTCCAAAATAAAAATTTTCTTATGGAAGCGATTATGATGTGTTGTTTTTTAAATCGATGACATGATAATAGAAAATCAGAATAAAAAAACATTATATGGATATCAAATGGTTGGTGAGTGAAATACAAATCATTACTTAAAAATTTTAAATAAATTTTTACTTTAAAATTTATTTAAACAACAAAATTTGATTTACGTGTTGAAAAAAAAAAAAAAAATTAATTAAAATCAATTTCATCCATTTATTACATTAGATAAACATTTGGGAATTATTGATTTAAAATTAACTAACATTTCATTTAATTAAAAGAGAAAGCTAAAAATTTACGTAATGGATAAAATAATGCCAGTAAACATTATGAAGACCAAAGGTCTTCAGTTGTAACACTAAGGATAATTAACCTACATGCAATTTCTACGCCAGTGTTTGTTTGTCCAGAACGCAAATTATGGGCGATGTAGACAGCCGATCAAAATTTATTCGAAACGTATTGTCTTTTATATATTTCGTTCCATTTTAACTTATAATGGTGTGTCTAAAATAAAGTTCTGTTTATTTGCCTGAGTGATTATGTTAAATATGGCAATCAATAATGGAAGTAAATATATGACTGAGGTTCTGAACTAAATAGTTTTATTTTCTGTTCTGTTAGTATATAGAAAAGTAAGTAGAGTGTTAATGACATGATTTATAAATTATTGGAATTGAATTTTGAACCTGTAAAATAAATTGTAATCTAGTTTGGACTTGAGTTTAATATCATGTATGTAACCTGGACAAATTACATAAGCTGATTAGAATGTGAAGAATCACATATACAGTTTGTTCAGAGTTCAATCAAACTGTATAGAGTTTGAACACTAAAGCATGTTCTACATAGTTGCAAGTTAGTTGTAGGATAGTTTTTGGCAATTATTTCCATGTAATTACAAATATTAGCATCGCGCTTGCGTACGATTAGCGGACAAACAACTACCCAATAATATACAATGGGTATAAAGAGTTCTTTGTTCTACCTACGTTTTCAGTTTTTATATTTTTGTCATCTGAAACCACGTATTCTGATGGTGTATTTCCAGAGAAGTAATTCCAAAGTTTTTAAAGGATCCAATTTAACATAATTTTGTTATAATCAATTTTTTAAGTTATCGATAATTAATACAGCCTTGTTTTTACTTCCTACTCCAAAAGTATTGTTTTCCTGATTCGTTTCGATTTCAAAAATTGAAAATAGCAATGTTATTTATGTTTCATGAAAACCGATCCGGGAATACAGTACACAAAACTTTGGCCTAACCACTTAGTTATTTCATGAAAATTTTTAATGAAAGATTTTAATGAAACTTGATATACAGATGCCTGATAAATAATATTTTTTAATCAAAACTAATGTGAAATATAAAAAGTCAGTTTACTGTTATAGAGAATTGTAATGTTAAGAATTAAAATGTTATGAAAATGTTTTTTACATCAAACGCAAATTGTAACACAATCGATTAAGAAAATTCAATCGATAAATAAATCACAAAAATTCTCATATATCGTAGTTTTACATATTTAACAGCAAAATTAATACAAATAATGTTCGCTCGTTTAAAAAAGGAATAAATCCACCGACTCTGCCCCTACGGTATACATATACATTTTTTATCTAATGACATACACATATACTTCAAATATTAATATTATGAAAGGCCCATCATAATTTGAAGATTAATTGTGGATTATCGAATGAAATATGTTATTACAAACCTTCGTAAGCGTGACATTCAGAACTACGTTCAGCATACCTGAAATAAAAAAATTATTATATTAATTAATATACACAGTTATAAAAAATTGAGAAACCTATAAAAAAAGTATGTATAATATTAGTATAGCTCTAAAACGCTAAACTTAAATTTTGTCAAAGTTTGAAATCCTTTTAAATTTGGGTAATAAACATGGTAATGTAAGGTTCAATCCTTTGGAAGTTGAATATCAAAAAAATCATTCTTTGTTTTCAATAATATTTATAACAGGAAAATATGTTGCAAATTTCAAACTTTTTGACTCGCATTGTACCTTTGGGTTGTACTTTGATACAAAAAATTTCAAAATTTAACCCATTTGTTTTTATGTTGAATTTAAAAACAAAATTCTTCTATTATCTTCACATACTTAATAAGAAGGAAATCTATCAAAATTTTAATCTTCTCTACTTATCATTTTGGACATGTCCTTGATCAAAATATATCTTGATAAAATTTTGGAAGAATTAAAATAAATTTATAATCAACCAAAGTTTATTTGTCTCAGTGCACGGGCACAAAAGCGCAGCTACTATTTATAACAATTAAAAAAAATGCAAGCTTGGATATTCAACAATATATTCAGTAAATGTAAACAATTAAACCCATTATAGCTAGAATTTTATTTTCCTTATACATTCAATTGTCATGTTTTATTGTATAAAATAACAAATATTTGGTGTAGAATAATGTGAAAATAATATCCAATGCATCACATGCATGCATTTGATAAACGTAACACTATATTATAAAATAGCATAAATAGAACACGTATATTTAATTAAGCATTTATTCGGACAAATGTGTTTATTATTCCAATAACGAAAATAGTTTCATTTATTATTGTACCTACATGTTTCTAAAATTATAAACTATAAAAGCACGAATTTCATTTCAGAAAACAACTATTTTTAGCTTGATCCTTGAACTTTGAAAACAGTAGAGTAACTACATTATCAAGATAAATTTTAGTTAAAGAGCTCTAAGCAAAATGCTGCAAATCAATATGCGTCGGTAAAACACTTTGTGTCTCGACTATAAACTTATATTTAACTGTAAACTGTGGCTACCTCTCATTCTTCGTGCAACCTATCCTTAACGAAATGAAATGGTCATTAAGTAAATCCTCCAAGAAAGATACCAAATCCAATTTAACATATTTTAACTTATGGTAAATGTTTCATTTGGATTATAAGCCATTCGAATATTACGTAAGTACAGATTTCCATTTTATAGACGAAACAAACAATTTGTGCCTATTTTCATTGAAATCGGAGTTGTGTAACATAACATTTCATAATTTCTAATGGCAGAAACTTTTCCCAAATTTCAACTTAATTTTGATAGTTTTTAACTACTTGTCATAAATAAGTTTATGAAAGATACAAGTTGTAATTACAAAAATGATTTACACTTCATACACGTTTTATTATTATTCTTATTTATGGTTTAAGATCATCTATGTCATTCAAAGAGTTCTCTATAGAATACGTTGGCATTCGTTCATTTTTTTTTCTTTTTTTTAATATATATATAAGAACTAAAAGCATCGTTATGAATTCTTCTTTGTACTTTACATTTCTTTAGACATGCCTATATAGCAAAAAATAAAAAATCAACTGTAAAAATTCTATTTTCCAACAATAAAAACAAATTAACTTTTTTTCATTTTTACGATTTATATCTTAATTCAGGGAATAAAAACAAAAAACAACCAAGCTTCGTAAAATATTTCAGAGAGTTGTAATTTTATCAACAATTTTTGTTTTATCGTTTTAAACAACATCCCAAATTACTCTACTGGCCAATATGTCGATATAAATGTTGCACGGAATGAAAGCAGTTATTCGCGGAAACCTCGTTAATGGTTACCTTTATCAAATAGTGAATCTGTAGCTGTTCCATGTCCATGTCCATGATATATAATATTTTCAATAAAATTGCCTCGATTGCATCATATCTGAAATCGATCACACATTAATCTATTTTTTTGATAATCATAAACCATTAGCGAGATTTTTGTAAAATAACTAAAGGTAACCTTTAACCCCACGTGACATCTCTAATAGCAAATGTTTTGGTGGCTTAGTTTAGATATTTTCTAGACTCACTAAAATCAAAAAATTTTTCATTGTAATCTTTTCCTCTAGCAACATTTCTAACAGCAAATGAACTCGACAAATTCAGGATTTTTTCTTGATTCTCCAGCAAAAATCCAGCAATCCAGCAATTACAAAATGTCTTTATTCTCTGGATTAATTAATATGAATTTTATATTTATGTTCATGACATTTTCTCCATTTCTATTTTTTGATGTTTCTCATATATTTTTCATTTATTTATTTATTTATTGCAAAAGTATGCTGGATGGATATATAATATTTTATACTCTACACGGAGAAATGTTTGTATTACTAAATGAAGTAGTAGCGCAAATATAACAGTAAAAAACATAATCTAGCCTCAAAAGCCAACTTCAAGGGTGTCAAGAGTAAAATCATAGCCAAGGTGGTAAATAAAACGAGATTATTCAATCTGTTTTTTCTTCCATGGTTTATAGATGGACATCGTAAGTATTGTGTTCCTGTTTATAAAACCATTTTTTTTTTTGCTCCAATTTCAAATTTTTTATATGTATTATTTTGAAAATTTTTGAGAAACTGATGAAATTGTTATAGTAATTTTCCTTCTCATTACCACTCATTTGGTGTTCAAATTACCACACATTTGGTGTTTTCCTTCGGACATATAAACTATTTACTTTTTTATTTCTCAAAACCTTTTTTTTTAAACTCTATAGCTTTACATAATTTCGGACAAAAGGCGTTATATTTATAACATATATGTTAAAAACTAAGTGAAAAGACATTTTTGCTCGATTTATGAAATTTACACTGATTTCTAACTACAAATATTTGTATAAAAATTTTAAATTTCTACTAAAATGTTGGCTTATAAAGATTTTCAAAGTTTATGGTTTGTTCGATTAAATAAACTCCAGCATCAGATGCTCAAGCATAAAATTTCTCCCTGTCATGATTGTTATGTTTAAATTTAAATCACGTCCCAAAACAATTTTAATTTAAAATAAATAATATTTTTGTGTGTCTATTTTCTATACTAGTGTACAGCCAAATTAGTATCACAACCGGAATAAGCACCGGTTATTTATTATTTGTGTTAAATAAAATGTTAGTTTACAATTTGATTCATTTATTCTTTTTATGCAACAGAAAATGAATACACGTTAATGTATCTAATGTATCAATATTATTTTTTAATATGTTTTCAATTATCAAATGATCGGGGGAGTACTGTTTGAAAGCATAGTGATGGGTAGACGAGGTTATTTGTTTTTACCTATGCAAACAGTATCATCATTCATTGTACGGTCGAATTAGACTGGTAGCTAGGTTTAAAGTTAGTTTGTCTACGATTTAGTTATCACACTATATAAAAAGAAATTTCTTCAAAAAATAATTATTAAACTATTTTATTTTTTATAATATAAGTTATTTAGTTTTTCTTTGCATCTAAATGAGCCATATCAATGATACAGAATACCAGCGTGTCGAAAATTAATTTAATGAAACTACTAAAATTTTTTCAAAGTAAATGGAATAAGAATTTTTGTTAACGAAATGAAGACTCAAAATTCCACTCCATTTAGCAATTGAGTGACTAATTTCTAAGCTATATTCTTCAACGCGAACGAACGTTTTGATATTGAATTAGCGCATCTACTCTTTTCACATATCAAGAACTACTTTTTAGAATTTCAAGATATAATACATAAGTAAGCACGGAAGCACTCTTAAAGTAAATATATAATGGTGATTTCATACCAGAACCATTAAATTTTTTGATTTGTTGACTTGTAGAATAATTAATAGCAGTAAATCTGTTTGTTTTATTGTAATTATTAAATTGAATTCTATCTTATTTAAATTTATATTTATATTTTGATTATATATTTATTCTAATTGTCATTTTGTTTATATAATTGCATTTCGACCCATAAATAAATAAATTATATTATATAGACTATATAGGAATAAATAAACATTGTTTTATACTTTTCAAAGTCACATTTAAAACTTGCTTATACATACATCTTTCTATATATAATCTACTAATCAATAGATTAGATTGTAGGTACCTTACGGTAATTTAGTCATTTACTATATGGAAATGAAGGGTAGAATATGTATTAAAGCAGAACATTCAATCTGAAAAAAAAAATGATCTGATTAAAAATGTTCTTGCATCTGATGATTTAGTTGCATAAAACGTACATTACCCTTAAATGAATATGTGTTCATTTTTTAATGTACATAATGGTTTATGTAGTTTTTGGGAAATTTTCGATATTGAAGCAGCCTCTTTATAATCATAAAGCGTTTCAAAGCTGTAAATTTCTGTATTTAAATGACAGAAAAACAATTTTTTTGACTTACAGCTATTGTTCTGTACCTACTATTTTATTTTCATATAAATTCTCTGAAAGTATCAAAGGATTAATAATATTATAACTGGGATGCGAGAGATAATAACTACACAAAATATTCACAAGACATTCATTCTTTTCCAAACAATTGTGCTATTTATTTATCGCATTGAATATACTGTCGCCTTAGGATTCGATCCCATAAATTCTTAGTCAAATAAGCCAAACGACAAATTTAACTGGTTACCTCGATAAATCAAAGTACCCATCCTCCAAATTAATTTACCTCACAGTACATTTTCGAAACAATTTTGTAACATTCATAATAATATTTCAATATTTTAAATATAATCTATAAAATCATCATCAAAATTATTAAAATCAATTATTTTGCTTTATTCACTTCAATGAAGCATTACAAAAAATTAAAATATTATTAACGTGCTATGGAGTTATAAAAAAAAATGTTTACGGTATAAAAAAAAAGGATTACGTAAGTATGAAAATGCGATATTATTTATAAATAAGTGTATTCTTGCAAAAATTTAAGGAACTGAAAATTGCAATTATAATTTGAAAAATATCCTTATTTAGGGATCGAATCTCAGTCAGTCTTAAAGTAAACAATCTGAATATAGTTATCTGTGCACCAAACAAACATTGTTAAGCATTTATATTTGATTTATTCGAAAGGGACTGTCCTTTCGATGAGTATTCAGTCTTACTCAACTAATTATGCTTGGCCGTAATCAAGTTTCGTTTAAAAATACCAATTATCTTAAACTGTCTAATAAAACGCCCTTCCTAAAGTATAATATTGGCCTCGATTAACTGTGTATTCTGTTTTTTCTAATTCTTTCTAATTGGGGATTTGCATGATACTGGATTTGATTTCTTATTATTTCAATTGAAACTTTTTTACTTCTTGCGCAAAAATGGATCTGGAGTTTTATAAACTTTTAAAAATAAAGATATGGACAATCGAAATTCTAAATTAAACAACGAAATAAATATATGCATTATGACGTCATTTTGGCTATTTTCATATAAAATTATATGCAAAGCATTGTTTTCAATCGTTTTCAAGAGTGAGATGGGAAATATTCTTTAAATTGCTTATAATTTCTTTGTTTTTCAATCAAATTGGATTTAATTTTTTAGCTTGGTGATGATATTAAGTCTCGTTTCGCATTTTGCTTTTACATAAACCAAATACAGTATCATGCAAATACCCAATTATGCATTAATATTTCATGTTTATCGAAATAAAATTGTTTATTCAAATCAAAATCTAGGTATTATTTTGAATATTCACATTGATTTATTTAATAAATTATTATATTTATAAATAAACATTTCGTGATTAATTCATGTTTAAAAATTGAAAAATATAATACATTTATGTGTTATTTATATATATTTTTTATTATTTGTATTGATTAGGTATCCTTTTTATTTTATTTTAATTAAATATTTTATTATATACGTATATGCTTTTCATTTTTCCCATTTTTCATACACCATTGGTTTGAAATATTTCGTGTTGTTTAAAATATGGCTAGATAATATATCTTTTAAAGGTTCCGTAGTTATAAAACAGATAAAATATTGAAACATATTAGATAAAAATTGTGTTATTCGGAGTAAGACAAAACTACTCCAATTCGGATGATTTTTTTTATAATGTAGGTACTTAAAAATACTTCAATATTTATACTTTAAAAAATGACGCTATAGTGGTGGCGGTGGGTTTCACGCCTTCTAAGGGATGGAAATTTCAATATAAAAAATCACGACAGAAATCGAAAAATGAAAAATTTTAAACAAAAAATGACCATAAGAGTTTTTTGAAAAATTAATTATTTTCGATATGAAGAGTACTCTAGGATTTTTCGAATAAATTTCGATTTTTTGCCCCAATTTCCTAGATCAAAATGTTTTACATTTAAGTTTTCATCACCAGTATGAATAAGCTTGTCGTATTGATTCTCCGAAGGAAGTTACTTGTTGCTAATTTGGTGACGGTTTGCAATTTCAAATCATTACAACTAGCTAATTCATACTGATGATGACTTTGTAGTTGAAATACATATTTATAAAATATGATACATTCTTATCGTGAAAATTGTAGTGAAAACCCGAAATTTAATTCTTTTCCATATGCGATAATATTCGTTTTTCATTTAAAAATCCATGTTTTTAATCAATTTTTCATAAATAACCTGAAAAATTTTAGTAAAAAAATTGAACGAAGAAGAATTATTTATTTATTATTTTTATAAGCATAAAATGAACTGAATTATAGGTTGTAAAATGTGCTGATTCTTTCGAGAAATATTAATAGTACCATTTAGGGTTAAATTGAAGAACGAAAATATGTCTACGTCCCCATTAGCCCGTCCCCAATCATGGCTTTGGTCTTTACCCTCATTACTCTTACAACTTTCTAGTGAATATTAAAAAAGGACGATTAACGTCCAAGCTTAAAAAAACTTTGAATTTATCATACGGTAATTATAGCAGCACATTGACGATGGATAAAATTCGACAAATCACTATAAAATATTAAGGAAATTAATTAAAGTTTTTTAAAACAGGAATATAATTAATTGAAAACACGAGCATTAAAATTGAATTTAAAAATAATAATTATGATAAAAATAACCCATAAAACATTTTTTTCATATTATTTCTAAATTAAGTTTTCCTTTCACGTAATTAAATTCTATTTGGCTTTGCCATAGTCAAGATATTTATTTCAAACAATTAATGGTCATCATTTCATCATTAGTACTTTAAATATTAATTAATGATACTTACAACCTTATTTTTACCTAATTTTCTTTAATATTTAACTGTTAATGGTGATTATTAATTCTAGTAATATAATTATTTATTAGGAGAAAACTTTTGAAAACCTAAGCACATTAATGATACAAGTATTAATTTTATGGTTTTATACTATGACTAGAGACATGGAATTGATAAACGATCATCGAATTTGTAACATATTTTCAATGAGAGTGTGTAAAATATTCATACATATGCGGGGTTTTTATCGACACTGCGAGTTAAAGGAAATGGATTAAAAAATAAAAAGTATTAACAAAAATTTTAACTTAAGATTAACTGAGAAGCGGGTAAACTTGAGCTACCAATCAGAAAAATAGTCTTCCGTTTATGGTTTGAAAATTTTCTATATTTGAATTACTCATAGTATATATTTAATAAATATATATATTTTATTAAAAAAAAAAAGTGTTTACAAACAAACTCTATAAAAAAAACGGTAAAAAAGCAATATTGAATAATAGATTTAGGTACTTCTTTCAAAAAGCTTAATACAAGAAATATTGATATAAAAAAAAACTAAGTTATTATGTTCCAAATATCGACATTTCGACCTTTATTTCATATTTTATTATTACAATAATGTTCGAGGTATATAAGTATCTATAAAAAGGTTATGTTTCTACAGGCAACAGCAAGGGTTCATCATATTTTTTCTTGACAATAATTTAATAAAAATAATATTATATATTCGTATTTTTCGTCATACTTTTCAGATAGATAAACCTTGACCGATCAACAACAAGCACGTATTTCATGTATTTCTATTTTAAAATAAATTGAATACAACTCTTAAGGGAGATAGTATTAAAGAATAAGACATCTATAAAATAGAGTCTATTTTGGTGTACTAATAACTAAATAAATAATTATGCGAATAATATATGGTATCCAGAATCATGACGTGAAAATGAAGAGTGTATTCATGCTAAATACGAAAATAATTTCTTAAATTTGATTTATTTTGATCATTTTTATCTAAATCATAAAGAGTCCAACTTGGATTACAATTTCGAGTGAATTCTACTTTTGATTAATTTTTGTAAATATTATACGTTTATTTAAATTTATTAGATAGATTTTGTGCAGTTATTAAATTTCGACTCATCGTTATTTCACCGCTGGCATAATATAATTTTTTAAAGACATAAATTACTTCTATAGTTAAATAGTAGCTTATATTAACAGGAATTCAAATTTGTTATTTGAAGAGGATTTTAACTCATCGTTGGCATTACATAGCGCGTTGGTCTCTTAATAATTTTATTTCTTTTGGAGCAAAAACGAGCTTTAGAATCGGTTAATTTTGAAATATGCAAAAGTTTTCCTTTTAAGCCACAAACTCCTAGTTAATTAGCATCTGGAGATCAATACGTAGGGCGTTTTAGTACTTTTAAACTGTTTTTTTTTCTATAGGTATAAACTTTAAAAAAAAAAAGAAAAAAAATGTGTTTTACAAATTTTAATACTCTAAAACAGCCAAAAATAAATTATGTATTTTAATTTTTACCCTTAATAATTTGTCCAATGCAATTTTTTGTAGCATTCTAGGCGAAGAAAAATATCCTTAGAAACTGTCTTAAAAACAAAGAAACTTCTTTGTTTTAGATCTCCATACGATAATCAAAATTTCAACACTTATATATGAACATTTATTTCTGTTACACTTAAAAAGTATTACCTCTCCTTTAATTTGGATAAATTTTATTTTGTGGCAGATACCGCAATTGAAATAATTTGTTGAATAAATTATTGAAACCTGCAACTTATTGCTGAAGACTAGTAACTTTCCATGAAAAGAAAAAGTTAATGACAAAAGTTTTAAGATCAATGCTTGAAATGTTTCTTACAAAAAGTTGTTTACATATTTTCAATTAATAAAATTATGAAAAATTTAATGGATATATGGCTTTAGTTGAAACCTCTCATAATATATGATTGACCTGTATTTAAATGCATCAATATGTGAAGTGTGTTTTATTTCAACCAAATCAATATTTCAATATGTTAACGTATGCCCATTAAACCTTTCTGTATTAGTCAGATATTATCATTAATTTATAAAATATATATAAGACAAATATGTATATATAAAATATATTTAAATATGTATATAAGCCTATATTTCATAAATTAATGATAATATCTGATTAATATACTCTAACGTAAAACGTAAGAAATCATTAATCAAGTTTTATTTTATAGCAGCACATGTATGTACATTGATAATAATAAACTATCAACATCTATAACCTGATTTTTTCGACGTCGAATAATAAATCAATCACTTTAAGTTTGAGATGGGTACAGCTGTTATAAAAAAAAATGTGTAAATACTCTCTCTATATGCAATGATAGTACATAGTTGATTACATAATAGAAAAAATAGCTTACGATATAAAATATTCACAAATTTATAAAATATTGTAGATAAACATTTTTTGATGATCAATTTTTTCCAAAATACGTGCTAAACGACTTATTATTTAAAAGTGAATGGTTTTTTTTTATGTAAACCCCCTAAAGATTACCCAGCCTTTTTATATTACACTGAAAATTTGTGATTAGAAATTTTGAATAGTCAAGAAATAATTTTTAAAAATTCTGGCAATTTACAATGATTTTCGATCTGTTTTTTTTTTGTATGTTTTTATAAGAAGAAAACATTTAAAGTTTATTTTTAGTTCAAAAACGATTTATAAAATTCATATATGTGTTTCATACTTGTCAAGCTAGCAGAGCAAAGTATTCAAAATTTATATTTGCTTAAAATTGGTGCTTTTTAAGTGCTATTTTATTCTGTAAAACTAAATTAGGTGCTCAAATTTCTAATTAAGAAAATTGAATCATTAAGATGCAATGCTGCCGTGAAATCATGCCAGAGCAATGTGAAAAAAGTACTCAAATTAGGTGATTTTAATACGATTTTATAGTGTGGAATCAATAAATCCATTTAATTAAAATTACAATGAAAAATTACTATATTTTTTAAATATGTGACTTGTTAAATTTTTTTTTTTTTTTTAATTAACGATTTTTGTACTCAATTGCTTATAAGTTTCTTAAGTTTGAAACAGATAAAAATTGCTTATTTGCTATAACCGCTCAAGAGCTTTTGCTATATAGGTTGTGTATGCATATGAATATTGGAAAACCTGGGGCTTTATATATTAAAAAATATGACGATTTAATGCACGGATATTATTAATATATTTTAGACATTATAGAGCATACGATTTTTTTTTGTGTGACATGGTTTTATAAAATGTAAAATTCTTATTCAAAGTATTTGTTTAAAAAAATTCGCTCATACAGTAATACATTAAAGCACAGATGGGCCTGCTAGTAGATAATATGTACTTAAACATTTGAATAAAATACTTATGTATCACAGAAGATCATTAGCATTTATTTTTATTGCAAACATTTATTTTATAAATACCTTTTTTTATTCATGTTCATTTTATCTACCAAGATATGCAAAGTTATTTTGTTTTTGTTTTTATTTATTTATTGTTCACTTAAATGTCTTTATATTTGTATTAAAAAAGAGCCAATTTTATTTTAATATTTTTAAAAATCAATGAAGACGACTAAATATATATATCAATTTCAAAAATTTTCATATAGTTACGTTTTGGAAACTCCTAAATATTTAATGATTTAACTCTTTGTATAAATTAAATTTCTTTATACTTACTAAAATGGACATTTACTAAATGTCATAATAAATTATTTTTAGCGTTAAGTTTGAAATGCTAGCAAATAATGAACTAAACGATTAATTATATTAGTTATTATTGAAGTAGTTTGTTTATTTTGATATTTCAAATTAAATGTTGAAACAGTAGAAAAAAACCAAGAGTAGCTTTGCGACTTACCTCACTGGAAAATAAACTCAAAATCTACTCTGGTTTGTATCTGCGTAGAAACGGAAGAATCAAAAAAAGTCAATAAATTTCTTGAATGTGATAAATATGTCTAAAAAATTTCGGGTAAATGAAAACTTTAAAAAATTAATGTGACTACCAAATTTTGTTAAAATCGAACAACGCGTTCGAAAGTTTTTGCAGAAAATACACAGATAGATCCATAGATGAATAGATACATACAGGCAAACCAAATGCAAAATCATCTAGATATACCAAGGACCTGATTACGTTCAGTCAATAAAAAGTAGAAAAAAATTGATAATGAGAACGAATATTAAGCTATATAAATTGAAGCTTCTGTTTTGACGCTGTAAAATTAGGAAATATCATGTGGAACAATCGAAAATTATACGAGCTCCGAAAAAACAGTTCAGGTTTCAGAATTTTTGCAGAAGAAAATCATAAAAGAGGCATGTATATATACTATTTTGTAGAAGTGTATTGATCAATGACTTGATATGATTACAAGTACCTACCCTGCCTCTTTATTAAATACGATGCCATGATATCAACAAAATAAAGATACTTGTCAGTTTTAATGTTATATTTAAAGTATAAGTTAACTAAATTATTCATAACTGAACAAAATCTTTATAAATCCAAAACGCTTTGTAAGAAATTTTCGTAAATGTGAACCTGTAGTACTTAAAGAGAGGAATGAATACACCTTAACAAATGTAATTATAATGCCTCTTTAAATGAAAAATGATGGAAGATTTAATAACACCCTTCCTATATATAAAATATTTATGTGAATTTGTGAATATATAATGTAAAATTAAGACCGATGTTTGGTACTAAATTTTCAACCCTATATTTTTATTATTGATATAAATATTTTTAGTCTACATATTAGAGTTGTTAATTTCAATATTGGTATATTTATTATATTCCATTATCAATGAAAATTAAAGAAAACGAGTGAGTATTACAACTTAGAGAGTTAATTATTTAGGAACTCGGCATATGGTGAATGATTTTTCTTAAACTAATAAATATCCACTGTGTATATAATATTGCAGCTGTAAGGCCTGGAGCATATTGCGACAAGTGTGATACAACTCGACACATAATCCATGGGTCAGCGCAAATTGACGACAAAACATGACGCAGCGCGATTGGTAAGACGCGACAAACGCGTGGCACAGTGTCCGAGATTCAGTTTCTAGAGCCCCGCGTCGCATGTTTCACTGATCACAGTGCAATTAGTTTTATATTTAAGGTTAGTTGTATAGTGTGTTCAAATAAAAAACCAATGAGTACCCGTTTTTACGCACGAAAGATCCTGTTATCTTGTGGTTTTTTAACATTTGCGCTCCTCAAAAATTAAGTTTCAATGTAGAGAGTATCTTGTTCTACGACGATTTTAAATAGTGCTGCACATTATTTTATTTTACGTTTTCAAAATTTATTTCTGGCGGTGGAGGTGCCGATACAGTTACTGTTATTAAATCCGTTCTCTTCAAATGTATAACATAAAATCAGAGAATATATTTATATCGCTGATAAAATATTCTAAATATATGATACAATACATGAGGATTTAAGTGAGCAAAGCACAACCAGTGTTAGAATATATTTAGTTATTTATGAAATGAATATTTAATGTATTCAGCAAACTCAACATGTCATCACTCGTTTTGTGAAAATCCTTATACATAAAATGTACGAATGCTTATTTATTTGTTACAGAATATATATCACACAGTATTGCATTTGGTAATAAATAAACATACATTGGTTTATGACCTTCTATCTAGGCTTTGCCTTCGAAATAGAACATATTATTCGGCCAGAAAACCATTTCGGTTACGGTTAACCAACATACCGTTTATCCTGTTTAATCTATGTTTTATTAAGATAAGAATTCACATGTGCAACTAATTTGAAAATTGTTTCCTATGGATACTTAGGTTTATTGTTTGTTTATCTTTTGCTTTGTTTTCTTTTTTTCCATTGAAATTTTTCTTGTGAAATATTTCATCGAAATTTTGATGATAAGCAAAATAAATTAAGAGATATCTTAAATAGGAAAAAAAAAAACATTAGTATTATGTCATTCATAATAATTTTGGAATGTACATCCAATCTTCTTAAAATTTTTAATGTGGCTCATTATGACAATTATGAAGTTCTAATTAGCTTAGCAAGGTCGATTCTGTTGGCGAATAAAACCAAATATGTATTGTTAAATATTAAATGTGATATAGTTCTGGCAAAATCATCAAATTACTCAAATTTAACTTATTTTTCATAATTACCAGTATTTCGATTCGTTGGTTTTAACACTAATTTGCTAAATTTTAGCACTAAAAATTTTTCAATTAAATATGACAATTTTGATCCAATTTTTTAATTTTTTTCTCGATAACCATTTAAAATTTTAATAAATCTATGCTTAATTAGTTCTCTAGAGTACACATTGGTTATTATAGAAGTTTTAAATTCCTGGTATCTTTTTTTCCACTAAGTGAAAATAAATTTTATCTGTTCGGGTAACGAATCTCCGTAAAATCACATGTAACACCTCAGTTTTTTTTTTAAATCGCAATAACCAAATTACTTCTGCAAGAATATTTACAGATATATACTGAGATATATACTGAATCATATACATACATATACATATGCAATTAAGTAAATAATAAATTATTATAAATTATATCTTGTATAATTTTCCTGTAAAACATGTCTGGACAGAGATACAAATTAGCATTTTCATATGCTATGATGGCTATCTAATATATGTTCCCCTTTAATTGTACTAGTTTAAACAAGAAAATAATTGTAAATACTGCCAATTCAATGTTGTTGATAATTCAACTGATTCGTCGTCATCAAACGGAATTAAATTATAATTTATTCACAGAGAGACTTAGTGTTAAAAATTCCAGGTTAATAAGGGTAAAGAGGGGCAAATACGCGTTTGAAAATGTTTAGAAATAAATTGAAGTACAATAACATCACACACAAAAATTCGATTAAGAAAGTTCACTTGTATCCTGAACACATATTACATGAAAAATTCGTTAAATAAATATTAATTATACTTTTTCATCCCATATAATTTCTTGCTTATTTGTATTCGTCTAGAAGTTTCCGTGTTAACGATATATATCTTAATTGAATTACCATTAAATTAATTATGATGTTTATAAAATACGAAACTGTAAATTTTAAAATTCATAATAAAAAATTTGATTAATGTAAATTCGATCGTATTCCAGGTAGTTGATAATAAAACACCCAATATATAATATATCTTTAATATTGTTATAAATAATCTTATTTACATAAATTTATATTATGTACGTATTATATACAAAAAATTTTAAGCCTCCTCATTTATATTTAACCTTATAAATATTTAAAACATGTACGTAAAGTTGATGAAAGCGTACGAGTCCTCCGTTATTCAATTCACATATAAGTGTATACAGTTCATAAAAAAATTTAGCAACTCTGGGTTTGTTTAAATATTTTTATTATTATTATTTTTTTAATTTAAATAGAATGTTTTGTTATAAAACTATTAAAACCAATTAGCTACAGGCAGTATAATAATTAACAACAAAAATTGATTTAATAGTACTAGATCCCGGTGAAGGATTAGTGCGTTCATCGGTTTTATGCTTAAAACCAAATTGTTATGCTAATTTATAATAATGAGAATATTCCAGGAATATTTGCCAGGTTGTCTATCAAATTGTGGCAGCCAGTATTTTAAATTAAATTATTTTTAATAAGGGTTGCTGGCTGTTAGAAATAATATATAGTTAGACTCTTCCAAAAGTCTAAGGAAGTCCTTTGTTATAAATACTAAGATTCTTCCATACATAGAAATTTTCGGCTAGGTAGGTCTTTTAAGTAAATTTTATAGCCCTAGACGATCTGAAAATTATGAAAAATATGAATTTCTGACAAAAGATATTCTGCTATAGTCAACCTACAAATTTTTGGATGGTTATTAATAAATGATAAGCTGATACGTACTTAGCATATTATTAAAGCATTAGTCAAGTTGTAAATTTTAATAAAAACTACACATAAATTATGTTACAAAACCCAACACTCAATTTAATGGAGCTTATTTAATGATTTCGATTCACTCTAATTAATAATCTTATATTTTTCATGTACTCAATTTGAATAAAGAAATTTTTTTGGTATGTTATAAAAATAGTATATCATTCTTAAATTTTAGTGAACGCACTTTTACTGACTTACATAGCTAATATTATGACTTTCAACCTTGAAAACAATTACATATTTTTAAGACTATAAACATTAAAAATTTTAAATATTTTATAAATATGAAAACAATAACATAAATTATTGTTTATATAGTAAGACTAAACAAACATATTTATTCAACAGAGTTTTTGTTTTTAATGAATTAAAAATTTAAGTTTTTTATTTTGAATGAAATGCAAATTTAATATAAATTCATTTGAATACGTATATAAAAAGAAGCAGTAAGAATTTTTTTTTAAATATTCATTATTATTTTAAAAAAAAAATTAAATTAAAATTAATGGAAAAAAAAAAATAAATTAATTTTGGACGTAAAGCTGTGATGTAATCATTAAAAATAATGACTTTTCAAATGTAAAATATTATATTTATTATATGAAAAAAAGAATGTAAATAGATATACCGTTTTGTTCTAAAGTATATTCTTTAAAATACATTTGATTATTTACTAATACTAAAGTGTAAAATTACCAATAAACATACTTCTTAATATTATCACAAATATTATTTTTTAATTTTTTTATACTTTTTATAATACAATCTTTGTTAAAGACAAAATTATAATTATTTTTAATATAATAGTTCCAAATAATAAAAGTTTCATTTCTATCGCAGTTAGGCTGTGACTGAAGCATAAATTTTTAATAAAAATGTTAAGATACAAAAATTGAAGAGCTTAAAGCTTTGCTAATCGATTGCCTAGAATAAACTGAAAAATGTCAAGCCCATTTTGTGACAAAGCTTGAAAATTTCAAACGAATCGACAAATTTGGTGTATATGCTCCAAATAAGCCAGAACCTCGATAAAAACCACAATAACAAAAAGATGTTGAAACATAAAATATGTTTGTTTTAAACAACTTTTGTTTGAAACTTAACAAACGTAACTGATAAAAATTTCAGATTCTCCACAATGCCAACTCAGATTTCATATTATTATCAATAAATATATGATGCTAGCAGTAATTACTTCCGAGGTAATTAGATGACTCTCTAATAAGAAAATTTTTGTGTACAGATAAATGCAGAATTATATTATTTAAAAAATTTTCTTAATTTGTATATTCATTTATTTATGAAGTTATCTTTTTCAGTTGTAAAGTTATATATATATATATTTATAAAATCATGATATACGCAAGAAACAGGAATTTCATTTTAGTGAAAATTATTTATAACATGAAATAATTTTATTTTGTCATCATATACCATCATACCTACCTTGCAATCATTTACTTACCTTCATGCTTATTGCTTAGGGTAGTAATAATGTTTCATAAATAAATCTTCATAATATATTAAAGTAAATTTTCTCAGGATATTTCATATATGACTACATATTTTTGGAGCAATAAGTATACATGTATATATATATAAATAGTAATTTTTCTACATATAAATGTAATATATATATATTATACGGTTCTAAGCCATAATTTCTATATAAACGTCTTCCTACTTTATTCGTAATTTAAAAAATTCTAAAAAAATATATACCGAGTTCTATAAAATGGACTTCTATAAAAAAAATAATTTTAAATTAAATGAATACAGTTTGTAAAAGTATTTATTTAATTTTAAATTATTTTTATTAACTCTCTTTCTTGTATGCCTATCCGGGGGGAATTTTGAAATCGATTTTGAACGATTTTGATTCTTTCCGATTAGCTAGATACTTGATATTTGATCAATACCTTAGAACTGAATGACAAGGAATAAAAAGATGCAGAAAACGAAAGAGAGGAAAAAAAGAGATTAAAACAGCCGATATAAAAATTTTAAAAAATTAAGAAGAATTGCGTTCCCTATTCGAAAAATTTCATGCACATAACTTAAAAGCAGCAAATAATAATAAAAT
Source organism: Chrysopa pallens (assembly GCA_020423425.1). Classification (NCBI taxonomy): domain Eukaryota; kingdom Metazoa; phylum Arthropoda; class Insecta; order Neuroptera; family Chrysopidae; genus Chrysopa; species Chrysopa pallens. Next base: position 69,949,638 of record CM035593.1, on the reverse strand, counting down.
ATAAATAATTTTTAGTGAACCATGTTTTTATAACTAAAAAGTATTTAATAATTTCTTTCAAACGAAAAGCATGTGCATGCAGCAGCATAAGTTGAGCTATTAATGTATCAATTTTCTGCTGCAAGTACCCCTATGTTTTTCGTTAAAATTAGGATAACTATTTTATAGTTTTTGTCCGTCATACAAACATGGTACATTAAAAATAATTTTTATTTTTTATTATTTTTTTCTGAAGCGAATTCTATTTTTTCTTAAGTTTAAATTTCTGAACACACATTAAATTATAAATATAAAAGTCATTTCGTATAAATAATTCCATAAATTGCAATTGGAAATTTCTTGAGTATCAAATGGTAAAACCAATTGTAGAAAGTAAGTAGTATTAAAAACTAAACCAGAACTCAAGAGATATAATATTTAAGTAAAACTGGGTTACAAACATATTTTAAATGAATTACTCAATTGTATAAATCAGTGTAGTAAGTACATTTTCTTTATTTTTAGCTCAGGGTAGAAGCCTTTAAAAATGGTTAAAAGTGAAAAGAAACTTATAGTATCATGAAACCCATTGTAAACGGAAGAACATATCGGAAAGTGAAATAATAAAACGATCTACAACTTTTGTAAGGACACTATTTTTATATAACCTTAAATTTTTTGTGAAAAATTGGAATAACCAAGTTTTTGGTTTATTTCTTTTACAAAAATCTTATTTTTACGAACTTAGGTGAAAACTTATCTGTTTATGTTTCAAATATAAATACACCGTAATTTTTTTTTTTTTTTTGTTTTAAGATATGTAGTTTTTCACTTTATTTTGAATAAATATAAAAAAAGGAGGCGAATTTTAATCGAAAAAATTTTGGTATATGTGAAAAAAGTGTAAATACAGAAATTACCCTGTTCCACTTCCCGTCCACAGATCGCCCGTTTTTTGGTTTCAAAAATTATCGACCCTAGTCTATCTAGAATGTAAACACTTTTTACCTTTTGTAATATGTATACATATACCTTCCTCCTACCTTCTCAATTATGTATTCTACAACAGTGTCTGACCTTTAGTTTTCTAAATAATGTACAAGAATACAAATATCAGATTTTCATCTTTGTTATAAAATTTAACGAATGGTATGTAATAGAGAATATCCTGTTCAAGGAGTTTTTTAAAGTTGGTTACCGCAATCAATAAATCAGAAACAAATTAAATTACACATAATGTTTTGTACGTTCTTGTTTTCTTTGTATGCTCGACATATATCGAATATATGAGATTATACTAATTTTGATCCAAAGTTTGTACCGCCATCAAATATTGCACGGACTAATTAAATTTTAGAATAGGTATTCATAAAATCACCTAGTTTATAGTCCATTTACGTATGTTCGTTATCGAAATAACTCAAAATCGAAACGAGGCAGTTGCAATTTTTACATATTCTAGACCTAGGACGTGAGTATAATTTCACGAGTGAACAAATTTAGATAATTCAATCTAATGGATCTTTGACACAACCTTAAGTTATGGAAATTACAGAATTAAAAAAATTTAGTTTTCTTTCAATAAACATCTTTTGTTTGAAATGTTTTTCTAATTCACTATTTATATTTGTCTCAATTCCCTCTCAACGTTTTATTTCTCAAACAAATTTATTTACATTAAAATTATTCACTCTTTAAAACGTTTTAGGCTCGATTTGCTTACACCACTGTTTAAAGGTGATATTACAGCAATTTTTCGGATAGATTGAATAATTGACTTCGGCCACATAATAATGTTTGATTTTCAAGAAAAAAACCTATCCGAAGTTTTCATAGACTATGGTATTCGAAAAACATTTCTTTCATGGAATTATATCTACATAACATTATATATACAAGTATTTATTCTATAACATTATATAAAAAACTTAAAAACTGTAATAATGGTAATAATAAAAATTTATTTACATAGTGCTTATTAGCTATGCAAATATTTTCATAAATAGGTTAGGTAAAACATGAAAATCCATTGTGTTTATTATAAAAATTTATATCTATAAAATCGTTTCTACCAAATTATTTTCATTAGAATAAGATTTATTGTTGGCATGTATGTATACACATATATGTTAAAAATATTTTCATAAGGTGTTCGAAAACCCTATGACAGTTTGATCATCAGAACGATACCAGATATACTGAATTTATCTGATACACTGAGAGGAGAGGGTGGTGGTAGTAGGTAGTCTCAAAAAATTATACTCTTTCATAAATAAAAACTGATGGCAGCAAAATTAACTTTTTTCAATAGTGGCTTTAGTAGTCAAATAGGAGGTAGTTACGTTCAACAAAGAAGGAGTATGTTTTCAATCATTTCCATGTTTCAGGTAAATATTGAAATATACGATCTATTGTCATTTCATTTCTTCGTTTATAAAACTTATATAATTTATAAAGATTGCAAAAGGCAACAATTCGCTTGTATTCATAATAATGATTGTTTCAATTTTTAAATTATGTAAAATTTTAAGTAAAACTGTTTCATTGTATCAAATGACAAAATCTGACAATCGCACATAAAAATGAAACAATTTGCTTATATTTATAACAATAATAAGATTTGGGATTCAATAATTTGATTTTACACCTAAATAGAAAATATTGTATGTAGTTTTCCTTTTGGATCACTCAATAAAGAATTAATGAAAACATACAAGCTTACATCGTTTTTTCTTTTATTTACAAAGATATCTTCAAGTTTGTATAGTTACAGTTTCATATGTCCTTTTTTTCCAACACAAACCACTAACATGAACAATACAGATCTCCTGCTAAGGTACATTAAAGGTATGTAGCGTACAAATAGTATATATATTATATTATGTTACTACCTAACTCTATGTATATATACGTATAGACTTAGACATAGACACATAACAAAGTAAGACCCCCGATGTGAACACAATGTCTGTTATCGTCAGAAAGTATCTTTCACAGTTATAAATGTAAGTATATAACAAGTTTCCAAGGAAAATACTACCTCAAATAATTGTACTTGAAAGTGTATGTGCATGGGTTATAATGGGAAATATTCTCCCTATTATTTTATTTGTGCCTTCAAATTGTTTCCAAAATAGTTATAGTTTTCGAGTACTAAAATTAAACTAAGGTAAGATAATAATAATACGTGTTGCTAAAATTGGATTTTAGAAAAGTATCTTCATACCTTAATGAGTATATTTTATGTAGGTAAGGTTTGTCTTTTAAATCGTTCCTTTGAATATTAAAATTAACATTTAATTTTATTTGTATATTATCAAATATACGAAAGTCATAATTGAAAATCAATACAGAAAATCATCATAGAATTAAACGTTAATGTTTATTTACTTGTAAAATATTTATCTTATTTTTCATTTATATACAAAACTAGTTATTTCCCGCCTGCTTAGATATATAATTCCTGATTTTCTTAAAATTATATTCAAAATAAATAAAAAAAAAAAAAATAAATAAATAAATAAATTAAAAACTAATTTTTAATTAACTACTTCTTTAAATAGGAAAGAAAAGTTGTTATAGATGTCATTAATTAAAGTTATTTTTAACCATATATTTTATTTTTTTGATGCTAATTTTATTTTATGGTTTTATAGATTACCACAATTTTATAACACAAACTACAAAACTTAACTGAATTTAGATGAAGAATTTTCATGGATGCTGGCAAATATATGCGTTCTTTTATTATTATCAAATTATCTAAAATTTTTATAAAACAATATAAACACATATACTTTATTTTTTAATTAACTAGTATGCTAAACTTCAAGTCAAAAGAAATATTGTGTGTGTATAATATTGAGACAAAAGTCTTACGAAAATAATTTTAAGCAATAAAAAATTTCAACTCTTATTTTATAAATGTTGAATGAAAAATGCTAATGCACGTGTTTTAATATTTGTATCAATAAGTTCAAAATTTCAAATCAAAAGTAGATGAGTGATTCAAAAACTACTGTTTCATCTCGTACAAACTTTTAACCTCCATTTTACACTCAGAGATTTAGTAATTCCAGATTTATACTTGAGTTTGTATTATACATTGATTAATCAGTCACGCGAATAAAGCCCCCTTCTTTGTAATATTATATAGATATGTAAGTTATTATTATTCTTAAAGCATACTTTATGTACATAGTTTGAAATAAAAAATCAATGGATATGACTGTTAAATGAATACACAAGAATATCATTTTCACTACTAAAAAATCCATCTGAGACATGTTGTAGATGGAAAGACGAAACACAAAAAAAAGAACGCAATAGAATAATAATGACACATACCGTTTCTGCAAACATGGCACTAGAAGACAGCAACATGTACATCTATCCTATCACCAGGACCTATTATTAAACTCATATAGCAGTCACATATAAGACAGTAAATGTATCCCATAGGAACAATTCATATATGTGATATCCAAGGACATTATATAGGGCTATTGTATACTGACGTTGAATAAACAAAAGAATAGATTTCAAAAACTTGAATCTATACGAAATGGATATCGGATAGATTTCTAAATCCTTGCTTATATACAAATAGAAAAACCTCAGTCCTGCCAGTTGGGATTTAAAAAATATTTTGCGATATATTTTCTTATATATAAATATAATATTCTCATATTTGGACAAATTTGGTCATTGACGTTTAAAACTGTGGATTTCAGTACTATCGTGTACAAATAAGCGTCAATGGGATCCCTAATTATTTCAGCATTTTGAGTACGAATGCAAAAGCAGGCGGTTATTTACTCAAAAAAGTAAAAATTGTTTTTTTTTCAAAAAAAAATGGAATGGCAGTTTTTATTTTATTTTCTCTTATTATTACTTGAAGTCGTTTCTTTATTTTTTGAATTTTTTTTAATGAATTTAAGGCTTTGATCAACAGTGTGTATAGTGTATACATGTTATATTTATTTATTGGATGCGTATTTATTTACATGTAGTGGTGAAGTATCCTTATATATTTTCAGTATGATATGTTTCTTCTTTACAAAATGTCTTTTCAATACTTTATATACATCATAAAAGTATTATATTTAACAAGAAGTGTTTGTCAACAAATAGATATCTAATAGTTTTTTGTCATTTAAAATCTGGTCGATTATTTTTATTGGTTAATGAGCACTAAGTACGTTCTCCCTCCTTAAGACTCCTGAAAAATTTTATAAGATTCCATGTATCATTAATCTTAATTAGGTCTAAAATGATGAATTTTGTAGAAAAACATACGTGTTGTGATTGTTTTACTTGAGTTGTTTTTTGCGATTGTATAAGCAAACCAATAAAAAACCGTCGAAATATTCAAATTTTTTGTTTCGCTTTTTATGAGTTTTCTAGGATAATTAATATCTAAAAAATTCAAAAATAACATTTATTTTATGATCGGTCGACTAGTTTTTGAGATATTGCATGAAAAACATTCGCCAAATCGGCGCTTGGAGCGGATTTTTTGAGATATCTTAAAAACTGTGCATCCAATCGTTAAATAGATGTTATTTTTGAATTCTACGGATCAAAATACCTTTATAAATATAGTTTTTTACATAATCGGGTAAAAAATTTTATTTTCGAATTTTCGCAATTTTTTTAAGGGGTACCCCTTTGAAAAAATCGAAAAAATCGAAACTTTTTTTTTGAGTCCGATGTGGATGAAATACATATTCTAAGGTAATTTTGACACGTAGATTCCAAAAATAACATCTATTTAATGATTGGATATATAGTTTCTGAGATATGGTTAGATATCCTATTCACAGGCCAATTTATCGGATATATTTCATGCAATATCTCGAAAACTAGTCGAACGATCGTAAAATAAATATTATTTTTGAATTTCTTAGATCTGAATTACTTTAGAAAACGCATAAACAGCGAACAAAAAATTTTGAACTATTTCTCGGTTTTTAAGGTTTTTTTATATGAGAGCAAATTTTAAAAATTTTTAAAAACAGCAAAACAGTTATCTTTTTATTAAATTTATCATGTAAAATATTATTAGGATTAAAAAAAGACATAACACTTCATTAATTTGAACATTAATTTTCAGTTTATACCATTTTTCAGCTTGTAGAAAGTTGCAACGGCTAAGGTTTTATTTTAAAACATTAAACCCCCAGCAAACGCTGACGACTCAGCCTGCATGACAGCAAGTCATTTCTATACATGATAAGTTGTATGATCCACTAAATTATAACAAAACATTACATATAATTTTAAAAATTATTCTTCTAATTTAGTCCAGGGTAGAAGTCTTAAAAAATGGTAAAAAGTGGAAGAAAATTATAGTAGGATGAAATCTATTGGAAACGCAAGATAATATAATAAAAATTATTGAATTTAGATACTTCATATAACAATTACGTTATTTATTACATTTTTTTTATACATTAATCTTGTTATTTATAAATACTTTATCTTCGTCTTTTGAATTTCTTAAGAAACTTTACCACGGTAGTGTATTTTATATCAATCACGATACCTCCCGTGCCATTGACTGTCTGGTCTCACTGACATCCCTAAAATCGTAAGTCTACCGCGTGTAAGAAATATATAATTAATGCTTATACTCTCAGTCGGTTCAAAAAAACTTTTTCCAGAATTTCTGCATTGTATATATAAAGCATCTTGTTCAATAATACAGTTTTAAGTTTGATAGAAATTAACTATAAAATCCTTGTCTATAATAATTCGATAAGTTTCATATGATTGCCATTTTAAAATTTGTTATCAAAGTATTTATTATAGAGAAATTGATTGTTATTCAATATATACTTACATAAATAACATACATGCTGTTTGCATTCAGCCCTTGTACAATAATAATTTGTATAGAATCTATTAAAATTTTAACATATGGTACGAATCTTGAATATATTTAGTAGAAAATTGAATATGTGTGTCATTTAACGACAGGAAATGTAATTACTTTATATGGTGTGGCATTTATAAAATAATTTAACATACATTTTATTAGAGATTTTCATACTACTGTGAAACTATTTATACTGTAAATTTTGTAGTTTATTTATGTTTATACCCGATATATTAATATACATGAATCTATAAAGCTTGCTATAACGTTTGCCTCAATAATTTGGTAGAGGCGATCGTTATAATTTCATAATTTTCCATATAAAATCAAAAAATTTCTTGTGATTAATCACATTTTCGACCCATTGAAATTTTGCACTAACACTGACTTCGAATGGTAAATAAATCGTGATTAGTGTGGAGTTTTTAGCAAAAGTTAAACGCTTATATCATTATAAATACTATTAAAATATTTAATATGGGTAAGATACGCCTCAGTAGTAATTTTGTTTGGGGCCCATTTAATTATTCTCATTCTATTTAGATTATTTAATGTCTCATTTTTTTAAAGTTTCTCATCTAGCAATTAACTGTTACAATCTTTACAAGCACATTTCTTTCAAAGAGTTTATAAAGATGAAATCGGTGATTTTGTGCCACCGAACACCTAAGATTTGAAATTTGCCTTAGTGTACAAGTCAGTTCATTTAATACCCATATTCAGGAAGTTGTGAAAAAATATGTAATCCGCCTAGATAATCTAATCCGGAAGATATTCTAGTTAAATCGTTTGATTCTTTACGGGAATTACGGGAATAAATATAACATATATACAGGCGTAGATATATATTTACACACAAGCATACATAAATTTATAAAATTTTTACATAATGTTTAGAAATTCATACAGACTAACATATTTATAAACCACCTTTATTGGAAGTCAGTTATAAAGAAATGAAATAGTCATATCGCTGCATTTATTTGAACTACCTAATTTGAACCTATCATTATAATATTATCAAATTCATACACAATATGAAACTCAACAAAAATGTTACATATATATCAATGAAATTCATTTAAGTAAGTGCACTTGATAAAATATTTAATGTATACATTTTCTATTCGCTTGGAACTTTAACTAAATATTGATTTAATAATATTTACTATTATTGAACAAATTCTGAAAATAGAATAAACATTTCCTTAGAAAATTGTCACGTAGTATATTTAAATGACTTCCTATTCATATAAAAATATTCGTTTTTATAAATAGTCATGCTTTTACGTCTATGTACTTACTTCCTACAATAATGAGAGTGTGTAATTATGTCACGTTTGGAATAATCTTATAAAAATCAATGTCCGCTTTTTGTAATCGAATTTCATACCCTGCGATACCGATCATCGCGTTACGATAAATCTTTGTCTACTTATAAATCACACATGCGCGGAGACTATATGATTATCCGTACCATGCATGGTTCATGGAAGGGACTTCTTAATCGAGTGTCTGAAATCTATAGTAAAACATCAATATTCTAGAAAACATAATTATTTAATAAATTGTTTGCATGTAAATTGTATAACCAGATGTCAAACAAAAATTATTGAATAATTACAAAAAATGACATTTAATTGAAGTAATTGGGTTAAACATTGTAAGAATGACTGAAGAAATTGTATTATTTTTAATTGAAAATAAAAATTATTATTCATTTACACTAGTTAATAGACCAATCACAGAGTTATATATCATTTGATTGATAAACTAGTATTTCGTTACCATAGAAACGAATGAAAACATTTTGATGCACGACATAGAAGAGACCACGCAGTTGTATTTGTTCTCAACTGAGAGAAAGTGCCACCCATCTCGCAGAAACGTTTTTCAAACCCAATTTATTATGCAAATTAATTTATCGAAAATTTCTTAAGTACTCACACCTACGAGACTCTCTGAACGAGAACCACAACATGACTGCAATTTTAACATATATCTAGTGAGAAATGATACTTCTTAAAAACAGACCATTAGCGATGGTACAAGTTTATTAAACAAAGTGTAATTTATCTTATTATAGAAGTAAAAGCAGAAAAAGTCTAACCTGTCTCCTATTATTCTTGTTTAGATTAGTTTAAAGGGAATAGAAGTTGGAAAGAAATATGCATGTTATAGAGGTGGAAACTATAGAAGGCATTGAGCATTATCTGGCTGAAAGTGTTACAACTCGTTTTGTAGAATTTCTACCGGTCTCTTTTCCTGAGATATAACTCGAACAGTCACTCTATACAACATGTTAATGTAACTATGGCCTCTACGATTTCAATTTTAAGTTTGATTCTCTGTAAACAGTACATATACAAACTACCAGATACAGGTAATGGTAACATTTACATTACATTTAACTTTTATTACATCTACTCTACAAATAAATGGCATCGATATTTTATTAATTTCGATTAAACTAGTATTATGTTCATACAATACAGTCAATCACAGGTGACGATAACAAATATCACATTCAGCATGAATAAAATAGAATGCATATCTAGATTTTGATGGCTGCAATTTAATTTGATTACCATTTTAAAAAGAGTCGCAGACATTACATTATTTTAAAATTAAGTTAAAATTGATATAGCGTTCGTTATCAAACCTTTTATTATTGTTACTGAAATATCCATCATACACATCAAATAACTGTTTCATAGTTATTTGATGTGTGTTCTAGATAAAAGTTATAATGCCATTTATTACTATGTACATATATGTACTAGCAGACTCAGTCACGGATTGCTGAGACAATTTTCATAATACTTTGTAAAACAATTTACCAATTTAACAAGTTTCTCATCGATAACAAAAAAAGACGTACCATTTTAGCTTGTATAGAAAAAAAAAGTTGGTAAAATGAATTAATGTTTTGTAGAAATTTAAAATATTACTAGGTACCAACAAATTTTGTTTCTCCCTGTTGCTTCGGCTAACAATTTCAATTTATATTTTACAATCACTTAGCATTGATCACTCTTTAATAACATTGCAAGGATATTTAATTGGTTTTAATCTGCTCAACGATTTGGATAGTATAAGATAGTAAAGAATATCACATACGTACATAGATACTCTCAAAACAGCATTGTTTTACAGTCAGGTTAAAGAAAGTTATTCAAAATTACAGTTAAGAAAGCATTACGAGCCAATAAAATGTTATGTAATACATCTTAATTACCCAATTCCATTACGGAAATATACAATGGAATATTCGAATATCTATTTTATTTTATTATATCATCTTATAAATATATTAAGTAGAAATTTTTATTCCGAACATACACTATTATTCTATATAGTACCTTTGTTATGTTGTTGCATGTCTGTGTACAGTTAAAAGGTTATTTCACTTAGGTTATATTTGTTACACACCTGAGGCATTAAAGAAACACCTACAAAACAATCTCTTCCTTTCAACCTGATTCACATCTAGATATACATATAGTTGAACTGTATCTCATATCTACTCTACCTTTTAAGAGATAGTGTAATTTTAATGGAACAAATTTTATAGTTATTTTTTTTTTATATAAAATAAATATGTTGAAATCTTGTTATAGGATCTGTAAAATAAGGGCAATAATCACTTTTATTAGTTTCACCATTTCAACATAGTTAAATACTTGGTTATCTATTAAATTATATTTTAATACGTCAGTGTAAATTGGCTCTTTCTCGTACAAGGTGTCCAGACTCAACACATTGATCAAAAATAATTTTTGAAGCTAATTAAACTTCTAAAATCTTCTGTGATGCATCACAAAGACGTTCTGTTACTTTTATATACCTACAATTATCCATAGTTTTTTGTACAGCTAAATATGACATCTGAATCAATCTTAAATGCATTTTCTCACAGAAACAATTCAAATAAAAGTGTAAGAACTTATTATGTTCCAAAATCATACTAAGAAGAAAACTATAAAAAACCAAAAATTACATGAATAAAGTAGGACACTCAGTACTCCTATTTTAACTAAAAGCTTTATTTGTGGCACAAATGGATATGAAAACAGAACACCAGCTTTGCTGAAGTTTGAATACAGCGTTTGAAACTATATCGCTGTCACACACATACACACACCGACCAATATAAACTTCATAACAAACTGTAATAATTATAATACATGTAATACACTACTCTACAGATGAAAACGACAAATTTTATTATTTTTCAGCATGCTTGGATTCGTTAGATTTGCGCGCTCATTACGGCAGTGATATTTGAATCAATATGCCTTTGTTCCATTGGACATTGAGGCTAATATAGACTCTTACTATGGGTAATATTAAGAACTATTTAAAAATACACAATAGTTAAACAACTAAGACTTATTTCCAGACACACATACGAACATTTTGCTCCGAGTACTATAAAATATCGTATTTAATAAAAAATGATATAAATTATCAGAGTGGTAATTTCTTTGTGCTCTTGCAGAAGAAGTCCATACAAAAAATTAGTTGTCTACTTCAGACATCACAATGGAGGTCAGAAAAGCTTTTGTGTCGTTTTTCAAGCTGTGATAAATCCCCGTGCTCGCTTGGCTAAGATAGCAGGCACGAAAAGCCTTAGGCCTTAAAGCCTAAGAGTCTTTAAGACCTATAATCTCGCTTTTCTCGAAAAGAAGTAAAAGTATTTTGCTTTATTCTATATCTTAAGTCTGACTTCGCTCTTTGGCCTCAGTTTTCTCTCTGTTTCAAGGAAGATGTTGAAATCCTTCAGCAAATAAGCTCGCTTTGTATGCAAGTAAAATAATTGTGTAACTGTATTAGAGTTTCTTGAATGGCAAAATTAAAAATAATTTCAAATTTTCCGTTTTAGTGATTTTTGATCAATCGTATCTCTATGAATAAAGCTCACATCAAGGTGATTAAAAATTATTTTCAGCAGATCAAAATGAATAATAATTTCACAATGTATTCAATTTTATGTTTGATTATAAAGGGCTTGGCTAATGTAATACTATGTATGCACAATGAAAAATTTCAAATCAAACTTGTGGCGAAGGATTTTTAAAATTTTTAATTTATATTAGTAAATAATTAAGGTATTTTAAGACACCACATTTTGAAGTAGAGTTGTGAACAAAACCATCACTTTTTTTATAAATCTACTTGTACAGATATTATTAATGTATTTTCTTTGGGGAACATCTTATAAGAATGGTTAATAGTATGTGGTTTTCTACCTCTTAGCTAATGTTATCATAATTAAATGTATATATATTATATATTTGTCAGAAACACAATTTAAACACATGTAATGGTGGAAAAAGCCCTTAGGGGTATCAAATAGACTAAATAATTGTATTCATGGATCGATTACTTACACAACAGAATTTATTTTCTATTTGGTGTCATTTAAAAAGCCATATCCAATTTTGCTTCTAGAATTTCCAAGCAAATAGAAAATATTATCTATATTGATGAAAATTAAATTTTGAAATACTTTATATTCGACTTACAATAGAGAATTTGAAGAAAGATTAATTTGAGATATCTTGTGATTCGGCTTTGAGAGGATTGTATAATTTCATAACAGAGAAATTCTAATCTGAGTCCGAAAGCATTTACTTACTTAAATTGAATGGATTCGACATAATACAGTATTTGAGCAAATTTCGAATTCTTTGAAAGATACAAGTTTTTTTCTCATTGAAAGATACTAAATCAATTAAATATATCAGGAAAGTATAAAATTATTTTTCAGAGGCCTTTGTCTGGCCTTTGGATAAATCAAAAATGAAAATACTTTGAAATATTTGTTCATAAAATATTTGCATTTGCTACAATTTCAGCTCAAATTGTTAAATATTAAGAGTATTCCATAAATACTAATCATTAAAAATTTTTCAAATATTCAAACTCAATCTAAAGTCGAGTATCTAAACAATAAACTCTCTTAGTTGTAATTTTCACTTGTTAACTGTTATATTTACATTATTTTATTTCAATTTTTTATACAACCAAATTTTAAACCAACTTTATATATGACTAAAAATATTAAAATTGAAAACGAAATTATTATCTTGTGAAAATAAAAAACATAATAATATTTAGATAGAATTTTGTCAATATGGAAATAAAAAAAAAAAATCTAAAATAGATTCTGTCATGAAATATCGGATATTACAAATCTCCTTTGTAACAATCTTTTCAATGAATTGAACAAAGTGTAGTATGTAGGTATACAAACGGAGGCAGTGTATATTTTGTTATTTAAAATAACAATAACAATCAATATATATCACCCGTGAACATTGTTTCCCTGTATGTGGTTGTTGTATATTGTTATCGTAAGTCACCTAGAGGCTATATTCGAGGTATTTTATACATACACATTGATATTTCTATTTAATTATTTCAAAACCCATTCAATCATTCTTGTTATGTTATTGATTAATTAGAATGCTGTACCTAAATTAACTATAAACTATGATAATGATTCATTACTATCTAAAGTCATTCCATTACCTATAAACGCGATGAATGCTCGTGAAGATAAATTTTAGTTGAAAATGGGCCCGTTAAAAGTGTACCATAAAATTAAAATATAATTAAATTAAAAGAACGATTTAGATAATAGTTTTAATTTTTCAACTTTTTCTTTTACGGTTTTCAACATTTTATGGTTTACTTTTCGGAGCCTACAAAATTTCCGATTATCTTCACAATCTTAAAACTGACGGACATCTGTTTTTTTTTTTTTTTTTTGTTATTATAGAAGGAAGGTCATTCAATAAAAAATGTTTAAACTTGTTTATAGTTGACAGGGTCAGACCAAAATCTTTTTCACACAGGCAATGGAAGACGTATTTTATGTGTAAAGATAAACACGACAAACTATAATGTGTCGGAGTCTATATAATTGGATTTTCAATTTTTGCCGCACTATCGACGGAGTACTATGATGTCAACAGGTGGAGACTCGCTACACCAGATGAGAAAGAAAGTAGTGAGCACGTGATTTAAGAAAAGATAATCTGAATAAAAAAAATATAATTAATATTATTATTGAATAAACAAATATAATTTGGACTAGTGCCACTAAGATGAACATAACGGGAATAAAGTCTTTAATGGTTGTTTCTTCGTCATTCGAGAGTAAACCCAATTAGTTTTTAATTTTCGTATTTTTGTACATCACGCATTCAGTGATATAGACGAAAAAAACAACTTATTACATATGTATTATTTTACAATGTTAATAATAATAAAAAGTTGATATATATTTTAACATAAACAGAGTATTTGAACTGTTAACTGTTAACTCTAAGTCTTTAATATCCAGTTTTAATATTTACTATTGTTTAAATTGTTTGAACACTAATTTCATGTTTATCATGGCGTTAAATCACACGTTTAACGATTGCAAGTCTAATAAAAATATAACTACACAAACTTAGATAAAAAACTAATCAATTGTTTAAGAGAAATTTTTCCACCCCTTCTGAACCATTAAGTAAACAATAATATAATATTACTGTCCGATAGTTGTATCTAATACATTAATAATATTTTCCACACTCTAGAATTTATACGTGAGTTTAATCATAAACCTATTGTCTAGGATTATTCGTATAATTTAATTATTTATTGTCGAATTCTGTTATTCTGTCAACTTTATTGAATATCTATCTATTGGTAGCATAATAAATATATTTGGATTTAGAATTTCAAACGTTTGTAAATGTATCTTTTCGATACTATAAGCAGTTTGTTTTTACTATAGAAACTTAAACTCACGATAGAAATAAAATAAACATTGATAAAATATTTTTTAAAAAAAAGTTTGAAATTTATTTATCTTCCAACTATCGCATGAATGACTTGAAAATACTACTGCGAGTAGTAGACTTAAACGTGTATATTCAAGACGATACACTTCAATTAATTCATTAAAAACTTGTTGTCAACAGAAATTATTGGTGACAGCAATTTTTACGATAGGATGATGTTAAAAACGTTTGCATGAAACAGGTGAACTCATATCACTATAGGAAATGAAATCTTTGACAGAAAAATGTTGGGATTGACTTATTTATGATGCCAGAAGTAGGGTGATACTATATCAAATGTTTGTATTTTTTAAGAATATTCTAGAAACGTTAAGACTTAAGTAATTCATTGTTAAACTAAATATATTATCTAGCTCATAATTCTCATAATTACATAGCCCATAATTGACTTATACGATGTTTAACATGCTCCATGTAATTTTACACACATTAGCTACAAAACTTATTTTAAAGATTTAAAGAACCATTAATAAAAAAACAAAAAGAAAGTGAAATAAACTTATAACATAATGTCTTTATTTTATACTACTGCTTGGATTAGCTTACTTATTATTTAGTGCTTGCATCATCTTATTAAAAGCATCTGCAAATTCTTGTTTACGTTTTTCTTAGCAAACAGTTAAAATCCAATCAGCTTACCTGAAACAAAATAGATACAATTATACTTCTATAATACATAATCTATAATAATAAAATAATATAAATAAAATAAATAATACAACAAATAATTCGTTAATAATTAGTTCAATATTGATAGGCATATTTATTAATTAAAACAAGAGAAGCTAGCTAAGGGCATAAATTGCTTTGATACTAATATGCGAAGGCGTATCAATGTATCAATGTATTCAACTAATTTGAATCATTAGTCTTAATAAATACACTCACTTCTTAGTTCATTCAGTTATAAATACATAAATACTAATTACATGTATTACAATTATACTTTGTTAAGTTTAAATGATTTAGTTAAATTTGAGCTGAAATTATGGCGAATCTGAACAGATTAAATGTTTCAAATAAAAGTGCAAACATTTAGTTACATAAAATCAAAATTTTAACATGTAAATTTAACTAAATGCCAATTTTTTGTGAACTTAAACTGACTAATTTTTAGACTACGCCACCCAAATATGAGTGCACTATCGCTTTTCGAATTTCAGTAGTCTTGATAACGAACGGACGAACAGACGGGCAATAAATGTTTTCTAGCGTTACAAACTTCAGATTAAAACTAATACACTTTTGTATATTATATGACTGTGTTTCTCAGTTGTGGTGTTGTAGTAATAAATAACACGATTATATTTCTAACGTTTTATTGAATTTTAAATAAAAGTTTACACTATTACTAATTTGATTGTTTTACTTTAACTGTTAACTCTAATTACGAAATGTGTTGTGAAGATCTCATGCTTTCACAAATTAAGTGCAACGTAGTGATGCAATGCTTTTTTATCCATTTCCTGAACTAAATATATGTATATCAAAGAGAACATAACTTCAGGTGTATATCGTAGAGAGAATTACTATAAATTGTTAAGTGTAGTTTGTTTATACATAACATGTTTTGATACATTATAAGGTGTGGTTTTCACTTCATAGAGCTTTGACAACATAGTGATTGAGGTTTTAAAGATAATTTGAAATGTGAATGTCAAATGACAACAGCCTTTGAAGTCGAAAAATAATGAATGAAAACCAAGCTGAATCAACCAGGACACTGGAATTATATTTGCCTAACTCAGACGCCTAACTCAAATATTAAATCTCTAGCTTATCTAAGCAAGTTAGTTTTAAATCAGTAATAAATTCCACCGAACTGGCACACACCAACTCAAGTTAATTATAAAATGCATGCAGAAAATAACAACCAACAGTGTTAATTGTAAAGATACTCTACATATGGCTCAGTATAAAATACCTAATTTTAAGCATTAGCATTCATAAAACTCAATATATAATATGTATTGTTATTATAATACATTTGTTTATCAGATATATCTGAGCTACAATTGTGGCGAACTAAAACATTTTAAGTAAAAACATTTGAAATAAAAATTGTTGTAAAAAATACAAATTATTGGATTTTGTAATCTTTTATAGCTCAAAAGTTGGGTAATGGATTCAATGTTCAAGGGATATTCGAAATAAAAATATACTATACAAGTTTCTTATAATTTCGGATAACAACGAAATCAAAAAATATGAATTTTTACGTATTCGATAAAACTTATAAATTATTACACACAATAATTGCTCTTTTATTACTGACAATAGTACCAAATGATAGGCCAGAAATACCAATAAATTCAAATCATTACGTATTTGTATTTTATTTTCACACATCTCCTTATAAATCTAATATCTGTAATTGAAACGGATAATCCGCAATAATTTCATATCCATGACCGTAATCGATACTAGTATAATTTTATTCCAATATCCATATTCTACGTTCGAAATTTTATATCCATAACATACCTGATGTCGGATATAAAAAAAAATTATATATATTATTTTTAACTAGTTTTTGAATTGATTTTATTGAACAAATCTCATATAGAATATAGATTTGTATGCCATTTGATAGAAATTTATTATGTAATATTATTTATCTCTTTCACATCATCAAAAACATATATATATCGTTCACAAATATACAAAGTTCACACAAATTATTGGTTATACTCAGAATACCAAAATAAAATAGACACAAAATATATAACTAAGACATTGTAACGTGACAAAAATTGACAATTATGTATCAAATATAATGTTTGAAAAGTTATCTCTGTATACTCTAGCAACTTCCTACGTGTAATAATGAAATTTCATGAAAGAAAGCAGAGAGTGACATTATCTTTATTTTACCCACCATTCATTTAATTAAATTATGATTATTTGGTTTGGTGATATTATTTGGTTTAGATTTTTTACCATTGACGATAACATATTTCTAAAGAGTATATTTCTTAACGTGATTAACAAATTTTAAGTTTCGATACATAGCGTAGCTCTTTGTGAACTGCTTTACAATAAAATTTTCAATATTTTGAAATTATTATTCAAAGAAAAAGCAATAATAATTACTGTAATGAGATTAAAAACTTCAGTTTGTCAAATTATATTCAAAAATAAAGTTTCTACATACATTTTATGAATTTATTTACTTGTACTTTATTATTAAATTTACCGCATAAATTGCTATAAAAAAATCTTTCATAGACTTCTCTCTTTCATTCTGTAGATGTAATATAGGTTCACTTTAAGTATACATTAAAAGTCTTGAAAGTTTTAAAAACTCTCTTAAAAAAAAGTATTGAGAATTTTTAAATACGTTTTAAAATCATCTAAATATTAAAAAAATTTTATTGCAAAACTTTTAAGGATATTCAGTTTTTTAGAGCAAATATAAAAAAAAAAAAGGTTTTAATAAGAATCTTATTTTGCATTAAGTTACAAATTTTGATTCCAACCTAGCCCAATGCTATAATATCTTTGAATATTTTCTTGATCTCCATATTTAAGGTGATAATAAGTAAAGTTTTATTATATAAGAAAAGGAAAGTTAAAATTACATAATAAAGAATATTCGCCACTAAAATAAGCTTGCATGGGAAGAAGTACTTCTATTTTTTAAGTATTTATTCTAGTTCGAATATTTATAGCTAAGACATGACAACGCCAGCCGTGTCAGCTAGTTTCTAAAACCAATAAGCGTTGTACCCTTTATTGTCATTGTAGCTTTATTGATTAAAGCCCATGTCGTCTTTTCGGAAGGCTGAGTCTTCAAACAATGTAGCATGCTGCTTTTTTACATTATTTCCTTGAAGTTTCAACAATAATATATATTACGAATAGTTATAGATAGCATCGGTAACTTCCAATGAAATGCTTTTATTTTATTTTATTTAAATAAGATATTTCAACATTGATGAACAACTTTAGCTATCATTCAAATTTAAACTTTTCATTTTTAAAAGTAGACTATTTTAAAATAAGGAAGAAATGTTATTATGCGGCACATTATATTGATGAAACAGTCGTACAGAAATGTCAAAAGTTTGGCCACTTAAATGACTTTCCACATACCCGTAGTAGGATTAATTATAGATGTTACTCAATTAAAATTATATAAAAACATATTAAATTTAAATTTAAAAAAAATTTAATAAATAATAATAAAAAAATTTTAAAAATGAAATTAATTCAAATAATATTAGAGTTATTTTTTCAGGAGAAAATGTTAATTTCGCTTGTTAAAAAGGTGAGATGACAGATGTTACCCAGCATGTGCTGGCTTTTTTTTTAATAACTTTTCTATAAAAATACTATGATTATAATACTAAAATATATATAAATATATATAAACGTTTCTTCGCTGTTTGGAGTGTTTTACATTATCCACTACTGTTTGTTAATAAATTATTCTCATTCACAAAAAATTTCCTTAAAGACGTTCCCAAGCAAATTAGTTCTCTTAACATTTTGGACGCAATTAGAAGTATCCTCTAAATATAGAAGAAAACTTATTCGTGCCCTAATTTTTGTCGGTTAAACATTGCATATTAAACTCGTGGTTTCCATTCTAGTCGATTTTGAAGTAAATATTAATTTAATAACGAAAGCAATTTTCTTACAAACTGAAAATCATTAGTCGAAAGTGTAACTATTATATATGTATAAAAAATTATAACAGAGGGTACATTAAAAACGTCCTTAAAATTTAAATTTTCTGGCATTAAATGGATGCAGAAACAGTTGGAAATATACTACTGAATTATACCTTTAGGTACTATTTAAGAGTACATTTCCATTATTTTATTCTACTGATGTGAAGGGTATCTTTATGGTATTCAGTTACATTTATATAAAATACCCATTGCATAATTTTTTGACATTATAATAAACATTCTCAACAAAATATAAAAGGACTGAAATATATATAAAATGCTATAATCATGTGACATGTTCTTAAATGTAGGTATATATATATTTTATATTACCTATTTAAAATAAATGATACTTTTCATTGTCAAATTTCTTTGCATGTTTTATATAATGTGTAGTATTAATTTAAATAAAGGCCAATTTCAATTGTACTTAGAGCAACAAGTATGTTTGACACTAACGTACTCTTGTCAATACTTTTCGACTTATTCGAGAGAGACTTACAAATTTTATGATTGTAGTTCAACAAAAAACTACTTTGTAGGTTTTTTCAAGAGGTTTAAGCTGATGTAAGCTCTCATTTTTTAAAAGGTTTAAGCTAAAAAACTAGTAAAACGTTATTATTTAAGATGGTTAATACCATATGTTAATAATCGGTGGTGTTTGGTAGAATAGCTAAGGAAACTGTACAATGACTGGACTAGTTTATGAAATTTTAAGTATCTTTCACCCCCATGGAGAAAGCATCTCTCGGTACTTTGACAACATTGAAGTTAATGGTAAGTTGAACCTAAAGTAAAATTGTCGTGCTAATCGGTGGTGTTTGGTAGTATAACTTAGGAAACTGTACAATGACTGGACTAGTACGCATTTCTTAAGTATCTATTCAGCATGATAATAATTACAACTTTCCACTTACTTTTCAAACATAATTTATTAGTACTCGACCTACTTTCAAAATATACAAAAGTATTGAATCAAACTTTCATGATAGATTAAACAGTGATACCAAAAAAAAATTAAATACATAAAATCAATATTATACCATCCATGAAATGCAATTAGCTTTCGGTTATTTTGTTTCTACAGTGTTTGTAACATAAAATAACAAATTCAGAAGCACAATGTTTTTCATGTAAAATTTATGGTCATTTATTTACCTGGCAGTATTCCTATGTCCCATCACTATAAATATTTGCCTAAATTTATTGTTAATTTTAACTATTTATTAAAACTATAACATTTCATTCAGTTTTTTTTTAAATTATTCAGAATTTATGCATTTTCCATGCATTTTCATTAAAAATGGTCCTTCAAGTAAAAAAGGTGCTAATTTTAATTAGCTAATATATAAGGGTGGTAAATCGTCTTCAAATTTTAACAACGATTAATTGTGTGTGTAAAATATCAATCATGGTCGTTACCTACAATTTTAAATAGTTTCGTTTCAAATTCTGACAAAAACCAATTGTTAAAACATATTAACTTAAATCATTATAGAATTTTGCCTATAAACATTTAGTTTATTCATCATATACTGTATACGAACAAATAGTATTAATATTTTCCCAGTTGAGAGATTACAACTGTATTCATCCCATACTACTGTTTAGTCGGTAGCCCTTGTATTACGAATAAAATCAATACCTTTGGATATACCATCACATAAAAATGTACATGTTTACAAGTTTTAAGTGAACTGTCACGATATTCCACTGAGGAATATATCGAAAAGCATGTAAAAAATGTTATGTCTTTTATGTATACAAAAATAGTTTGTTTTTTTTTTATAGGTTTAAAAAAAATTAACTTATGAATTTACATTCTGTTTTAATGAAAACAAACGTGTACTGAGTGTAAAATGTTTTTACTAAATTAAATTATAAATGGTCATAAAAAAATAACGGTACATGAATAATACGTCTGCGTAAATACGGTATATCATCTTTTAACATTAAAAATATCTTTTGTTGAGAAATTATATAATGAAATATTAACCCAAATTAACATATGCCTGACCAGCCATTGAGTAATATATTTTTGTTATATTACACTGTCAAGTGAAACTAGTCAGTCATTACATCAGTACGTAAATTTAGCTAAATATATTTAGCTAATTGTAGGCTAATTATTCATGAATTAATGTCAAGATATAATTTTCAGACAAAAAAAAAGGAGAACATGAACAAAAAATAAAACTGAAATATGTGATTAACAAAAATGAAGAAGCTATTGAAATTGGCTTTGATTACGAAGGTAAAAACCTACACATTCAAAATGTGTAGAATTTTACGAGCATCATATTTCTATAATTTTTACAAAAAACTGTCCGCTTTTCTTTTTTAATACTTTCAATTGGTGTTCAACAACTGTATTTTGTGTCCCCCGATATATTGTAACGCGGCCTCGAGATTTTTGTTTTGATTTTTTGGATAGAAGGTAAAAAAACATGGATTTACAGCTTTACATGCACCTAGTTTTCTAACATTCCGAGTTAAATTCTTTTTTAATCTTATTTAAGTAGGTATTTGTGATGAATTGGAAATTTTAGTTCAAAAAGGTATCATGAATTATTATTTTATAATCTAATAATGACTACTTTGTATGCAAAACTACATATAAAAGTCACTGAGTAACTCGAATGATCGATGATATAATTTAGTCGTCGTATTGTAAATTATACATTTATATATTTCTCGAAAATTTATATGAATCATTAGTAAACAGTTTAATATTTAGTATAACGAAATATGTTTTTACATATCAAAGAAATAATATATCTGTATAACTCCCTGTGATTTAGTATAATTGCATATAATTCATTCCACATTTTCTATATAGAATAACATCAATATTCTGTTACTTTGTATTATAAATTACGAAACAGTTATTCAATCGACGAAAGAGTCATACAATAATATATTAAAATAAAATGAGATAATTTTATGTTTTGCGTATTAAGTTTTTACTATTAATTGAATGATGCTGAAAATTTGAAATAATTATTTTTCTTGTATAACTGTCGATATGAGGATTATAAAACCGTGTATTGTATACGGCGTATTTACAAATACCACGGTCATATTTTGAAGGTGGAGATATTGCAAGTTGAAATTTTACCGTAATAACTGAAATATTAGAAAAGATTCTAGACTACATGTAAATAAATAAATGAGCTTTAGAATCAGTACCTATCCCAAAATGATATACAAACATTTAAAAACAATAATTATAATCAAGTGAATTATATTGAACCATTAGTTTATAAATTTATAAATTACAATAAAATATGGTCGATACTGTATTATTAATTAATATTGCATAATAGTTGTGGTAAAATAATATTATTAAACATCGGATGTGATGTAACCATTGATATGCATTGAAATAATTTTCTAACATACATTTATAATCCAATCTAAATTTCATTTATAATCATATATAAGTGTAGATCGTCATATATAAGTTAAATAGTACATTAATGCTGCTGTTAAATATCCATCATTTAAATTTCGATTAGAATTCGTAAACTATTGAAGATAAATTTATATTTAAAATATATATATATATATATATATATATATATATATATATATATATATATATATATATATATATATATATATATATATATAAATATATATATATATATATATAAATATATATATATATATATATATTTATATATATTAAATTGGATTTTAATAATTAAAAACTATAATTAAACAAGTGAAGATAGAAACACAGTTTTTTGTTTAGTAAAGTTTTTTGTAGTTTTTGTTAAACAAAAAGTACAACTGGTATTCAGAATATATAATCAAAAAGTAAACATCATTTAAAGTTTGACATTCAATATGATATTTAGGCTATTAAATACAACCTGTTAATATCTTAAAATCAAATTTAAATAATGGGCACTCATTATTTCATAAATGATAAATATTATTAAATTTAATTCTATAAAAAGTTAAATTATTAATCGTACATTAAAATAGTGTGAGACAAGGACAAATTGTTAAACAATGATAATTACCAACCACTATCCAAGAAACCTTTGTGAAAAAATTTAACTTCGCACCTAAGTAAAGACACGTTACTCGGGTTCACCCGTGTTAGATAAATCCTCTTTTTACTCGCCTACGTTATAACAGGAGCCTATCCAAAATCCATCATTACTTCCTCACGTCTTGAAGAAACTCTCGTTTGAAAGTTGAAGTTTGTAGAACAGCGTTTCCAGCCCTTCGTTGATAGTTGATTCAAACAATTAATTTTCTTTATATATAAACAAATTTTGTATACACATTTTTGTATTGACCCGTATTCTATATTACAAAATCGTTACACTCATTTACATAATATTTTCTCTTATTGTAATCTCTGTACATTTATTTGAATGAATTAAAATCGACAAAAAAAGTACAACAAAAAATTGTATTTTTATTTCAGTCAAATCATCCCACACACATCGTAATATATCTTATTTTAAGGATTTTGAATTGGTACAAAATAAAAGCTTCTCCTGTTTATTGACCTTTATCACAACAAATAATTCCATGTGTTTTGTAACCGTTTTATAATTTATTCCAACCGGTTGGTTATATCTCTATGTATGTATGAATTTAATCTATGATCATTTATCCGATGGACACAATAATAATTTACATACAAATTGAACAATTTGGTTTCCAGGCAATTTGTAAAATAACATAATACCACCAACAATATCATTGGTTTAACTTAGGGCTGTTATCATCAACCCTAAATATAATCAAAGTATTTTCCCAGTATAAAGAAATATAATCAACTTTTAATTAAATATATATAAAAAGCGTATTGGTTATATCATTGTTTAGTTAAATCTTTACAGAAAAATAAACCCTTGGAATCGATACAAAATATTGACACACTGCCAGTTATGAACATAGAACTTTCTAGTGATGTATATATTTCTACATTTTAGTAATAATTAATTTTCGGTAGCTAACGAAGCTAGCTTTTTATCCGAGGTAGAATGATGGATCATTTACGCTAGTCTATCATATAAATAAATTCTTGATGTGATGGCGTTAAAGAAACAAACTTTATTTCATTTTATTCGTACATTACAGTATTGGCAGTGCAGAAATAAGTGTATGCTAAACATAGTCTACAAGGTAACTCAAGGTGGGCGGAATATATTGTAGTTACAAAAAGAAAATATGATATACAATACTGGACATATACTGTAGTTAAAATATGTTTACTTTAGCGGTATATCTGTCACCGCTTGATTAATTGTGTTGAACTTTGAATAGTTGAAAAAAATTATTAGGTTGTTTTTACGATATTTATTCAAAAAAAGATGAAAAAATTAATTATTTGAAATCAAAAAAACTAGAGTGGAACATAAAAAGTTAAGTTTTCACCAAATTTTTTGGAAAAAACATTTTTTTGTAAAACCTTAAACTTGGTTATTTCCATTTTTTACATAAATTTTGAGGTTAAATGAAAAAATCGTTTTATTACCTACAACTTTGCGACATAACTTTTTTCCATAGTAGTAAATTATTTTTCCTTCCATTTTTATTATATTCTTTTACGTTTCGAATGCGATTCATTAAATGAAAATTTTTTTTGGTTTTAAAAATTATCACTCTGGTCTATAAAACGTTGTGGTAAAATTTTTGAATTTGGAAGTAATATTTTTTTTATACAAAAGCGAGTACTACACTTTCGATAGGGATATGTTAAGTTCAAAAGTAATATATTTATGATTGACATTATTATATTTACAATCATTGAATGGAATTTTTCAGTTCATGAAAATATGTGCAGTATGCTTATTAAGAATACCACATTTATGTAACATGAAGAGCTGGATTTTTATACATAAATATTTCTACCAAACTAAGTTCGATTCTTTTCTATTGGAATATTTTCTCAATTGAATTAGGATATCACAATGAAAGTCTCTAGTATGCGAAAATTTAATAAAACATTTTTGCACGTCATTTACTTACTACAATACTGCTTTTCCCTGCTTGCATTTCTACACCACTTACTTGCGAACATTTATTGTACACAAATAAAAGTTTTGAAATAAAGACAAGAAAATGAAAAATATACATGGATATATATACTGTTGTATTGTCAATGGATTTGATATTCGAATACGTGTTTGATATATTATCTTGTTATCGAAAATTGAGATTACCTACTTCAGATTTGATCAAAATATATTGGAATTTTCTCATATTTTCATTCAATTAAATCTATCTAAATATGTCAAATTGTTTGATAAAAGTATGAAATATTTTTAAATCAAATTTTTTTTTTTTAAGATTTCATTTAATCACATCCTGGTGACAGCTAAATATGGTCATTCATATATGATAAAATATAATAGATATATTTTATGAGCTCTGTAAAAGTTAATTTAATCTGTCAAGACTTTCACCATACGTGGAAAATCGGTTTCTAGGAATGGTATACCCCGACGCAAATTATTTATATATGGATTTAAATATAACTTAAAACATGCGAAGAACTCGAATGAGTTTAGTTGAGAATATCAATTCAAACAATAGTTTCAATATTTGATGAAAGAAACGTTTAAAATTAGGTACAAATTTAATTGTAGGTTGACGGGTCTAGGTCAAATGCGGGTCAACTTTTTTTTTAATGCAATACTTAACTTATTATTGCAAAGCTATAAGTAAAAAAATTAAAGTTTCACCTCAAAAAAAAAACGTTGTTGAAGATATTTTTTTCCGATCTGAGTAAAAGTTGATTCACAAATACCTGCATTGAGGTTGAAGTATTTACAAATTTTTGAAATATAATTTTTGATTTGCGTTTTATTTTTTGATTTTTGTCCAAAATAAAAATCTAATCCATTTTTGCCTTTAAGAAATTTTTCGGCAAAATCTACTTTTTGTATAAAGCATTATTTTTCTTGAATGTATGTTAATTTTTGGATGTAAAAACTATGCATTAATAAAATTGGTTTTTTAAAAAAAATGTAACGGTTTTTCTCGATAAAATACGAATCTGTAATGATAAATATAAGGTCAAATTTGAAAAACCTTGTAACCGTTATTTCAGCCAGAACTCGTTTAAAATAAAAATGCACTTGAGATTAATCGAAATGATTAATATTTACAAAAAAAAAAATTCGCAAAGCTTTGACGTCAAAAGAGAAGCCTTCTCAAAAATATAAAGAGTGTAACAGGAAGAAGATCGAGAATATTCGGCGGTATTTTATTTTTTGTAAAGTCGAAATTCCCATCGAAGCGGGAGGCTAACAGACAGTTTTTAATACAATAGAAATACCCATAATAATTTGTGTACATTTCCAAACATTGTACCATAATAGTGACGGTTCATGTATAGCATTATTATCGTTTATAATCGTTTAGTGTAACCATTTTATAAATACCCCTAATTTTACATTATTAAATTTAAGAATGATGAAAAAACTTGTTGCTTAATTGTCAGTTTGACATTATTATGTGTTTGCACAGTTCCCAATTATTATGTATTATGTGTATTTTACGCTCATCATTTTTATATTACTACATAGGGCTTTTTGTACCTCCCAGTTGAACCTACATCATTAATGGTAGAGAAAGTTCATTCTTGTGTATATAAAAAGTTTTATAATTGGAATAATTTGATTACTTACAAAGGAAAGAAAAATGTAATTTAAAAAAAAATAAAAATTAATTTAAAAATAATTGTGAATGTTTATTACTTTGTGAATTTTTTACTACTACCATATTGATATTTAGATATTTGAAAAATAAAACTATTACCAAGATATCAACTTAAAAATACAAATCCAATAATGGATACAAATTGATATCGGTAAAGTTAGAATATGCTGACATAATAACGTTATTTATTTTTTATTTTTTATTTTGAATTCCCAACTCTTAAGTTGGGTTGATTTTCTGCTCTAATGAATAATTTGTGCCAAGTTTATAAGTTTATTTCTAAATTTAATTACAAACAAAATCGACCATGTTTGATTAAAATTCGTCCTGCTTCAACAAAATTAGACAATTTGCTTAATCAATAGAATATGCATTATATATGTTATATTAATATCAGATAGTATAAATACACTTATAAATAGAATAGTATGTTACAAATATGCCTAATGGCAAAATACTAATTGATTAAACTGGATTATACTGTATTACAATATTTAACTTGTCTACAACACCTACGAAAGCTTCCGTTACTTTATACAATAATACAAGGTCATACAATAATATCGACTTGTTTCTAATAGCTAAGACATTTTAGTTATTTATAACATGTCGATATAAATAATAACACAAAAAAGTGCTATTAAATATTAAAAATAATTATAAAGAAAATAACAAATTTAAATTTAACTTTTCTTATTCCAGTCATAAAACTTTTGGAATGAAGTGATATTTAGAAAATGAGGCAGCAAAAAATTATGTTTTTTTTTTTTTTCATTTGAAAATGTCATTTTTGAAAAATAGTCTTTGCTGAAACTTTTAACTTCAGTTACGTATGTAATCTAATGGGGATGGGATTAATGGGGGCTTTTAAGAAAAGGAAGGTCATTTGTGCAAAAAAAAACGAAAAGAGGATGGTATTTTTCTAAACTTAATATCGAACTAAATGATAATAATGAATTTTTACCTTACATAGATAGTGCTTCGATACAAAATGTGACCTGTTCAGAAATTGAAAAAAAGTCTGGTATTTCCAGAATAACTTTTACTATACAGCAGAAAAATATCACTTGAAAATGAAATTTTAAGGCCTATAAGCTCATGAAGGATTCATATGTCTCAAATCTTTTATTAATGGTCAATATTAAAACGGCCAAAGGATCGTACTAATTTTATACAAAGGACAACTTTGACAGTCGCAAAACTCAAAATCTCTAAGGTTATTTTTAAGCTACAGTAAACAAACCAAAAGATAATAAAATTTTCTAGCAATTTTAATATATGGCATATTTTATTTGTTATTTTAAAATAAATAAAATTTGTCAGTCAAATTTTTCTTCTGGGTCATATTTTTAATTTTAAAATAAAGTAATTTCTAAATGATTGATATTTAATTCTAATTAGGGTCGTAATTCGAGGAGAGTATAATTGTTAATTTAGTTCAAAAAATCGAAAATAACATTGTCTTCGTGATAACCCCCTATTTCATTCTCATTTTGCATGATATAGTGTTTTTTATGGACGTTTAAAAAATCTTTTGGAGTACTTTAGTAAATATTGTATCATTTTTCCCATAAAGTGTACCATTTTTCCCTAATTCCTTTGAATCATCCTGTAATCTTATGTATGTACATTTCTTATAGTATCTGTCTATTGGATACCTACAGAAATTAATGCTCACTCTATATATTTCTTTAAAAATAGGACAAAAATTACAGAAAATAATCATATGAAACTTTGGAATTTGAGAAATTGTAGTGTATGTGATGATATGTAATGGCACATTACAATAAAAGAAAGAAATCGTTATTTCCCATTACGTTTTTATTCAAAAAATAGACGTTTACATCATTAAAATGAGTATACGAGTATAATATAAATATAAAAAGATAAAAAGGGATATAAGAAAATCATTTTGTATATAAAAGATATCCTTTTTATGTCAATGACAATGTATGTATTTTAGGTAGGTGAATATACAGATGAATGGATAACAGAAGAAATTATTTGAATTCTTCACGAATAAAATTCAATTTTTTCGTACCATTTTGTATATTTTCCACAAACAATTTATTTAAAAAAAAAAGTCATAATTCAATTGAGTTTCTGAATATAAGAAAACCAGCGTTATTCAATGCGAAAATATAAGGAAATGAAAAGTTAAAAAAAAAACTGATTAATTTTTTTAATCTACTTTTATATGGTTTTCAAATCGGCCTTAATTGAGCTGTTGCTACGCGGCTTGTACACGATGGAGTAATTCATAAATTGTTTTATACGTTGAATAATATTTCATGTATTTTTTACTATATAGATGACGTATAACGTCACGTGTAAAGCTGATCCGGGGTACTATATTGGAATAAATTAATGAAGAATTATAATAAATAAAAATTAAGTAACTTAGCTATTTAGTTTTGTAATTTAATAAACATTATTTCATCAATAATCGTAGTTTGACAACAAATTTTCAACAATTTTATTTCGAAGTTGAATAGACAATGTTAATCTAATATTATTGCATGGCAAATTTTAATCTGTATGGGTTAATGGATAAGTCTACTGGTTCTAATATTTTATCCAACTATAATTCTTTTTTTGGTTTCAAAAATTATCGACCCTGGTCTATATAATACAGGTATAAATTAAACCTAAAACTGCTTATAATTATAGTTTTTTTTTTTTTTTTTAATGGTGATTTTTGAATATATAATGAAATTGGTTAAATAATATCCAATTTAAATGAATATCATTAAACAATAAATTAAGTACAATAGTAAAAAAAAAAAAATATGTTTTACATTATAATCAGTGGAGCTGTATAATTTATATTTGATTTGAATAAATCGGAAATTGTATATTATTTCCATTCAATTATTTTTACTATTGTCATTTATTTCGTATCAATTGTAACAATTGTTGTATTACATGTGTCATTTATTTTGTATTTATCGATTTATACAAAAATTAATTTAGTGTAGCAAATTAACCATGTAAATATGTATTTAATTAATTGTTTATTGTTTAGTTATAAAACACCTGAATAAAAATTGATAACCAACTAACAAATTTTCATAATTGTTATCTCTGAACCATATTGAAGTGTAAGGTTGGTAATATGTACATATAGTATTCGTACCGTGAATAGTACGTGGAGGATCAAATCAACCAAAACGCCACGCGTAAAAAGTTGTTTTCAGTTGTTCGTACATAAATTGTATACTTAAAAAAGTGATATAAAAAGCCTTGGTTATTTAAATTATTAAGCAAATATTTATTTCATTATTTTTTAAACATATATATTATCTCTTTTTAC
The DNA here is from genome assembly GCA_020423425.1 of Chrysopa pallens. Taxonomy (NCBI): domain Eukaryota; kingdom Metazoa; phylum Arthropoda; class Insecta; order Neuroptera; family Chrysopidae; genus Chrysopa; species Chrysopa pallens. The sequence goes on along the minus strand of CM035593.1, from coordinate 69,919,236 downwards.
GGAATCAGAGTTTACAATTTTGTCCATAGTCATAAAGTTTTTATACTAGACATATATACAATATGTCAAAGCTTACTAATTTTGTTAGTAGCTCTATGAAATACTGAAACAAATGTTTGATATAGGTGTTGTCCAATGAGACCGTTCCTCAAATCCACCTGTCACCACAAGATAACTCAAATGAAAACAGATAGCAAGTTGAAATTTTGGTGACGTAATCTAATATTATATTATTTTGAATTTTTTTTTTTTCATCGAAAATTCGGAATGTTATCTTGCACATTAAAAACTTTGGATTATTTTGACCACCTAACGTGAATCAGATATCAGAAAAAATGTAATTTTTCACGAAATTTAGCCCAAACTTGTTTTCAACGACAAATTGTAAAAAAAAAAGTTATAGAAGCTTTAATCGTCTCTGTAAGCTGCAATAAATATTCAAAGTGGTCGAATTAAGTTGTAACGTTCTTATGCACTTCATTAGAAACACTTTCCATACAAAATCCTGACATCACACAAAATCACAGTAAAGAAAGTACTAATCTAACAGATTTGTACCAAATAATAAGCTCAACTACACACCCTATACTAAATGATTCAATAATATTTTATCTTCAACCATCGTCCGTTGAATAGACTTATATACATATTATCCGATTGAGGAAATCATCTTTAATGGATATCCTTAACAAAATAATGATTGAGACAGGAAAAAGGTATACGAAGAAAATAATACATACAAATTTGGATTATATCTATATTATATGTGAAATGAAATTATACGAAATGATATAATATCTTTGTCTCTCTATTCTGTCCTTTCCTATTAAGTTACTCCGCACTGAATGTCTGTCCAATTATACAACTTGCATTAAATTTAACAAAACAAAAGATTTCCATAGATATATAAATCATTATTTGTATCAACTAGCAAAAAATAAGTGTATTTAACAGATAAAGATAGTAGCTATAGTTTTATCTCGAAAATTAATTATTTAAATGGTTTTAAATATATGTTAAAATCATCTAAGATTGGAGTTATTTATGCCAGCTCATACAAAAAAGGTGCCTCTCATGTAATCGATCACTTCTTTTTTTTGGCAAACGATGAGCATTTTACCTGACTTAATTCAGCACTCAAATATATTACGGATATTAGAAAAACTTTAGATGAATGGAAAAATACCTAGAGAGTCAATATGCGAGAAAAATAGGTATAAACTACAAAAAATTTCCTATATTTTAAATACTCAATACGAATTTCAGAACTGATCGAATTGTGTTTAATTGATCAACTAAAATAAAAACCTTTTCGTTAGTAAAAAAAACTAAGTACATTTAGTAATCTATTGGATCGTTTCAGACAAGACATAAATTCGTCATCCAAATATCTGAAATTAACTATAATAAAATCCCAAACATATTCTATAAGTCTATATATGTGTATATTTATAGGAAATCTAAATGGAGAATTCGAATATGTAATATTAACAAAATACATAAAATAGATAAGACATCAAAAAAATGTTCTAAAATAGTTGCTGGAAAAAAAGTAAATAATATGAAAACAAATGTATATCTGCTGTAATAACGATATAAAAACGTAGTCCGGAAACCAGAAAATAGCTTGACGTCAAATATACATCATACATATAATGGAAGCAAAATGGAAATTATACTCCAAAAATTAATTCGAGAATATCTACTTGTTTTATTTTCCCACTATGACAAAAAATAACTCATTTAATAAACTAGTTCAATGCCTTCTAAGAGCATCCAGACCGTTACTTAGAAAAAAAGTAAAGCCCTGCGGTAATTGGATCTTGCACTATTATTGTGTGTATCTAAATAATCACCAATTCAAACTCCTTGGTATTAAAATTGGTACGCTTAATTCGGTGCAATTCTTGTATTATTGTATTAAATAAATTGGACAATTGGATTAAATTGTAAGCAATAATACAAAGTTCATAAAAAATAAGAAATACAAAACAAAGACGTTCTTTTACATTGAATACCTACATTTTTACTTATGTCGAATTATTCAATCTTTTTTTATTGACGTGTGTGTATTGAAAAATACTTTTAAATGTTATTTATCACAAACGCAGGCAATTGATAGGTAAAAGTTAAAAATGTATAATTAAAATGTTATATTGGATTTAAATTCTGTGGTTACTCAATTAAAATAATAGAAAATTTATTAAAAAATAAATAATTTATTGATTCATTTTTATTAAAAACAAATACGGTTTATGCAATATTTATTGAATTCTGATTATAAAAACTAGTTATTTTTATTAAGCTTTTGAATAACGTATCGTAGTACATGAGTGGAATTATATAATTTTATTAACTGAATTTTGAATTTTATAAACAAAGCATGGCTTTATTTTGATGTGGTATTATTTTAGGAATTCAACATTTTCGATATTTACGGTAATTAACAGTTTAAAAAAAATAAATCCTTTCTAAGATATAGGCATATAACTTCAAATAGATAATTCGAACTTACAATGGTCATTTGGGTAATCCAGTAAATGACCAATCCAAGTAGGTTGAATCAACTTTCAACCCAGAATTTCATTTAGATCAATTTGGGTTTGTATTGTGTCATGTTTTTAAAACGACAAAAATCTTTACACCTGCACCTCTTAATATAAAAAAACCTAACATCCACATTATATAAGAGACTAAGTTAGAAAATAGAAAATTCCAGAAATTAATTTAATTTGTTTTTGTTTTTATATAAATTTTTTTTTCTAATTTGTTATGTTTATATATTTGCTGTTGTTGTTATTGTTATATTATTATTATCATCGTAAAAACGTTTGTATTTCTTTCTTATTTCAAGGAAACATCGTCTTTTTTATTTATTTATTTTTAACTTTGCAAAGAAAGAAAATTAAATTAAATAAACATTTTTTTACCAACATTATACACAAAAAAAAAATTATACTTGAGCTTTGTGAAACACAAAGGGTCTTTAAATTTATTTATTGAATGGGATAAAATGATCTACAAAATAATTTATTTCCACATATTATAATAATGGTATAACAAAACATATGGAAAAGTTGACAATTTTCATTAAAAAAATTTAATGAAAAAAGTATGGTATAAAATAAAAAGGATATAGCTCAAAATGGTGGCACTACATCGACTAAAAAAATACATTTGGCAGTAAACTAAGAGACTCGGGAATCTTGTACATTGGTTTTGTTTAAAAAACGAAATCATGAAATCGCATGTTTCATAGAGCTAAATTAGCTTTTGTGTTGTGAGCAAGTCTCTTCTTTTGGTCTTGATATTTATCAAAACATAAGTAAAGACTTCCATTCATACACCTTGCTTATTATTCAAGACCTTTATGAACCTGTAATATTTGAGATATTTAGAAGATCGTAGAGTTAATAGACAAAAGCAAGGTATTCAGAGTGGTATGGTTGAAAAATATTCAAGGGTGAAGGGATTAAATAAGGTTTAATAAATTAACTTACAGCAAAAGGCTAAAATTGTAAAAAATCTCTGGTTTCTGTAAAGATATTTGAATGTAATTGTTTTTTCTTTCTTATAAAGACTGTACTTCCAATTGTGTATCACAAATATTATCTCTGGAGCACGTTGTAAACATTCAATTTTTTTTTTTTTTTTTTTTAATTGATCAGAAGGATGGTTGCCACTTTTGTTGACGAAAACAAATTAATAATAAATATATGCGCAACTTTTCAAAATTTGTTTTTGTTTTGTTACAAGTATTATGGGAAAACAATGAGTTACAAGTCTTATGGGAACACAAAAATTTCTTGAATCACTTTGATACATCAAAACAAAAAATAATCACGAAATAAAAAAAAAACTAATTCGTGGAAAAATTTTTGAATATTTCATATTTAACTACGAATCTGAAGTAAATTTCAAAAATCTTGTGACTTGGTTCATAAAACCATTGACGAGCAGTGAAGAAATTTGCATTGTTTTTTATATACCGTACAGAATTGTTTTAACTATCGCACAATACAATTTTTTATAGTAAAAAAAAAGAAATGAAAATCATTCATAATGGTAATTTAATTTCCAACACAAGGAAAAAGAAGAAAAAAAACAGAAAATTCAAATGAATTAGCTAATGAAAAAAACGATGTTAATTAAAAGAAAACGATGAATGTACGAATGTAATAACCATTTTTTCCATCTCGTAACATCTACGTGCAGAAGATACGAAACATAACGATAGAAAGAATAAACAACATCTATTAGGTAAAATATGAACAAGAACACCTCAAAAATTATTATGGAAAGAGAAAGAAGGAAGAATGGTAGATTTTTTATATAACCATGATGTATTTTCCAATATTGCAAACGTTCATACTACATAAATTTGTTTAAGTTACAAAAAACCCTTTTTCTGGTAAAATAAATAAATGCTAACATTTTAATGAATTTTTAATGTGATAGCTTTGATTAAATGAATTATTACATTGTTAATGTGATTGCTAATTTCTTATTTAACAAATTAAAGAAACTTTTCCAAAAGGAAAACATCCAGTCAATTATTTCACAAAAATTCACCATTCTCATTTTATAAATATTCTTCTTTTACGATTTTTTATTTGAGAAGAACGAAATTTAGTCCAAAATAAATTTTTATCTGCTTTAAAAATTTAAAACATTGTAAGAATTTTTAAAATTGTAAAAAGAAAAAAATATTTGTACAAATTGTCTTGCGTGTACCAAAAAGTTTCTAGGCTGTAATTATTGCTGTAAAAATTGTGTATTGGAGGTTTATACTTTATTCAAAAAGGCTACAAAATAATTGGCATTCATTTGTATTTCGTTACTAATATTATTGAATTGAGGTTGTATGAAATAAAGTTTATAAACTTAATACACAACTTGAAATTAGTTAAACATTACCAAAGTTGAAAATGATGTACATTATAGGCTGGATGGAATTCTATATGGTACTTCAGGATGGGATCAGTCACTTTTTCCCTTTATGATCGTATCATATTATTAGTAAGAGGGATTTATAAACTACTTGCTGCTTTGTGAAAGGGAAAAAATAACATAGAAAAAATGTCAATGGAACAATTCACGAAAACATAGAATAAATATCAATAGAAAACAATAGCTTACGAACTTGAATATTCCTTCTTGTTTCAAAAGCTACTGAAGAATACAATAATAGTATATTATGTTATTATTTTTTGCATACCTTTTTCCTAGTTTATACCCGCATCTTTGTACGGGCCTGGTTTATAATTTGTAAAGTTTAGATGTGGCCGGAACAAAAATTCAAAAGCTTATATATACCAAATAGAACAAGCGGCATAGAAGTAAATCTGATTATGGCTTCCAGTTTTTTTTGAGAAAAACAATAATTTTTTATTTAAATATTCTATTTTTCTTATATTTTCAAGAAATTTATATCATGTCGTCCAGTAGATTCGATTTGTAAATAATAAAATTTAGTTATATCATTATTGTAATTATTTATTAATTTGAGAGAGAGAGAGAGATGATCGAATTTCCACAAGCGATAGTAGTGAAATTTAATACTAGAAAATGGAAAATATGTAAATATATACATGTGCATACTTTATTTAACACAGCTGGAATTTAAAAATTTTGAAAAAAAATTATAGTAGTTATAATTTTGAAAATTAATAAAAATATAAATAGCTAGGCTGTTCATATAAACCTAGATAATTAAAAAGAATTTAATTATACAGGAAAAATAATAATTTTAACTTTCATTCTATATAGAAAAATGATAATAATAATTTTCTATAAATCATTTTCACATGAATGAAAATTCTTGTTTCAGTACAAGGAACACAATATCATCATCGAATAAAACTAACACATCCAGTTAGATGTGTTGCTATGGTATTTGTAACTGAAAAGCTAGTACAAGTATTAAGTGTCTATAAGCTAAATGACTATCTATACACTACACACACTATAACTACGATGACATAAAATGTACTTCCTATCCTATAAATGAACTGAACCGATATTAATAAAACATCAATCCAGCTAAAATAATATACAGTTCATATTCTATTGTATATGTTACAGATAAAGTGTAAGCTCACTAGCTATATATTGATTTTCAGATAAAATATCAATTAAATATTATGATTCATACACACTTTATAGACCAAAAGTATATATTATCTTGTTGATGAATTAATGCTGAGACATTAGAACCAGTTTAAATACGATGATTTTTTTTCATTTAAAAGTTTGATACAGATTATAACAAAACACGATAACAATTTACAGAATTCATTTATATGATAATCGACATATCATTGAGTATCAATGTATGAAAACTATTTTCAATCATAAGAATTTATAAAATTCTCTAAATATCAAGCCTAGAAGTATACAAATCCATAATGAAATAATTTGTATTATAATTATATATTATGTTAGCTAAATTTTCAAAAAAATGTATTGAATAAAAATTGTTTGTTTTGAAAAATAAAAATTTGTTTATGTTTGAATTTGTTGGTTCAAAAGTTGGGTCATGGATCCATTGGACTTTTCAACTCAGTTTAACGACTGAAAAACGATACAAGCTCAGAACTTGGGTTGGAGTTATCACATAGTTCATATGTTCCAACCTGTGATTCAAATACTCGGACGTTAAAAATGTTAATATAAATTGGCAATTCATACAATTCCAAATATCACTGAATATCATATAAAAATTATTTTTACCACCTGAAATTGAAACATTGCATGGTTTGTCTGAATTATTTAGTTTATACAGACATTAAAAACTGTAGATATCATATATTAACACAATTTACACTTTATTCTGTAACATTTAAATAAATTGTATACTAGATTTCAATATTATATCAGAGCTTTAAGGAGGTGTGATAGGTTGAAAAAATTGCTTTTTTTGGGTACTTTTTAGACATAATGGTGGCTAAACATTTTTAGAAGATTCAGGTAAAATGATTTTATAATATTCGAAGTTATTGGAATATTACAACTGTAGAGAAAATGTTCTAACACAAATGGAGAAATACACTTTAAACGCGTTTTCGCAATACAACGTTTTTAAAACTTAAAGTTGAATGGAGCACATGAATAGCTATTTCAAACAATTTACCAATTGTTCAGTGTTCTCGTGTAGATTATTATGGCTGGCATATTTTTATATACACTACTGAAAGTAATAGTATATTAAAGTGAGTTTTGGTTCAGACTTTTGCAAATAAGATATTTAATAAAACCACAAGGTATTTTTTTTGTAATTATTGTATTTTTATATTTTTATATACAAAAGCATTGCTATATCTTCATCAGACGTTTAAATTTTAGATATATACAAAAATGTATTGTTTGATGATCTTTTGAAATATATAACGTTTAAAATAAAAATAAAACTTTATTGTTTTATTAAGTACATGTTAAAAAGTTTGAACCAAAACTAAATAATTAATAAATATTGAAACAAAAAAAAGAAAGAAGAAATATATAATAAATGTTCTAAATTATTTTTTTTGTTCCTAAAAAAAAAAATAAAAAAATTCCTAAAAATTATCGAGAATGATACGCAGTGATCCCCCTTAACTACTTCATCTACATGTTATATGAGTAAACTACTGAACCAATCAGACACTAATATTAGAGTTCACAGCATAGCTTTTTATATCTAGCATATATACGTACGTATATACTTATTTATCAGTGTCGAGTTTTTGTATATACAGTATAAATAAATCTGGATGTTGATTGATTTGGAATATAGTAGGCAAAGGAAATCATTGTCTACGACACAAGGCAAAGTATATCGTTGACTTTTCATTATACAGAAGTTATTATATAAATCAAGAAACATAAAATAAATATAAACGATACTTCGATAAATATTCACAATCATAGATTTTGGTTTAAATATTATGAAGGCTAGTTGTGATTCTGTCTACATTTTTATTCAGCTTAAAATATCAATTAAGCACGTTCATTAGCTATCGGCTTCGCGACTGAAGATTTTAATTTAAAAAAAGATTGGGTTACCTAAAAATATATCCAAAGCTATGTTTAATTCAAAATGAAATGATACTGATTTTTAATTTTTATTTCACTTAATTGTTAACCAATTTTATAACAAAATGATTTCTATATTTTTTATCAAAAGTATGATGTCTAAAAACGGAAGCCGTTTAATAAACACATACTTTCGGTTGATAAGCCTTGTGTTTTCATTTTAATTAGATTTAAATATAAACAGGAGGCTTATACTAGAAATTAGCTCATAAGACAAAAATATAACCTTACTAGTAGCCTTGTCTATTTTATACAGATAACCATTATAACCATTATACAGGTTACCAATCGAACCAATAACCCATTCAAGAAAAATTATAATTTTGCGGAAAATCGTCTAATCACAAAATTTTATATTTCAGAATTGTGAAAACTGGCTAAATAAAGAATGGTGTCTGACGAGAATGGTAAAAAATTCACAGGAAATTTTGACACTGTTATTTATATTGCTATTATGGTTCGGAATGTCTTCACACCAAACCTCCAGGTCATCAATTATTTTTCAAATAAGTACTAGAACTTCGATTCTTAGAAACTATCAGTGTATACAGGAGTAGAACCATTTAAAAGGAGAACTAGGAGTTTATCCAGAAGACTAAAGCAACTAAATTCAGAATTAATTTCTTCTTTTATATGTACTTTTTCACTTGTAAAACTAATTCATTAAACAAAAATAAAAAGAAACATTTTGTATTCTGTTGTCATAATAACCCCGCTTCTACCTTCTTCGAGCTTTCATTAGTATAAATATGAATACTATGTTACAAGAATTATTGATGACTTACATTAAATAAAGTGTACATACTGAATTTAGATGGGTTATAGACTTTATTATGTAGATTTTATGACAAGTTACAGGATGAATTTTTATTTCATTTATGTTTTTCTCGATCAAAATGATTTAACAACAATTTTTTTTTTTACATTTTAAATTGTTTTTTCATACTTTTTCTATCTTTGAGTTTGCCATACTTATTCTTCTATTTTCTACAAATATTTGGTGGATATATAGGTAATCATGCAATTCAGAATTGCCCGATTTCAAATACGTTTAATATATATATATATATATATCAACGTTTGGGAGCAACCATCATCTTTTAAAGATGAGTAACTATTCTCGTGTCTGACTTTGTATTGGTCTATTAAATTAATCTAATTCAGAGAGACGAGTTTACCTCTTAAACTACTAACCACATATTTATACATTTGTGAAGAACAATAATACTCCGGTTTTTTAAATCGATATCAACTTTATATGAGGATTATCACCTAAATCAACTCTGGGGATTGTTTAACTCAGAGATGTTAAAAATTTTTAGGACTTATTATAAACCGCGTTCTTATAATATAACTTATAATTGTTTATAGTAACTACGACACATGACAAAACAATTGTCAAGCGAAACAAATATGAATAGATACCGCATTTATACTGTCAGGTATTTAAAAAAACATGTTTAATCTCCAAAAGAATATTAATTTTCTTTTTTGACAATAAAATAATTGCAAAAAGGAATGGAATTTAAATAGTAATTCATTCATTACAAAAACACCCTTAACATTTTTCTTTCATTATTATTTCATTAGATTGACAGTTATATTTCTTTTACCACCTGCTGAATAATACAAATATTGATTGGGTATTGCGACGTTATTATTGATCACTTAATATTAATAATGCTTAATTAATTTTTTTTAAATCGGATGTCTTGTTATTATCTTTAAAACATATCGGTTTTACTTAATTAATATTAAGTAGAATGATAATAATTGGAATTTTTAATAATCATAATGTTTTACGTCACTATAAAAATAATATGAGGTGAAAAATAAACAAGTCTTTGGAATGAGAAAAAAGTATTTTTAAATCGTATATTATATTACGTAATTAGGTGGGTAAGTCATAAAATATTTCTTAGGATATTGATACATGCATTAATAAAATTTCATGAAATACCAAATGGGATATCACTGACAAAAGAACTACTTCAAATGAAATCAAATATACAAATAACGAGTTACCAAAAATATGTTATTATTTAATATCAATTATTTTTTTTTTTTTTAATTATTTATATTAATAATATACTTCAGACATATTATAGACAAATAGCTGGTGGGAGCTTTGGGAAATGTGCTTTCTGCAAAACTTTGTCCATCAGTGTTTGTAAAGCACACTAAACTACTTCACTAAACAACTTTACTAATCACTTGACTAAATTGTTACTGTTCACACACGTCAAATAATTAAACTATGTACTTGTTACTTGACTTAATTACTTGTTCAATGTGAACAAACCTTAGCCGGTCATATACTTTAGACATATTATAGACAAATAGCTGGTGGGAGCTTTGAGAAATGTGCTTTCTGCAAAACTTTGTCCATCAGTGTTTGTAAGGCTTGTATAGCACACTTAACTACTTCACTAAACAACTTTACTAATCACTTGACTAAATTGTTACTGTTCACACACGTCAAATAATTAAACTATGTACTTGTTACTTGACTTAATTACTTGTTCAATGTAAACAAAGCTTAGCCGGTAAGTTTTTCAGTGGTGTATCATGGTATGCGGAAGTTTGTCAGCAATCACCCTACAAAAAAAAGTTTCGAAGAAAAGTTGCCTGTTTTTTAGCAGTAAAAATTGTTGGTCTACTTGTCTTGAATATGCCATTTAAATTTTAGCTCGTAATCTTTTTCCCAAGTCGATGATGAACATAGAGACAAGCAGGTAGACGGGTAGTACATAAATTATCGTATATACAACAAATAAATACATTATCGACTTAAAGTTATAATGATTACTTCGACTAAATCTGAGAGAACTACCACAAGTATATATGTCATTAACCAAATGACAGTGCTAAAATTTTCTCAATTTGTGATTATAATAGATACAGGCGGATAAAATTTTATCTATATTATTTTACATGATACATACGTATGTGTAACATATATATATATATATATATATATATATATATATATATATATATATATATATATATATATATATATATATATATATATATATATATCATTAAATATTTGATAAGCTTTCATGACTAGCGGGAGTTTTACCTCATTCATTCTATGACCTTTGATGTGAGTTATTTTTGTATATCATGTATAACACATATTATATAGAAAAGATTAGTAGAAAATAAAATATTTAAAGTATTTTGTTGATATATGTATGTATCTATCATATTATATATAGTACTAGCAATACCTGTCTGGCACCGCACGAGTTATTAAGTAATTTGTAAAGTATACACTTTTTATACACTTTCTGTAAGATCAACAGGTGTAGTATATTTTCACGTATCTTAAGCCATTTGGACATAGTATGTCGATAACGAGGCCAAGCTGTGCTCTTTTTCGACTTCGTTCAGAAATATTAAAATTTCAAAGTGCAAATGTATAATTATTAAAATAAAATGACCCTTTTAAGGATTGAAAATTTGTTCAGTATGCCATTTGAGCTGTAACAGATCGATAAATAAAAATTTGAACCATCTAATCAAACTTTTGGGATAATTATTTCATCTCACTTACGCTATAACAATATTATCTGTTCAAAATTCAAAGCTTTCTTACTTAGGAACTGAATTTAAAAAAAAAAAGCTTGATCTAGTCTATATTTGAAAACGATATTTGAAACTTTTTACTAAAGGTTTGAGGTAGCTGTCTAATCATCAATATCTAAAATTTTTAACTGCTTTTTCATTCTCTTAGAAGACGAATTTAAAAAAATTCCTATCACATCTTCCTAGCATTCGTTTGCGTCTTTTAAGACACCCTCATGCAAAATGTCGAACACCTACACGAAGTGGTTTCGACTGTGCTTTGATATGTCAGTCAGTCAGTCAGTTATCCTTTTATATATAGAAATATACATTAAAATTGACTAGCAAATAGCTATTACACAGGCACAAAAAATCATATTTAAAGTTACATATACATTTTTAGGTCAGTTAAATCTATTTTTAATAATTAATTAGAAAAGTAATACAATTTGTATAAATGCATTTGTACGTAGGTAGTATATATTAATGGATAAACAATTACAGGAGCTACCTAGTTTTGTAGAATATTCTTGTATATAACAAAATTTTTTATATATAAATTTTTCCTTGTAAAAAATTTAGTCGCAAAGAAGTTATAAAAAAGACAGTGAATATTTTTTTATCAAAGCAACAGCTTGTTTTTATGAAACCTTATGTTTTTTGGGTCTAAAATAGCATCGGTGCACCCAATAAATTTCTGTTATTGTTTCCAACCTTCTTTTTAGTGAGTTGAAGCCCCTGGAAATCTTTTTTAATTTCTTTAAATCGTAAAAATTAATATAACCCTAAAAATGAATGTAAACCTGAGAAAGAAAACTCAAAACTTTCCTATGAACTTTTTTATTCGATGAGATTTCAGAATCTTATATGTTTTCATTAAAGGAATTGTTAAAAAAACGAAATTTTCTAAATGAAATCACAGCCAATATTAGCTACTAATCTCAAAAAAAAGTTATTTACAGCTATCGCATTATAATAATAATTTACGTATTTATAAATTATGAAAAAAGTTAATTCATCCTTTCTGCTCCCAAAATATTTATTTATAGTCACACAAAGTAAACAAAATAGAGGACTGAAACAGGATATTTATTTCGACTGCGTCAGTTATTTAAATTTCTATCATTGATTATATATATATATATATATATATATATATATATATATATATATATATATATATATATATATATATATATATATATATATATATATATATATATATATATATATATATATATATATATATGTATTATTACAAATTCAACCACACAAAGGTAAAAGTAATCACGTAATGTAATGTTCATATTCTACCAAGAATAATGTATTAACATAAATACATACCATTTTACATCTAATATCAAATATTGTCTGTTATTGGCAGACAAATTTAAGGTATGATATGTATCGATGCGCTTGGTTGTGTCATGACAATTTGATGTAATCAAGTATTAAACGTCGATGGAATAAAAAATACAGCTTGCAATATCTTCAAGAAACAAGATACTGTAAATAATACTATTGTTTATGGTACGATATTTACGTCGTTTAGTGTGACAGACAATTCGATAAAAAATGCAAGTAATAAAATCTTATCATATTTCAAACTATGAGTGTGTCTTAAGTACGCCGTACACAATAACTCAAGCCTATAAGTTTAAGTCAAACATAAGCAAGCATCTGATAAAAAAAATTTTTAGTAAATAGGTGGCATATAAAAGTTCCCCGAATACCGTATTATTAGATAGCGTATAAACGCTTGTTATCGTCAGATATTCTTATAAGAATATCCTTTAATCTCTAGTGTCATGTGAGCAATTTTTACAGTGGTCTACTGTAAAAATTACGGGTTCTACTATAAAAATACTGGTTATATATATCGTTTATAGAGTACTCTAAAGATACAACTGTGCCTCCTAAAGTTGAAAAATTACTCTAAGAAAACTGACTCAAATCCAAAAAGAGCTATTAATACAACCTGTAGGTATTTAATATTATTAGACTGTACCAATATTCGTGTATGTGAGTCTTTATTCTAAGCAAGAATGTTGAATTTTATAAATGTTTGTATATTGATTCTTAATTATAAAATAAGATATCGCATAGCAATGATTCTTTTTTATTAGATTATATATCTTTCAACTAAGAAAATGGAACTGACATCAAAAAATAGACTGGAAAATCAACAATAATCTTTTCAGAAATAATTCCATTGGGGTCAAAAAAGATTTGGTGCTAATCATAATCATAATCTTTAACAAAACATAGATTCGTTGATACCAATTTCGAATGATAATTGGTCACGTGAAATTTATTTCTAGAATTATTTAATTTAAAATTATTTTTCACTTTTGAAGTCGATTCTATATTTTTTGAAACATGTTCAGTAATTTATTTAAAAATAAAAATAAAAATTACTTCTGCCGCTGAGTGGTTTGTTATATTTGTAGTTTGAATTTTGATAATTATATTTTTTCATTAATAATGTGTATTCGAATTTGAATTCAATTAAATCATGAACATTTATAAATTTTTGGTACGTCTTCTCGTCGCATTATTTGTTTGATTATAAGAAATAAAATACGATTGAGAATGGTAAGAAGTCATCAGAGTAATTTCAGAACATTGGAGAACGATTCGCCCGTGAATATTAGATATATGAATATTTTGTAATAGAAAGCTTCTGTGATTATGAAAAACAGTACTAAAAAAACTACAAAAATAATCAAATATAAATTTAATTTTTACGTTACCAGAACCAGCTTACTATCATCAGCAACTTTATCTCTGTCTATAGAAGTACGAAATAGCAACTAAAAGTTAGAAGTATCATACATATTTAAAAAAAAAATAATAATAATAATAATAAGTATAAGCAGAGCTTTACAAATATGTATGAAAACTAACAATTTTTCTAGGTATTCGTTATAATAATTATATAAAATAATAAATCTACAAGTATGTAGATATGTTTATGTTGCAGTTTGTTGTAGGTAGTTACATTGTATAAACACTGCACCTACAAACTTCATGTAATAAATTACATACATAATACAACAAGCATTTCAAATGAACTGACTACCTCTTAAATTAAGAGGTTATGTTAGTTAGTTAGTAGGATAGGTACAAGGTGTCCAAAAAAAATAATTATATAACTACTTCTGTATGAAGAAGGCAATGGCAAATCACTGTTGTACGTTGCAAGAAGATCACTAAAATTGAAAATAAATTAAATTATTTAAATGTTGGAATTTGAAATTTTGTGGCTAATATCAAGCCGGATAATTCGATTTGAAAAAAAACCGATTAAATTTTCTACGTTTATCTGAGGTACGATTTATAGGGGAATTTAACAAATGACCCATTTTATAAAAATAAAGATTGTAAGACTGAAAACATCTTACTGTTAATAGCAGTAAACTACCAAATTGATATTTGCGGGCTATTGAATACAAGTCTGATTGTTTTTGGCCCGTATGTCCAACCTGTAAAAACACTATCCAAATTTTATTTGGAGTCATATTAGTATAGGTCTTTGTATTTTCTTGGCCTTTACGAAAATGCATCCATTTAAGGACATATATTCGGATTATGAATATTTTCATATATACCTAAGTTGAAATGGCTTTTACATTTTAGTATTGTTTAAATGACTATTCTGAATATTTAAGAAAAACAAATTGTAACAGAAAATTTCAATAAATGAACTGAGTCTAGTTAACTGAAAGAAAATACATTTTCCATTTCATATTAGAATTTCATCTAATACGTTGAAAACGTTTCGGACATATAGTTATTTAAGTAAACATTCTACATGCATGACGAGGAAGTTCTTTGTGCATTATTAGCAGTGTATTCAGATTGCTGGCAGTTCCATTTTTAAATAATGATAAAAATGTATCTAGTAACTGTACTACCGACCAATAATAAATACACAATGAGACATCATACTTCAAACGCAAAATAGTATTCAAGGAAATAATATAATTTGTAAGCTCATTATGACCTTATTCTACTTTTTTATGAAGGAAATGTCTACAATATTTTTACTTTTTTTGTACAAAAAAAAAAGCAAAAATTATATAATAATCAAATAAAAGAAATTTATATGATACTGAAATGGCATCTACTGTATGTACATTTTTTGATTGTATGTACATTTTGAGACAGAGCGCATAATTTTTATATTGTCTTGACAAAATAAATCTTTCATCTTACTCTATATCCGTTCGCGGGATAGAAGCTTGTTTTTCAAATCCCTATTACACCTACTTTTTTTATTTTTTATTTTTATTTTTTTATGATTAACAATAAGAAAGTTTATTAAATATTTTCGATTATTATTAAAAAATATGCATTATTTAAAATCCATATTGAACTATTATTTCATACAATATTATTAGAGGTTATAAAAAAAATAAATTTTCATTGTCAATCGTGTTTATTGATTTTATTTTATATAAATTTTTTTATTACTAACAAGATCCTGAATAATTATAATCAACATAAAAAAATTTAAAACAAAAAATTTTTGTAATCGAAATTTGATAACATTGTGATTAAACGATTCTTTAGTAAAATAACGTTGTTTGAATAATCGATAATATATAATAAATTTATTTAAAATTACACAAAAATTAGGAGCTCCGACTGCTTACCGAATTTTTAATTTTTCTTCATTTTCAGTTTTGTTCTTTAGATCAAACAGTAAATATTTTGTTTCTCATGCTTGTAATTTTATGTTGCAATGTATATTTTCCCATCATACACTCCAAATTTTTTTGTAATGATATCAAGTAAATTGAAGGATAATATAATTTAACATTTTACAACAATTCAAGCTAATAAAATAGTGATAAAACGTATAAACGATTTTTTTAAATCCATAGGAAGTGTATTATCGAAATTATGTACGTATTCCACTATTGTAGATTATGTATCTGCAAGAATTGTGAACGTTTCACACAGCATTTTTCTTCCATTTGTAATGCAATACGTAATATCACAGTAGGATTGTAATCTAAGATTCAAGATTTAGTAATAGCACCATACATAGATTTATTACATATTACAATATAAACATAAGAAGTATTTTTCTATTCTTTCATTGCCAGTAGCATTTTACGAATGAATGGAGGAAGACAAGAAGAAAAAAAAAACAGAAACTTTGATAGCACTTACAAAAGATCGTTAAAGTTAACAAATAGTTAGAAGAGCATAGATGATATAGATATTGTACATACTTGTATGTTGTGTATACTTTGTATGAATTATATGAAGTGAAATATATAACTTTACATAAAAAAAACAAACAAAAATTTGGTGAGATTGTGACACTGAACCTCTATCACTCTATCAGAGGGATCAAAATTAGATTAGTGAGACGCAGAACTCACAAAAGTCATATGTTTCACACTTTAAGTGCGTCTTGGTACAAGACTCTTGCTCTTAATTAGGAGAAGCCCTAAGACTGCGCACAATATTGAGAAACCATTAAAAAGATATTTCAAGAAGTAAGTAAATAGAAGAAAATTAGAGCTTGGATGTTGACACTTACAAAAGACACCTCCTTGAATGTAAGTACAAATTTTCAACCACCACGCTCCATTTGTAGAGATATTACAAATGCGCAAAACTGTAAAATCGTCTCTAACTTTAGAAATATTGTCCTGCCTGATAATACGGATTTTACATCGAACCTCAGCTCATCTGACAGAGTTGGATGAAAAAGTTACCTGTAGGAATATAATGCTTTTAAGGTTATTTCATGATGTAAATTCAATAAATTTACCCCACGAAAATTTAATGAAACATGAATATAATTTGAGTAATTTTAAATACTTTTATTATAAATGCAGTAAAAGTATTAAGTTCTTCTTATCTGCTTTCAGAATTCAAAAAAGGTGAGCCGAATGCATAAAAACTGTCTAATTAATTGCAAATATATTGAATACAGCATGATAAATAAATCTCAGGCTAGCAGTGTCTGTCCATAAAAGTCGTTTATAGTGTGAACAAGGTGAATCTGTAGCCTTTGAATTTCTAATTATGTACTACGGATTTACTGGGCTCATATAATGATAACAAATTAAAATTATTTTGAAAATTTGTTTCAATTTGGCTTCTTCAGATTGATTTTCTTGCGCTTTGCAGTTGTCTAGAAAATTTTGTGTGGCCAGTATTTTTAGTTCAATTCGTTTCGATCTTCACAAAATTATTCTGATAGAAAAATAGTCTACCAAAGATCTGTCGAAAAGTATATCGTCGAATTTTTCACTCGTAAATTACAGAATTTACTCAACGATTTTGAAACTACCCTACAAATAGCAAGGATAATATTAATACATCGTTCTACAATGTCGTAGTTTTAAAAAACATTGTTCTTTAATGAAATATACTGCATCCCTATATTGTTACGTATATGGAGGTATAAAAGGATAACAAAGTCTATATAAAAACTACAAACATGGTACCAACTACAAGCTCGTCTGCACAGTTATGTTTAATCATGAAAATATAAAAATATACGAGAATTGTTTATTATTTTTAGTTTCACTATATATTTTCAGATTCATTCGACTTGTATTATAAACAAGTGAAAATAACAACAAACAGACTGAATTGTTTAAATACATTTTACATATTTGAACAGAAATAATAATCGATTTTAGGCCGCTATTATTCAAAACCATTCAATATTAAATTTTTGGTCAAAAAGTTTGCGATTATTGTTTAATGGTCTATTGCTGACACAAATGCTAATTTTTGTACAACACTTTCCTCGTTAAATCATAAAATATAAGAGTTTTCTATCATTAAGAAGCTTAACTAATTTTCTACACAACTTTAATACGCTTGAGAGCTGGAGCGATGTTCTCTGAAGTATGTAAGATAGCGGCGAACTGATTACTTCTGGCACTGGCCACTGAATACTTCTGGCAGAAAAGTTTATCCTACTTGTACTTATCTGTTTGCCACAAAATATGTAAACCTTGTCTCACACATTGTTTTAATATAGGTTTTATATTTTACATTTTTATACAAGTTTATTTTACAAAAACACAAAATATTACGAGATTCTTATAATCATTTTCGGTTAACATTTTACATTTACGTATTAATGAGTTTTTAAATAGCAAACATATTAAAGTAAAATTCAGTTTTGTAGGATTTTATTTTTTTACACTGTTGTTCATTTTTTAAATATGGTACAATCCGAAGTTGGTAATAGACTTTAAAACTATAAAATAAATAAAGTAATAATTATTTAATTGTACCTGTTATAAAATTACAATTAAACAAAACACAATTATCAAATTGGGCAATATTTTTGATATTATTTATAATTAACACAAAAGTGTACGAGGAGTTTTTTTAAAAACATGGAGACAAAAAATAAATATTTCGAAAATCTCCAAAACATCACAGAAAAGTTTTTGATGACGTATTTTTTGTTTTTAGTGTAGTGCGAACGAACAAGTTTAAAGTTTTTACAAATATTGTTCGCATCAACAACTACTTCCCTAAGATTTTTTTTGTGTTATCTGTTTCGTGATATAATAAAACTACGTAGGTAAGTGTTTGTATAAAATAATAGGTGTTATATTACATACAATGTTAATATAGGTACAATACTTTAGAGCATCATTTTTACATCACACATCTATGGGTATTACAAAACTATCCATGTACATAAGATATAAAGTTTTGATATATCTGATATCTTTAACTTTGTAAAGAACTCTAATTAAAACAAGCAAATTAAAACATAAAACAACCAACCTTATACCTGCCGTTCAAGTTTTAGTTACTTTTTCAAAACATATTTTATAGAGTCGTTGGTCGTTATATTAAAATTGTCACAAAATTTATAACAAAATGTTATCAGTTCACAAGGAGCTAATTATTATAATAATTATATATTTTATTTAATTAATTATTTATTCGAAATAATACTTTTAAATTTATTTATTGAACATTACATAAATATGGTTAGTAAAAACACTTTCTAATGGTTAATTACCACTTGAGATCGGTGCCAATAGATAAAATTTTGAGCTAAGAATAAATCTTATATCTTAAATAGTATAAAAATAGTATATCTTTCATTTTTATTGATAAAATAATTAGTCTTTGATCATTCATTAATCTTGCATCGATTCATAAGTTTACTAGTTTTTATAACTTTTTTTACCTCATTAATTTTACAGCTTTTATTGCAATCTTAAATGTATAAGTCATATCAAGTTTATTTCACAGCCTGAACCGAATCACTTTCTAAGTGATATTCGTGATGCATTTGATCATTAGTTTCGGATGCCGGCTGTGCTTACAAATGGTTTTCTATGATTTTTCATTTGGTTTGCACGAACTGAATACTGAGATAAATCCTTATAAAGTCAGCCATAGCTGCATACCTTCCCATTCCCTTCATATGCCCCATCCTATTATTTTGACTGATTCTGTTCAATTATGTATTGTTTAAAAAAAGATTTGGATTGAATCTTTAAAGAATATAAGATTGGGACCAAATTCGAATTTGGGACAAGAAAATTTTTATTTTATTTTATTTTATTTTTTTTATTCAAAAAAATTGCTATAAAAAATTGGTATTTAAGGTGTAGACGAACAATTTATTTCGACCCCATCCGTTTCCCTTAGTTTTTTTCCAAAATCGAAGCGGGACCAAATTCACTTCTTTGAATACCCTATTTATTAAGAATATAAATATTTTGTATACGGTTGTGTTGTAATACATTAAAATTATATAACCGACTAACACACTTTCGACCTCAATTTATCATAGTTCTTCAAAAATAACTTATTTTATTCTTACAATAAGAAATTACAATCAAAAAGTCTTTATAAAAAGTGTATATTGATTAAAAAAATTACTAGTATATATTAGCTTTTGTAAAATATTTATTAAAAACACTTTTACCATAAAAACAAATACGTAACCAAAACCTGTGAAATTTCTTTAAATAGACTAGTAAATTTTTTTTGAATAATTTGGTAAACATTCTTTAATCGATGATATTATAATAAAGAGTATGCCGAGTTACATTCCAATCAAGAGTAATAATTCCTTTGGGTACAGTGAGAAGATATTAAAATTGCATACGTACATAAATAGAAAATCAATGTTTATCATCAACTATTCTATTATATAAATAATAAGATATCTAATGCTACTTGCAGTAATAAATATATATGGTATAATCCTTTGGTAATCGGATTCATTTCATTGTCTACAAAGCACAGTCACCACCACATAAAAAATAAATAAAATGTAATCGCTTAAATTGTTGTTTTGCAATGTATGTATTTGTAAATACAAATAGTCATATCGAAAGGAGTTATTGAAGCGTTATATAACCATTAAAAATAAATTATAAGATCTATTTTATTTAAATCTCATAAGATTATATGAATATTTAAAAAATTTCCGACGAACAATTATAAACTAACAACTAACAGATTGACCAGTTTTTTATTATTAGCATACTAAGTGAAGATAACGACAGTGCTAATTGTTTAAAAACTCGAAATATGGTGTATTCATGTGAATTAAATTTAGTCACATTAATATCCCTTAAATTTTCAGGCCAGCCACTTAGTTTTAATAGTTTGTATTATGATAATGTCAAGTAGAATTGTGAAAAATCTGAACATCTTGCGAAAATTTGGTTTAAACAAAAACTGTCTGGTTTTAAGTAACAAACATTTTTTTGTATTTGAACTTTTCCTCAATCTCACACAGTTTGCAATATGAATTTTGTATCCACGGGATCCAGTGAGAAATAGTAGTTGAAATAATTGTTCGAAAATATTCTCATGGTCCTGATTTCCTACTTTTGTTTTACATTACGAGAACCACGTTCGAAAAATCTTAAATAAAGCTGTATAACATTATACATATGAAATACGTAAATATATATTTATATTCTCATATGTGTATTTCCTTATGAAATTATAAACTGAATTTCAGAACTTAATTCACATATGGGCACCGTGCATCAAAATATTTTCATTCGTTTCAATGGTTATGAAATGCTAGTTTATCAATCAAATTATATATAACTCTATAGTGTATGATTTAACATAGGAAATTTATGAAAATTTATTAACTAATTTAAATGAATAATTATTTATATTTGTAATTAAAAATAATAACAAATGTAATTTCTTCAATTATTGAATTGTACAAATCATTATATTTTCTAGAAATTAAATGTTTTATTACAATTTTAAGATACTCGTAGCGCATTAGTCGATCGATGGAATTGACTTACCATGCATGGTACCTATATAAGTTGAATACATTAAAAAATTTAATTTTATAGTCTTGCTCTTACAAGTTAATACTTTTTGAGCAAGAGAACAAATAAGTTTTTCTCGTATCCGGACTAAAGAAAACCTACAAAAATTTTACAGCAAAAGTATAATAATTTGAATTCTCAAAACAATATACAAAAGTTCCTGCAATATATTACAATTTTCTTGTTGGTAAAGAAAATACTACTTTAGAAGAGCAATCAAATACGTGGTTAACCAAACCTCACAAATAGCGCATACCTCCTACATGACGCTCCATCCATCTATCCTCCTTTCATACACCGAAGTTGATGGCATGCTTGCTTGCTTCACTCATGCAAGATAAAAACTTCTCTCAGCTCTATATGTATGTTAAATACATATATAATATGTGTAAAAGCACAAGCGCTCTAAAGCTTTAAAGCTATATAGTTGTGGTTTTGTGAAATGAATATTTTCTAAGTTTATGTGTAACTTAATACCAAGAAAAGTAAAGATTTACGATTTGAATTGTTATATTTCAAAGTTGTGTGCTTTTTTTGTTTTTGTTGTTTATTTTTTTTTTTTTTTAATTTTATTTTAACTTGTTCTATCTACGTACACTATCAGAAGGTTTTTATATAAAAATATCTTATTACATAAAAAAAAGAAGGAAAAAAAATTTTTTTTTATATAAATAACGAAGGTAAATTGCAATCCTTATGAAATAAAATAAAATTATATCGTAAAATATCAACAAAACCTCCATATACGGAAGTTTTAACAATATTAAATAGTAGAATACCTATCTCTAATGTCATTTTTAAAACCTTTAAGAAATTTCTTTGTAAAAGATTATATCGTTGAAATTTCATAATTTACATTTTGGTGGATTGAATTATATTATTCTGCTTTGATGTATAAACAGCTGAACAATCACTCACATATCGCTAATTTTTCCGAAACGGTAACAATTATAAAGCTAATCATTTGATTGATAAAGTAGTATTTGGTAACCATAGAAACGAATAAAAAGATCAAAAGATCAATCATCAAGAAAAAACCAAAATTCATAGTGAATTGAAGCTTTGATGACGTACTCTAGACCTGAAAAGTAGGTAAATAATCAAAAGTTTAAGTAGGTACATAATCAAAATTTGCTCACTGGATCCCGTGGATACAAAACTCAAACTGTGTGAGATTGAGGAAAAGTTCAAATACGAAAAAATGTTTGTTACTTAAAACCAGACAGTTTTTGTTTAAACCAAATTTTCGCAAGATGTTCAGATTTTTCACAATTCTACTTGACATTATCATAATACAAACTATTAAAACTAAGTGGCTGGCCTGAAAATTTAAGGGATATTAATGACTAAATTTAATTCACATGAATACACCATATTTCGAGTATTTAAACAATTAGCTTCTTCACTTAGTATGCTAATAATAAAAAACTGGTCAATCTGTTAGTTTTTGGTTTCACTTGTAAATATTTAGTTAAAAAAATATTTGATTTAAATTTTTTGATTATTTAAATATTTTTGATTAGGTGCTTGGTTACGACGATATTACGAGTACTTAAATATTCATGAAATTCTTATGGTTAAAATGTTTAAATACATTTTCATTCCTCTTTGACGATTCCTTTAAAGTGGTTTTATATTTCATAAGGATATTGTATGGAGTTTAATTTCAATTCGTATGATCCGAACTTTGTAAAATTTTACAATACTCAACATAAACTCTTCTCGTAGTTTTTATTTAATTTTGTGATTTTTATAATACAAAATAGTCAAGGAGCAGTTGTTGGTTGTAAAAGTTTGTATTAAATCGCAAAATTTTTAAGGAAGATGACCAAGACAATTTTAATTATTCTACTAAGCAAAAAAATAGAAATATCCGTAGCTAAGTGAATATGAAGAAATTGAAATTTTCGGTGCTAATATCGAAACCAATGATTCTGCAAAATATTAAACAATAGAAAAATAAAAACTGAATAAAGTCTATGAGGCCGAGTATAACATATCCCAGTCAAGTTTTTTCTGATGCATCGTACGCCAAAGAAAAGTTAACTATACAGTGAATAAGGTAAACTATAATTATGAGTATATTATTTGAAATAGATAAATATAATAGAAAAAAAAAGTATATACATATATATTTTATACAGTACATAGAAATCCTATGCGGTCACCCATCCAAGTACTAACTGTGTATAATGTTGCTGAACATTATTGATCGCCTGAGATCAGAAATTACGTTACCTTACTTGTTACGTAGCTAATATACCTCCTTACTTGTTACGTAGCTAATATACTAACGCCACAGAGATTGATTCAGTAAAAAGTCTCTCTGGTGAATGAATTTTAATTTAAATAATAGTTTTACAATTCAATTCAATTTAATTCAATTGTTGTTAGCAACACGGTTTATCAACTTGATGAAATTAACGATTAATTATTAATTTTATTTTCCATGATTACCATTATTATTTAATCCAGATTTGAATGATGATTAATTAATGCGCAGAAAATAAATTTTTTAAATTTTCTAAACTCAACCCAAACATATGATATATGCATTGAAGGGATATTTTTATTTTAATAAACTATTTAACATCAAGCAAGTAAGGTTAATATTAAGTTTGAAAGTATAGTGGGGTGTTGATCTTCATCTGTTTAGCTCAAATGAAAACTAAAATTTTTATTGATTGTTTTTTCGAATTTTTGACCTTTACAAAGGTTTTTAAGTTTCTATAAAATGTGATTTGAACATTCTAAGGATAATACATAAGAATAAAATTGAATAATTTTTATATAATACCTTTTGAGAGTATCGTAGAGTGGTTTACATAGTTAAAAAGCCGTATAGTATATATGAAAGAGGGTGGCCTGGCCCATACACTCTTAAATTTCTTTTATTCATTGATGCACTAAACGATTAACATTTTCCAAGTCAACTACTTCTTTTTTACAATAAGTAAACCTTAGATTTGTAAGAGTTTATTGCACCATCTCTTCTTAAAGCAATCCTGAATAAATGTGTCTTAGTGGAAGCTACGATTTTCATTCATTTTATATAGTTTTAAATATTATCATCTATTTTTTATTGATAAATTAAAAAAATTACTATGAAACTCTTTATCTCAACTAGTTTAGAGTTTTTTATGACCCGTGAAACATTAAAAAGGTAGTTTCCTTAAATTTGCAAAGCTTCAGTTCTAAAACGGTAACAGAATATTCCTGGTTTACCCTTTGTGTTTTCTATTCTATATTTTGTTATAACAAGTACTACTTATATTGTGTTCGCAGAAGCTCAAGAAAAATAAAGAATTAACTCAATTAAATTGGAAAGTGTCTACATGACCGCCAAATAATAGTTATTTTTTCGCATGCATTGATCGTCTCAATTTAAATATTTAAACCAAAAGCCAGGTTGTTCCTTTAAAATCAATGTAGGATAGTTCAATGTAAAGTTGGATTCAATCAATGGTAATTTATAATATCACACCATAAATCACTAATTTTTAAATATAGTTTTAATAAATAATAATAATTTATTTATTTGTTTTAAGATACATAATCTTATACAAAGTTGTTTGTCATTTGTATTCATTCTATTAAAAAAAAATTATACTTATTTCCAAATATGACAATTTTTTAAAGTAGAATCAATAAATTTTGCAATAATCTATTGAAAATCTAGGTAATTTAACAAAGCATGCTATTTAATAAGATCCATAACGGACCGAAAGGCAAATGCTGAGAAATAAAAAAGTAGACGCTTTACCTGCTCAAAATTATCTACCAGCCTTTAGGGATTTAAAAAAAATTTTGTACTAAAAATCGAAAATTAAACCAAATAATAATTATCAACGTCTCTCTTAATAGACGCCGGCAACGATAGAATTTCCTACTTATTGAGTTTTTCTTGAAAATTTTTCAAATATTCTCATTGGATATGTATAATTATACTTTCAAGTATATAAGATAAGAAAAATTACAAGAAAATGTATATTTTATGTATATTATTAATTTAGTGATAGAAAGTAGCAGTTTTCACTATGATAATAAAATAAAATTGAAAATTGTATGATAAACTTGATAATTTTAATCTTTAATAACGATCTATAAAAAATAAGTCTTATTAGCTGTTAAGTCAAGCCATGGAATGGCAAGTTAGTAGTTTTTAATTCACATTTATTTGTAGTACCTTGTATGTATCCAAAATAAAATTACTATATCCATGCAGTAAAAAACATTTGTTTTGCAAGTTTTATCCTGATTTTCGCTAATTATAAATATAAATTAGTATAGAAGTTGCTGAAGGAATTTAAAATTTAATTGGATTATTTAGCAATTCTTCGAGTTGTATCGCAAAAATTAAATATTTACAAAGCTTGTAAGTTTCTACAAAAATAAATAATTTTACTAGAAAATATTTTTCTTTTACAAATAAGTTATACTTAATAATGGAAACAGAATTTTTGATTATTTTTACTTCGATAGTTGGACTTCATCGAGCCCGTCAAATTAAGATATGACAGGTTGATTACTTGCTTCAAGTCTTCAGTTCGTTTGACGAATATGGCACTTTGTGCATAACGTATTTGGTGAGTCTTTTTTTGCAATTTTGTGACCCTAACATTCTTTTGCGTCACGCTCAAATCGTTCAAGAAAAAAATGCAATCTAAATTTTAATGATGAAAATTCTCTGTAATAGTGAGTTGACTTTTATTATTTCACTATTTTACATTCCAAATTTTTAACTTTCCTTTTTTATCACTAATTTAATAACGCATATACATATAAAAACTCAATCAAAATCGGATGAACGATTGACGCGTATTGTAACTTACGTACATAAAAATGTAGGCCACGGGCAAATTTAATATTCATCAAACGATAATTGATTATTGAATGTTCGTTAAATTCAGATATACGAAACACATCCATTAATAAATTTCCATTTTCTGCCCTAATTTCTTTGAAATTATTTTGTAATTTTATAAATACGTATTTCGACTACAAAGTAGGGTGGTGATAGCTCGGAAGTTTAATAAATTTAACGGTGATTGATGCATAACTACTTTAATTTACTCTATCAGAAACTTAAATGTTTATATGTGATCGTTAAAGGCCATATCCACCACAGCTTGTAATTGTATTGTTAGAATATGCAAATAATAATATTTAAAAAACATACTATTCAGATAAAACAACCATTTTTATTTACTTTGTATAGAAAATTTAATGCAACCATGATATTAAAAAAAGTTATCTAGTACAGTTGTTAATAACAATTGACATAATGTAACTAAAAGACGCAAATTGCATGTTTAAAATAACAATATAAAAAAAAAAAATTAACAACTTCAAACTTATTAATTCTTGTTTTGAAACATTTGAAACAACACAAAGCACTTACAAAATAATCGAACCGGTAACGAATCAAATTATGATTGGAATTAAAATCATTTTGTATTTTGCTATTTATCTAAATTAAAATTTATCAAATCTCGGGAGTTTTCATTGAAAATTCTCATATGAAAATTAAATAAATTCAAAATGATATGATAAATGATAACCAATATGATTGAATTTTCGATGAAAGTTACCAAATTACTAAATTTGTCCCTAGGAAGTTTTCATGGTCGCTGATCACAATTTTTATGCAAAAATTCAAAATTTTGCATTCAATGTAGCTGATCTTTTGTGAACAATTACTTTTTTAAATTATTTATCTTTACTAATATTATAAAGAGGAAACATTTGTATTTTTGTATATATTTTTGTATATAACAACATCTAACTTAAAAACAACTAGAGCAATTTCAATAATTCTTTCACTTTTGGGAAGCTACAATACTCCCGGTGACAAAGGCTATTTTTATTCATGTATTCCCTCGAGAACGGCAACGCAGGACGTTGATCAAATTCGTGATCAACTACCTTAAATAATCCGAGTACATATTTTAGTTAACTTTAATTAACTTTTGTATCATTAACACATATTATAATACCTAAGATTGATAAGAGACTCTATTAATTCTAGAAAAAGAAACACCTCCCGTAGATGTCTCTGCATGATAGTAACACTTAATGTCATCTATCACCATTTGAAAACTTTAGAAAAAATATTTTATGCATTACTGTAGTAATGCTTTTTTTTTATTATTATTCTTAAATAACGCTATTTAATGTCAAAAATAAAATTTTGTGTTATTTAAATCTTCGAAGTTATAATTTCTTTCTCTGAAATTCTCATTAATTGAGTTTTTAATTCTAGTGTTTATATTAAGTGAAAATTACAATGTATCATTTAATGAATTTTACGAAATTTTAACATTTTTTTTTAATTACATAATGGTAAACTTAATTTAGAAAGAAATGGAGTATAAAAAGCTTGATTTTTAAGTCAGTTTTATTTATCCTTTATTAAAAGAGATTTCCAGTATTAAATCATTAAATTTGCCCACATACACAAATATACAATAGCGTGCTTTTGTATGTATTCTATGATATCTAGGTTTATTTTACTTATGGGAAGTGATTCACGGACGATCTATATACTATTTTAAATGATATACACACATATATGTAATGTAATATTAATGCATATTATACATTTCATTCTCTTCTAAGTAATTTGTTTTAGACGTTGTTATAGTCTCATAAGTAACACCTTCTTGTTAGAAAGACATAAAATGTCATAAGTTTAAGATTAAAATGGGTGTGTTTGATATTATAAACAAAAAGTTTCTTTGTCTTTATGTAGATTCAACTACCGTGGTATAATAAATACTGCTTACCCGACTACAATATCAGTCAATGTTTCTTTGTTTCCACATTAAGTATTTTATATAATTAGATATAGGTATGTTTGATAGAAAACAACTGAAATGAGACACTCGTAAATATAAATATTTTAGTTGGGTTACACTTTATGGATAAAAAAACTGTGATGTATAAACTAAATTAATCATCGTGGTTTCTTACTGTGTATGTTATTTTATTTATTAAAAATCAGGTTTAAAAAGTTTTTATTATTCATACAAAACAAAACCTTACAAAATATATGAAGCAAAAGCCGATAAGTTATAGAGAAGTATTTACTACTCAATTTATATCGATCAAAGAATAAAAATTATTATAAATATTTGTTAACTATAGTTCACGAAATTTGTTAATTATAGTTTTTTTTATCGTACTTTTATTTCAGTAGATATTTGTAGATATAATTCATATGTAAAATATATATTTGTTAAATTATTTAAACCTATAGAATTATTTAAACCTATTGGAGGGAGAATTAAATTTCGGTTTTCATATACTTACTGTATGACCTGCTTATATCAATTTTTCGAGCATAAAAACACCCACCTTATATTATTCCTTTATAAAAACTTGTTTTATACTAATAAACACAATGTTGTTTTTTTCACATAAAAGTTTAAGCTGTAAAAATGTTTAATATCCGTGTAATATTGAAATAATAGCAAAAATACTATCATCTTATCCTGCCTCACATCCATATGTTAGTAACGTTTGTACTTTGTATGGGTCATTCAACAACAACTGGAAATATTAGAACATGAATTTATCAAGAATTTCGGGATAAAAAAAGAAAAGTAGGTGCAGTTAAGAATTAGAAGTTTCTTACAATTAAGAATCAGAAAAGGTAGTTTTAGGAATTCTAAATAAAAGTCACATTATGATCAAATATAAATTCGGATTTGGAAATATTGCCCGTTTTTTGGCCAATTTTAGCAAGTCTTCATTTAATTTTTGAAATTTTCCAAGCAAATGGTGATATTTTCGAATTTGTTCTGAGAATTCTGATATATTTTAGAAGTACGTTTAAATGCGACTACTATGCATTTTTTTATTTTCAACGCACATAAATATAACGTACAAAATATCACGCAACATTCTTTCTGTTAGAAAAAACATAAGAAACAAACTTATAAAATAGAAAATTTTCCATTAGAATTTTATTAATTTCAAAATACTCCCAAAATTTCCCGCTATGTTGCATCAAAAATAAAAACCGACATAAAATTGAACAAATCAAAAGAAATTGGCAAAAAACTGCCTATATTTCCTCTTTTTTAATTTTTGCACATAGTAGGACTATTATTTAGAATCCTAAAGGCTGCCACAAAATTGTTTTACTGCAGGTCACTTTAAATTAACAGAAAAGCAACTAACTAGTTACTACTAGTCAAAATGTGAAAATAGATTCAATATCATAACAATATTCGAAAATCAGACTGAAACTGATTTGATAATGAAAAATTTATAAATCATCAAATATTATTTTGAATTTAATTCTTAATAAAACTGGCGTGACTTAAATGCTCAGAATCTGCATAAACAATTCATATGTTTATGTGAAGTAACCTTGAAACGTAAAGATTTGTCTAAATTCGCGATTCACAAAATCTGTTTCTGTACAAGAACTTCCCAGTTTGCAGTCAGAAATTTTATATTTTAAGAATCGACTTACACCAAATCTATTCGTAACTAACGCTTTACTAGAATACCTGACATGGTGTGACTCGTATATAATAAATATATTATATACTTTTATTAAGAATGAATCAACTATGTTTTTTGGGGCGGTATAAAAACACTAAATATAGCATATAGATAGATATATTGTTACTTTATACAATATATTAGGAGGATGCTTTAACTATCATCAATAACCAATAAACTGACGCAATTCATGACAGATACCTTGTAATATTCTACGGAGTAAGATAAAAAATTATACCACCTGTGTTCATATGTGCATGATATATTAAAGATATTACCTTCAAAATGGATAAGCCATAAAAGTATTTTAAGAATTGGTTATTCTTAATATTAGGTACATAAACATCTTTAATAGCGTAATGCCATTTCTTAGTAAAAATACAATAAGAAATACATGATTCAATATTATCCTTAATACAACAGGAAATTTTATAAACAGCGTGGAATATTCAGTAAGAAATCTAACAAAACTGTACCCCTTCCTGTCCGCAATTTTCAGCTTGATCTCGATTTATTTCGGTAAAAGGATAAAATTTGTGCGACAGACAACTAGATACTATGAACTAAAAGAAACGGAGAAAACAAGACTATAAATATGAATTTTTTTTGAATTATAATGATCTGGTTTTAGTTCAAAGTTAAGAAAAAACTATGCAGATTTAAATTTGAATTATTATTTAATGTCAATTAAGAATACTCACAAATTTTTATTAGAAAAACACATTTAATTTTCGTTTAGTTTTTATTTTGACCCTCTCACACCACCTATATAAACCTTAAGGAAGAAAATTCTACGTATTTTCACAAAGATATTTTTAAAAATTATTTTCGTAAAATTTACGAAAAGAAATTTGCATAAAAACAGATTTGATTTAAATGTGGAATTAAATATAGAATACACTAGAATAAATGAGTTATAAATGAATTATTTGCAATATAAATTTTAATGCGCCATATAAATAATAAAATATTTATTTAATATACAAATTATCAATGTAAAAATCTCTGTTTTCGTTAATTATGTGTATTTATTATTTTAACGTCACATATTTATTTTGAAACATTTCAGAATATCACTATAAAATAATTTTTATTTTGAAACATTTACCCCATTTGAATGGGGTATCGGGAATTACAGCCTTTAAATAATATGATACACCTCATTCTAGAGCTAATTGTTCGTATATTATTTTATGGTGACCCAGAAACCTACCACGGTAACGTCAAAAAATAAATACATATGCAATATACATCGTAGAGATGAATGTTTCCTGAGTCAATTTTTATAATGAATAATTCATCTGTCCCCTTAAGTTATAAACTCAAAATTATGTTTATTTCACAGATTATCATATATTCGGTTTATTTTATTATCTATGGTTTATTTTGAAGATTGACATCCACAATTATTTCTACATTTGTTCAATGTAAATAATAAATTGCTATTTAATAACAGATAATGAATTTTGATCAATTATAGACAAAACAACATAGATATTTTATTATTAAATTATCTTGATTGGTTGGAAACCTGTTTTATTTATCAAACTTAGTGTCAGTCAAATTTATGAAATTGATTGGCAAATAAAGAAAACTAAACAAATTTTCATTGATATTATCAGTCATTATTTATTAAATGTGGTAGACAGTATATCATAATGCGTTGGTGTTTTTTTTTTCATATCATATAATTAATGTTGCTAAATATAAACACCGAAAATAATTTAATTTCTTCGACAAAAATAAAACCAGTGAATTCAGTCTCAATTTCGCATATTACTATCGAGCATATGGCATACACCCACACACATCCTTTGTGAGATTAGTTAAGCTAGCAGAGCAAGGTAAACAAAATTGAATTTATATATGCTTAAAAATTTATATATGATCAAAAAACTCCGTTCAACATGAATCACTGAAGAAAAGTTTGAAGCTAGCATATTGTATGGATTTTTTTATAATACAGCAGTGCGTCATAATGACTCAATTTTCTTAATTAAAAAATTAAGCACATCATTTAATTTTTCAACACCAAAATAGCACCTACAAACTCAAAAGTAAAAAAGACAGATTTTACCCCTAAAGGGGTACTAACTATTAATTATTCTACTTAACTAGGACGATTCTGAAAATCTCCACTATTATTTTCTTCAGATTTATAAATATGCGTTAATTAATTGCAGAGCTATGTCCATTTAAATTTTTGTTAAAGTTTGATAATCGGAAGCCGTGTAAAATATGATTATAGCTTATGCTTACAATAAATTTCTAGTCACCTTCGAAACATTACGATTAACACCTACCTGTAACAAATAAGAGTAAAGTTTAAATATATGTAAGCACAATACACATTGATAGATTATATGAAGAGGGAAGTCGCAACCGCGATTCTTTTACCTTGACCTCGTCTTGGTTCTTTGTATCCTCAATTTAGAACACTTAATCACAGATGGCTTCTAGAACAAGGTGGCTTTTATATATACTACGATTATATGTTGTTGAAACCGGTTAATACATTCTTATCCAAGCGACGATAGTGTGATCTACAAACTACCTCAATTTTTTTATTATTATAATTGATCACACTGTCGCCGCCTAGTTTTGAACCCGCAACCACTTATAAGTAATAAAATGGGTGAAGGTATTAGTGCCTTCACTCGCCTGGCCACTGATCCGGTTTTATATTTTGGTTAATATATATATTAATTAATAAATCTTCTGTTTGGTAATGAATTTTTTTATCTGGGAATAGTATGAGAAAAAGAATTGACAACTTCGCTTCATTATTTATCGCTGTTTTCATATATATGGACGTTATGTAATGCTGATACCAAACCGGATTATTGTATCACAGATTGAAAAACAATAAAAGCTCTATATTTATAACAAGAAATTAAAAAAAAAATAAATAAAATATGTATACGTTTCGTTCATGACGGTTGGTGAAGGGGAACATTATAATCGAGATTCAAAAATCCCAGGCGATTATCTGTACTATACTGTGACGAGAATACAATACCATAAAATTATACTATTACAATGCAATATTAAAATTGTTATTAAAAATGGTACCATTGAGACATTGCTTCTGCTCCATACGGGAGTTGAAGAGTGCTATCATATCCTGCCTATTTACTATACAGGTAGTAGTCATTTATTATATTCGTTGATTTTAAAATAAACATATGCAAATGCATATACAGTACGCTTCACTGACGTTACTCTTTGCATACAGACAAGCCTATAATTCTGAAACGATGGAATTTTTCAGTTTTCAAAATGAATGCCGCTCACGTTCGGTCTTGATTCGGTAACGACTAGTATTCTGTGAGTATTCATACAGCCGGTACGAGATTGACTAGAATTTAAGGATGCGCACATTTTTTTCGCAGTTAATATTTTTTACCAAACCGAAATGGAGCCGTGAGCAAACTTATGAATGACATTATAACGACCATTATAATCTATTCTTAATTGAGTAGTAAACGATAATTTATAAAGAGTAAATAAATAAAAATACTATATTAATTGAAAATTAAATATTACACTACAATTATTTTATTGATTATATTGATTACGTTATTTTTCATTATAACAATTAATAAAAAACAAATTTTATTAATCGGATTCATTTTTATCGTCTACTTGAAGTATTTAATTATTTTATTTACGTATTATTTATTAAATTTTGAATGGCATATTATATAAAATGGGCAGTAAAAACATTTCTTAAATAGACAAATATTATAAATGGTTTATTCTATTTTATATTATCACTGTTCGATACAAAAAACGGCTCATTTAAAACAGTACGAAATAGTTATATTGCTCCTTTTAAACGAAAAATAAAAATTATATTTGTATAAAATAATTAAATACTTTAAGTAGATGACGAACACATGATTTATCACCACTTAGAAATTTTTTCAAATTTTCATTATGTACTCTTAGAACTCCACAATATTTAGAAAAAAAAGTTTATTCTTTAATTTGTCAAAAAAAAATTGTTGTTGGTTATCAAATTTTGTGTACATAAAAATATTAAAATGGTAAAATTTTCTATGAAAAACTTACTCCTGATGAAAGTTTGCGATATAATTTGTCTCGGTTAGCCTATCAGTATCGCTTGTCTTATAAACAAAATTCTGAAAATTTATTAAAAAGAAAGAACAAAAAACCAAAGCGGTAGAGGAATTACAAAACAAATTTTTTTATTATTTTAAATATTAATGAGTAGTTTCGATTTGTGTGTTTTATTCGATAATTGGTCACATTTAAATTTAAAAAAAAATTCAAAATTTTAGGTGAATAGCAACTTTTTAAATTACGGCCTGAAATTAGTATAAAATACACACTCGTAGATATTATATATTTACGTAAATTTATATCGTATATTCCGATAGATTGGAATTGAAATTGAAACAATACTTTATATCTCAATTAAAACAAAAATATATATCTCATAAATATTCAATTCATATAAAAATGTAAAATTATCCATTGAAAAAAAAATCCTATGTGAAATATTTAAAAATAAATGTTATTTGAATAAATATAACTTTTTTTGTTTGGTATAATTTGACGATAAAAATTGATTTGTTTAAAATTCCGTTATTTATAAATTATGACCTCCAAGAATTCAGTTACACGGAGTCAATAATTTAGTATGAAATGAATGAATTTGAACAGAGAGCAAAAAAGCACATTTTGTTCGTTTTATGGCAAAATTGAACTGTTCATATTCATAAAAAGCATTGATTTTCAAGAAGACAATTATTAATAAATAGTAAAAAATATTTAGTACCTACCCTATATCGGCGTACTATATCGGCTATGGTCTTATCTTGGTCACTTGAGTATTGGTATTCTTTGTTTATAGCCATAAATAAATAACGCAATCTTAAACATTCGTCTAAGTGAGATGAAGTCAGATCTAAGAGTTGCCTTTGGTTTTTATTTCTGATAATCATGTTGATTTATTTTTTATAACTTATTTATTATAAACTTTACTTCTTTGACTAAATTATATACATATTGCGAGATAGATCAATTTCTATGGAAATGATTTAGTTGTAAATAAATTAATGTTCTTCAAATGACATGAACATTTTGATAAACGATAATGTGGGCTATATAAATCAGTTTCCATTTCGTAGACCTAAGAAAATAAATGTTGAATAAGAACGTTTTGTCAAAGCAACAATTATGCGTAATGTAAAAATAATAAAATATTGAGAATAGCATTATCAAGCATGGGGAATTGTTGTAATAAATGCTCATGTGGATTAAGTAAAGAATGTTGTAATTCATGTTGTTCATCTATTTGTTATTGCTGTTGCACATGTTGGCCTAAATGTATAAACAATACTATTTCAATAACAATAAAATTACTGGCTTTGGCTAGTGTGGTAAGTAATACCAAATTTCATTAATATTTCTAGCCATATTGGTAAGAATTGCGAGAACAAATTTTGGTTCCCAAATTTTTCACGCAAAAAAGAAATACTATTAATGACATCGAAGAAAGTGAAACCCAACTTACATTTTGCTTTTCTTAGATTTGCTTTTCGATGTTTTCCCACCAAATTTTAGATTTCTAAGAGAAAAACGAATATATGTTTAACTACTTTTTATGTATTCAACATAAATCATCATCATTATCA
Organism: Chrysopa pallens; assembly: GCA_020423425.1. NCBI lineage: Eukaryota > Metazoa > Arthropoda > Insecta > Neuroptera > Chrysopidae > Chrysopa > Chrysopa pallens. The sequence goes on along the minus strand of CM035593.1, from coordinate 69,883,091 downwards.
TCTTTCATGGCTTAAGCGAGTACATGTCTCTGGTTAACTTATCTTATTTCATGCGTTCAAATATTTGACATATAGAAACTCTTCGTTTCTGAGTAATCTTGATGAAAAATAGACCCGTATCTGCACTCCCAGAAAGGCAGTCAAACGAAAATGGATAAATTAAGTTATTCAATTTTCTTCATAATGTCTCCAACATTTTTAAGAGTTATAAACTCCAGACTATATTTAATTTCATAAATGTTTGGGGCTAATAAATAACGTCATCGTAACAGAATTAAAATTATGCCATAAACTGTTTTCAGATAATTATAATTGCATTAATACACTTAGCGATTTGGTATCATACCATTGTATTCAAAATGGATAAATTGGATTCTGCAATAGATTTTGGTATTCATCCAATTGAATTGGATGTATTTATGTTAATGTTTATTCTTCCGTTTGTTTATATACTGTTCTTAATTTTTTGGAGAAAGAAAATGTTACGGGTAAAGTAACTGAAGAAAATATATTGTTTTATATATAGTCCTTTTTGAAATTACTTATAGCGTTGTAATCAAATACTATTAGGCAAATATAATATTTCATTCACCACAAATTCAAATTTTGAGCAATTATTAATATTGTTAAAGGCATAAAATATATTCATATATGTTTACTATGTCATATTGCTATTAATTTAAAATGTTTATAAAAACATCTTTATAATAAAAGAAAATTATTAATCTTTAATATAAAAAAAACCATAGTGTTTCTTTAAACACAACACACAAAACACAAAAAATGTGATGGTAAACTTTATAAAATAAGGAAGTTAGAAACTGCCTCAGTCCAGTCATTTAATCTTACTATCAGACGAATGGCAACATTGTCTATTCCTCCGATAATCGGATGAATATAAAAATTTTTTTTTATACAATAGCCATTAAAGAAAAACATTTTCCTGTATAAATATATACGTTACGATTATCAAAGAGATTTCTAGTATTCAATTATCGAAAGCTAAATTAATTTTGATGATTTTTTGTCTGAAGGTTCATATATTTAATGTCCTTGCATCTGCACTATTTTTATCATACTATATACGCATACGATTGTATGATTTTGAAGAAAATGAAAATAAATATACAATATTCATTACGAATAAATTCAAAAAGTATAAGATTAATAAGTATTTTGTAGAAAAATACAATGAATTGCAAGCTGAGGTAAGAATAATTTTACAATTTCAATGCTAATAAATAAATATGTATATATAAATCAATGTTCGTTTCTCTGGCTGAAACTCGACAATGGCTTGTCCAATTTTGCTTATTTTGATCTTGAAATATTTGTGAGACTTCAGGAAAGGCTTAAACGGTGTGAAACCTTTGATGTCTTTTGTTCGTTTTCTATTTTTCGATAAACATTGTCATGTCTCTGGTTATCAGATATTTATAGGTGCGTTTAGGGGTTTCTCACACCAAATACAAATAGAAATACCGAGTGTCCAAACACTGGGTGTCCCGTACCAAACACCAAATTTTCAAGTGCAACGCGTGACCAGGTCCGCTATCATCTAATATGTGATACAATTTCTTAAATGCGTGCATTTTATAGGATATCTGATTTATACTATTACAAAAAATATCAAAGTCTTCATCAACAATAAATGTTCGATTGATTTAAGCAAGTTACATAGGTTGGGAGCAAGCTGGTTAATAAAACGTGATACCAGGGCTAGAGAGTCTCATAATAATGATTGCCTTCACAAAAAAATTATTTTAATAAAATAAACCTTTTTATAAAGAAAAACTTTTTTTTATGAAGGCCTCTTGTTGTGGAGTAACGAGTTACAAAGATTACTGGAATACTGACTGGAAAACTTATAAACAGGAACAAAAGATAACTGATAATAAAGTAGATGAGGAGTATCCATTATCGTGTTGTGGACCATCATCTAATGAATATACGAGAACCTGTACGCGTAGAAATCGTAGATTTCAAACTAATGGTTGCGCTGGTACATATTTTCGTGTCTATAGTACAATAAAAACCTGTTGTTTGGCAATGGTTTGCTGCTTGGTAAGTTGAATAATTAATGAGAGTGAGAGAGTGGGTAAACAATTTTAAACAGGTTTTGAGAGAGTATACAGATTTGTGTTAATCATTTGTAACAGTATTAAAACACAAAACCAAATAATTTTTTATTAAAATAGTTTTCGACGCTATTTAGAATTGAAAAAAGTAGTAAATAGAATAGAAATAATCAACGGGTCCAAGCAACTTTGGACAAGTGTTTCCAAAGTTGAGGCAAGTTGAGATTCGTACAAAATAAAAATAAGAAAATAACAGATATTCATAATACCGTTTCTGTCAGGCTATCGGAAAAAGTATTTAATTTTTAGTGTGCTTATAGCTATTATTTAAATAAATTTGTTCTACCGTTTGAAAATCATACATTAAAAATTAAAAAAAAAAATTTTATTGTAGCAGTTTGATGCTAAATTATGTTTTATTAAATATGCATTATACATTCAAAAGAAAAATTCATTATCAACAAAATAATGATTATTTACGATGTATTATTTCATTATATAATATTTCATTGTAAAATTATGTGGAATTATGATTTATTAATGTTTACAATGTATTCCAGGCCTTTTGAAACCGAAAAAAATGTTTCAAATATACGTTACTTCAATGCGTTCGTGTGATCGCAGTTTTACACTCATTAAAGACTTTGTTTAATGAAATTCTTTTTCTCACTTTCAGCTAGCTGAATCAGCGTTAATATATAGTTTTTCAAAATGGAAACATAAATTGAAAATATGGGCAAAGAACTTACAATTAACATATTGATTTCATATTTTATTGCTTTAGAAAAAATGATGTAATTTCAACGAGCAGATTTTTACAATTTTCTTTTATATAAATTCATAATTATTTGACGCATTACCATGTTTTTAATTGCTTCATTTTCCTCATATAAATACATATAGTTCAGAATTGTGTTAGCAAACCAGAACGGTAGTCAAATAACCATACTCTACCCTCTTGAATCGATAAAAATTAATGACTTATTTGACAATCCTATATTATGTAATGTATTTACATCTCTGAGATCAATCTTAGCCAAACCGCATGATTGTTTTGTTTTGTGAGAAAATGATCTAAAATTGCAATTCTATAAGCACCGTATAGCGCCAAAAACGAATACTTTTTTTATAAAGTTATATTAAAATGTAATATGTATGGCGTTGTAAAAATCCCTTACGGAGATCCCAAATAAAAAAATATACATCATAAAAAGATTGAAATCATTGCTGTAATGCGTATCAATTTTGTACAGTATTTTTATTTTGTAGTATTTATTATTTCTTCTTGTTGTTGTATTTATATACACACAGAGTGTCTAAGGACCCTCATGTGAACATCACGTTCGTAAATCTCACCGTGCCATTTCAATTGAAAATATTTGCTACAGTCAACATATATTGATCCACATCGTAGCTACATACAGTTTATGGAATGATAACTACGGTTAGTCAGAGTAGCTGGGCTTGGTCATTTTATCCGATTTGAAATTTCGACCCCTTCATCTTTCTTTAAAAACCTCGTTACTATAAAGTTTCAAAACATAAACCTATAAACCTTATATATTACTTACTCTATGTAGAAAATTTTATAAAAGAAAGAGATAATAAATGATTGATTGAATTATTTCAATTCGAAATAATTACCCAAATATGAAAAGAATTACAGAACACTGTGTGATATTGTTTAGGTCGTTCTACAAAGTCGGTAGTTGGTTGTTGGATAGTCTAACTCAAGCACATTTTAAGCTATATTTGATATATATGCCCATATTTGCCAAAAATTATTCAATGCGTTTGCTAACGATTAAAAAAAATCTCACATTATAAGTATCTGAGCATATATATAATTTTGTTCATTCCAAAGTTAATTTTTTCATGGAAAAATTTACAATTACTCTGTTTAGATTTCCTTACTGTCTACATTATTTTATTGTTATACTATGCTAAATTAATTTTATTTGACAGAACTTATTGACATCTATGGTTTATGGCTAAGTACACGATTTTGCATTCCTTTTGTCTGTATCTATCTATACTTGTTCCGCTGTAACTTTCGAAAGTGTTGTTGGACTATGATGAAACTTGTAACGATTATTTATCACATTCAGGAAAGTTTTTGCATATTGTTGGCAAATTATCATTGAATTCAAAACGATTGTGGTTTAGCTCTACAAAAACACTAACTTTTTGTCTACATACATCTTAGAAAGATGTTTTTTTTTCGTAATCGTTGTGAAATAATATTAGGGAAATCGTAAAACTTCGTTTTTTTGTACGTTATTTCATTTTTAAGTTAGGCCTTCAGCTCACAAAGCTGCTTTACTGTTCTGAACCTATTATTAATAACTAATTATGAAAACAAATCCGATAAAACCAATTGAACCAAAACTAAAAACTTCAAAATATTTATTAGGTAACGGATTGCCTACTAATGTTCCGATACATTCAGTATACTTCGATTGAAACACTTTACTATAATAAATCGAATGATTGCACAAATAGTTATAAATTGAATCATAGAATAGGAAAAGAGTATAAGAGAGAAGTACTTTTATTCTATAAACCCATCTATAGTTTCACTATAGCAATCGCTTCAAGGTAGGTAATTGTAAAATAAATAGAAGTGAAGATAACAACTAACAATGTTGTCTATTTTAAAACCTGGTATATAGGTTTGTATCAGTGTTTGAACTACTTTTATCATTAGTTCAAAAGCAAGCAAACAAAAGGTCAATTTTTGGTTGTTACCTTGAATATTCGACTTATGGTTCAGGGTCAGTGTTTGAACAATTTTTAGTCATAAACACAAAACATAAGCAACTGCTAATAGTGTTAACTGTTTCAATACCCAACATATACTTGATTATCATACATGAACTACTATTAATTATTAACATTAATGAAATACACTAAATGTGTATTATATATTGCCAACTTTTTACAAACAAAAATATATAACTTTCAAATAAATGTCAATTAATATTTCAAGAGGTAAGGAAGACTTAAGCCACGATGGAGTATAAGAAATGAAATTGTATGTGTTATCTATGAATTTTTAAGTATATGATATAAATGATCAATTATTTAAAATGTAAGTGCTTATTATTTATTAAAACATTAAAATGAATATCTTTAAAAATTGTAAACTTTACTTTATCACACCGGATATTAAACTTTATTTTAAATAGATTACCTGTTTCCTTCATTTTTTGTTTAAGTTACTTTGTATAAAAGTTTTATCCGCTTATGAAATATTTTAAAATTCGACGTGTTGCTTTTTTTTATTAACATTAAATTAAAAGCAACAATGAAGATAGCCATAAAAATTTTTCAAAAAAAAATGAAATAAAAATTTGGTCTTTTTGTTTCTTATCCTGAAATTTATCTAGCATAGTCTATAGAGGTTAGTTAAATCATAAATTTCTTGAACTATTTATAGAAACAATGGATAAAACTTTAAAATATTTAAAATGGTATCTTTCTTGCATGCATATATATGAAAGAATATTGTGAAAGAAATAACAGTTATTGTAGTTGTACCAGCGTTACGAACAAGCCTCAATCTTACCCTATATAGTTTAGATAATGAAAATTAATAGAATCAATTGTTATGCTAATATCAAAATATTGCATCATGTTACCTGGTGATCCGAATCTTTATAGTTATAGATTCAATACTCTTTGTTATCTTCAACAGATTTGTTATTTAATTATATCTATGGAAATCGAAATTTCTTAGAATGTTTTATGTGTAGGTATAATATATAAATATTTTATTTATATTTGCCATGTTGTCTTTGCCAAAGAAACCGGTAAAAATATCAGTTTAAATAGTTGTTTTGTCACTCCCTAGACATAAAATTTAGTACTCTTAGTTTGAACGGAATGGGAAAGTGCGAATACTTTAAAAGCCACCAGAAAGATATCTTGTTCGTGAACGGAGCTTAGAGAATGACTTGCGGTAAAGGGACATTTATATTTGTACCAAAAACCCCATAAACCAGCTCTAAGAAGTTATAAACCAGATTTTAAAACCTCCTTCACTGTCCTTGGTGATCTTCGAATAGTGAATTTGTCAATAGCAAATTTTCTAAATTAATTACTTGTAGTTGTTTCAACTTTAAAAATAATTTTCAAAATTTTTGAACCAAATACCTACATTATCTACAATTTATAGCTATTATACTTGAAAAAGTTTATTATATTGAGCTGAGGAATTTGCTTCCCGCTAGATATAATAGTCCTTAAAATTGGTTGAGTTAATTTAAATTTTATAAGAAATAAATACATTTTTTATAGTATTATATAAAATCAGTATATAATAATTGATAACTTATCCATTTCAGGAAATTCGCTGTGGTAAGGCAGCTCACGCGTGTGGGGGTTTATTTTTTCTTTTTGTTTCACAACTTCAATACTTTTTGTTTTCTACAGTATGACATAAATCGTTTACGTCAGGGAATTTTCAGAATATAAAGTTTAATATGCATTTTTTATGCCTGATATACACGCATTGGTATATTCACACATATCAGTCACGCCACAGTTCAGTCATTCTGCCTTAGTCTGAAATAATATTCTTCTGTGGAATCTAATGGACAATTGCTTATCACAGTCCCATCTCAGTAATTCAGTACAGATTCAGTTCCAGTTCCGACATTTTTAAATTCGTCGCTCAACGATATTTTTCCAATTTGACAGACGGTATTTTTTGTGTGTGTTAGTATGGGAATACAAACGCCAAGAAACAAAGATAGCACAAATACAGAATTGTGACTGAACTGACATGAGACGGACCTGTGTAGATAGACTGGTTATTTTTTACTATCAAAATAATCAAAATAAAAAAAAAAAATTCAGAACAAAAATTTACTTGTGTGAAAAACTCTCATATCAAATTTGTAGCAATTGCTGACCAGGCATACCAACATTGGAGCTTTTAATAAGAAAAAGACTTTACTGTTTCTATACAGAACATAATATATTCCATTCACTCAATATCGAGTATTCAAGAAGTTTAGTAAATTTTGTTTTACTTTTCTTAGTCAGTATCTCGTCAAAGTTAGTTTATTTGTTTGAGTGTATTTACGTGATCCGCATGTTAAATTGTATTCGAAAATTTATTTGATTTTAAAATACATTTAAAGTTTAATTTATAAATATGTTTCTTTAAATATTTTATATTTAAAGTATCATTTTTTTAATGTTATTTAAAACTAAGGACGTTTTCAAAAAGAAATAATTTTTTACCAAAAACGAAATCAATAGAGGTCAAAAAACTTATAGCTACACTGCAGACTTTAATTGAAATCTATAATACTAATTGTAAATAAAATTGGGGTGCCTTCAAAAGGATTTTTTTTTAAATTTTGAATATATATATATACCCTTTTTTTTTAATTGCATCACAATTTAAATTTTTAAATATTTATAAAAAACTTCCACATGGGAATTCACTAATTTATTACAGTAATTCGTAGTTACTACGGCGGTGTAACCTTAAAAATATATCCATATTTGATTCAATTAAGAAACATCAAATGAAAAATATACATCGTGTTTTTGTTTTATAATTGATAGCAGTATACTTTTTTCAGAGTTTTCATTTCATACTCAAGGTATTATATATATTTTCGTCGCTTATATTTCCCATTTAGATTAAGAATTTCTGTCATTACATGTAAAAAAATCCAGTTAAAAATTCGTGTATGGCTTAATTATATTAAGTGCAACAAGTTGTTGCCCTGTGAATTCTAGTATTGAGGTAAAATTGTTTTTCGAAGCAAGTAAAATTTTTATGTAGACTCACAAGTAAAATCAATAATTAACGGATGCCTGTTTTTTATTTATTTTTATATAACTGTCCGATGTCCGAAAAACTGAAAACATTAAAAAATAGAAATTTTGATGATCTCGGACAAATGGCATTCCGTTGAGTCACATGTAAAAAATAGTTTTTGCCCGTCAATTTCAAGCTTGTTGGAGCAACATTTAACTATCTCTGAAAATGAAAACTCCCAAGTTTGAAGAATTTGGGTAGAAGAAAACGTGGCATTAATAAATAGGCCTAATATAAATTTTTAGATCAGTATTTACTTATTAATAAAATGATATGCCTATAGGAATCCAGTTTATATCGATTTCAGAGAATGAATGAAATCGATAAAAATATATTTATGACTAATAACAGACACATTAATATTTAGATACTTATTTAGTCCATGATTAGATTATTTATTTATAGTGTAATTAAAGTTGTTTGATTATAATAATTATGTGTGCATTTGTAAAACCAAATCCAATTGGTTATACATAGGTAGTATATATAGTGAATTTAAATTACTTTTATTGCGAATTTGTGGTTTTAGTTTACAACAATTATTAAAATAATCTAAAACAATTCTAATTATTTATACTAAACACTTATAATGTCAATAAACAAATTAATTAATAAATTTAAGTAAAATTAGTTTTAATTTCTAAAAGCTGCTGACAGCTGAAAAACTTATGGGAGAGTGAAACTTATATTAGATGAATTGAAAATGTGCAAAAAAATTAAAGTCACCTCAAGCACCCATAATTTTTTAAGGAGTAAATTTTTAATTTTGTTTTTTTACTTTTAATAAAACTCAAATATGCTGTAATAAGTTTTGGTCCAAGAGTTGGGTAATTAAAACTCATATAGATCAGACACATGAACAATTTTGAGTGTGTGCACTTTAACTCTTAAATTTCTTCCCATGCACGTCACTTCCGATTGGTCCTTTGTAGCGCCATCGGACTTTATACAATACATACATTAAATTTTTATCAAAAGAAAGGCGAGTGAAATTAGAGAGTCTAACGTCGACGACTAGCTCCAGTTACTCGCTATCATGTGTCGACTGATATATAAAAAATATATTCTATAGAGGACTTCACACATAATAATGGACAACGGTACAACTCTAGTTACTTGTATTCCACTCTTCAAAGTCTTTGTTTTGATATAAATTTAGTGATTATATCTACAAAGGAAACATGGCGCTCGAAAGTGCTAACCAGGAATAACATGCATGCGAGCAAAATTAAACAATTTCAGAGATGTTGTCCTTCAGGCATTAAAAATGTAAATGTATCTGTTAAAAATGTTACACTTATTCATAAGGACGATTAAGAACGAGTGCACAGAAAATCTGATGTAACTAAATAACATGTATTTTATATAAGACCCCGCACACGGTAAGATTTTTACATAAGATATTAGATGTTTTGATCAGAAATTCTTATCAAAAAATCTGATCAGAAATTCTTATCAAAAAATCTGATGGTGTGCGTTTAGTATCAGAATTTCTTATAAGAATATCTTACGTTGTTTTCTTATGTAGGCCATCTATTAGTTAAAAAAGTAATAAATAAATTTAAATTACTTGAAAGTTCATTGGTTCATTGTGGTTTGTTGTACATATCCGATAATATCCGATGATATGCGCTTGCTTAAAATTTTTGTCTGATGTATGATTAGATTATCTTAAAAGAATTTTTTATAGGGCTGTCCGATGGTGTGCGTTGACCATCAGATTTTGATAATTTAGACTTAGCATGCTATTACAAGAAATTAATCGATAGTTTTATTTTTCTAATGTTTATTAACAATATTAATAATCAACCATTGGGTATATAAGTAATAAATTATAGTTAATACTTTTATGCACCTTGCATAAGCAAAATATTTACATTATTTACAACAAGAATCCAAAAGAAAGCTATTTTTCATTTATTAGAAAAATGCATAGTAAAACTTAAAACAAAAACTATCTTATCGAAAAAGTAATAAATAGTATAAATTCTTTATATTTACTTTAAATTTTTATATGTTCTAATTAACTTCGAAAATTATTTTAAAAAATTGTACACGCAGGATAACGTCACAATGAAAGGCTGGGAAATAGTAAAATAAAAATAATAAAAATTATTAATGATGATATATTTTGCTTAATAAAAACTAGTTTATTCACGTTAAACTAATATGTATGTATAATTTTCAAATTTAAGCCCGTAGGTCTTTCGAATAATATATCAAAATTATTCATACGCAATCCAATAAAAATCCATATTCAAGAACATTGCGTATAAAGCGTCGATGCGTACTAGATTTAATTCTCAATTCTTGGTGAGTAAAATCCATACAAAAACATAGAATAATTCTCACACCACATACAATACAACATGTATCATAATGTATTGTAATCCCCAATATCATTATGTTAATTCAAGCAGTTTGATTATATTGTTTCCTACAAGTTGTTATAAATACTCTATAAACCGTAAAATAATATTTAATGTTTAAAAGCATGCAAATATAATCATAGGGATAATTTCAATGGAATATATAGATTGATACCATACTAAAACCATAATATATCTATATAATAATTATTATATTCTATATATTATTATTATTATTGTTATAATACACAAATCAACTAAATAATTATTGTATTTAGATGAATAATACGAAGAGATTTCTTTGCCGCCACACCGTCAATATAATTTTTATACTTTGAAGGACAAATTTAATGCCAATTTACTTATCAAAATATAAATACGCCTCTGGCCTATATTTTATTAAAATTAAAAATTTATTTATTTAATGTTATATAACTCTTGAACAACAACAAACATTTTTTTGTTTTAATTATGATTAAAATTAAATAATTCAATGTTTATGTAGTGACATTCCAGTGTATATATCAAGTTAAATTAAAAATGAAATCTTATAATAATTTTTTCTCTCAAAATTTCCATTTTCCATTTCATGGGCTGTCAAGTTTACCGCTATTTAAAAGTACAGTTACGGAAACAATTTCTAAGGTATCAGCCTTTTATAAGTATTTGGACTGCATCAAATACGAACTCAAAATTTGTACAACTAGCCTAAGATTTAAAAAAAAAAAAAGGCGAGTGAAAGTTTCTATTAGATGAATCTGCTTTACTGTATGTCTAGAAGGGAATGTCAAACCTATTGATGTCCTTTAAATTTTGTGGAACAAACCCCATCTTTGGATGTAAATTTTGTGGTTTTAAAGTTCGATGGAATAACAAAGTTTTTTTGTACCATCCAGTGTATAAGTTTTAATGTTACTGCCATAAAGATTGTAAACATAGGTAATAAATTTGTAAATATTTTTCATAAAATTTATCGTTATTTGATAAACTATAAAATTTAATACATGTGTAAGTATTAGTTGTTACACGTTAACATCACATTATTATGACCTATATTAAACTAAAAATGACTTATTCTATTGTATTGTAAGTTATCACAATTAACTTAATTCAGCCATATGATTATAGTTGATATAATATTTATAATTAAGTTTACGTATTAAACTTTTTAGATATAGTCATTCCAAGGTAAGTTATTCTGAATAAATACTATTGGGGCGAGACAAGAGTGGTCTGTGCTGTTTAATCTGTATGCCTATGTACGGAAAAACTTAATCAAGAATAAAACTTTGCGTTTTGTTCGAATTAAAGCTACCTATAGCTTTAAACGGTTTAGGTAACCCAGCTGAATGTATCGCCAAATTAAACATTATTCGATTATCGCTGTCGCCATACAAACTAATATTGTTGCAATAAATAATGGCTTGAAATAAACAGTAGATCCTGGAAGGAACTAAACTACATTCTAGGATTATACCTTCCCTCCACTTTCCACTTATTAGCACTAGCACACCAATAACTAAAAATAGATTAAATTTTTCGATAAATGCATCTTAAAAAATTAGATACAAAAAAAATATTGTTTACTTAAATTATTACTAATATTATTAAGCTTAAAAAAACAACTGACTAGAGCAACTACACGACTACCATGAATCGATGAACTTTCGTTTAGACACCATCATTATAACTACTGGTTCAAAAAACTAAATAGCTCCTTCTATGCAATTCTAGTTTTAGTAATTTTTTTGGTATACTAACAAAAATTACACAATACAGGTTTTTTACATATTTATTGGATTAAAAACCAAACTCAAGTGTATTTACCATATATTACAAAATTTTGATATACAATGATTTGTTATTAAAGCTCTATTTGTTAATAGTGTCCACAGATTTCATATTTACACAAAAAATTGTTATCCGACAATCAAATATCTTTCATTTGTGGTAAATTTCAGTAAATGTACACATTTTTGTGTCTGTTACAAGCTTTGTAACTTTTTCAAGACATGAACTTAGAAAGCATATCAAATAAATCCTAATAAGAATTTCACACACGTAATCACAATATGATTATCTATATCACTGTTTTGTCCGAACTTGGTTATTACGAATAACATACTATAAACCTATGTAATATGATACTTGTTATATTTATATATCTGTACCATACATATTACGTGGAGGGCACTATTTGATCGATTAATATGAAATTCTATTTGTTATTATTTCTTTTGGTAAGAATAAATGATTATTTATATAAATTTGTGGATAGATTACGATATCCGTGGCGCCTCGATTTTTTATGGATTTTGGAAAAACAAGCCAAAATAAGACAAAAATGAAGAATACCAATTTACGGATTTTCGTCTATTTTTTGAGTTATCGACACCTATTTTTAGAAATTATGGTGTTTATGTCACATACCACAATTTAAAACATTTTACAAGATTTAATTATTATTTTTTTTAAACGACGTTTAAAAAAAACCAACACTTGTATATTAAAATATATTAAAAATACATGTAGGGCATTTTCGACTGTTATTAACCCATGAATTTCTGGAGTCTAGTTTGCACGGGTCAGGTTGGTTTTTGGTCCCTACGTTCAACCTGTGATTAAATTACCTATGGATTTGTGGGGTTTAGTTTGCACGGGTCGACTTGACTTGAAGACCCCCCTCCACTCAAGGATTTGTTGATTACTTTTAATTTAATTAGGAGAAAATTAAAAGAAAAATGACCGTTTCGACGATGAAAATACAACTTCTTTCTAGTCAAGATAGTCTAGGATGGATTCTAGTCAAGATTATCCAAAGTGTGTTTAAATGGTCGAGGTATTTGCCCATTTATTAGAGAAAAATTAAGCTTTATAACTTTTATTATATGTATATCTTCAAAAATATTCAAAAAAAAATCGTACTTAGAAGTATGGGCCATCAAATCTATTATGATATTACTATTTTTAAAAGATTTCGGGATTTAGGGTAAAGATGTAGAGATTTATCCTGCCATGAAATAAGTACAAACAACGGGATCTCCAATATTAAATATTTTAAAAATAATATTGGGTTGAGTAAATTATCATAAATAATAAGGAGGCTTTACCAGTCTGACATAAACGTCAATGGCCACCCACACTTTAATATTTAATCTTTATTTATTTTTAACTACATCCTATATTATATTAAATTCATGATGTGGGCCGATTAAAGTAAGAACTTTCTAACCAACTGACCAACCGTTAATTAAAATAATTGATCAATAGATAGTAGTATCTCGAGCCCATGGATTCGAACCCGTAACCTCACAGCCATTGTATCAAACGGATAATCGATGTGTATATTGTATTATTTATATATATATATATAAATATAAACACACATTTTGTAAAATAATATTATAACACCTGTTAGTTCATGTTAGTTAAATTTAATCACAGTTATGTATTACAGTATAACAATATATTACGTCAAATAATAATTTATTATAAAATATTAATAATTATTTCAAAACTAATAAATATTGTATATATATTATACATTCTATTGATTGATTTTATTATTTACACAATAATACAGCACGAAATCTATTCATCAAAATTATATATATATATACCCTTTACCAAATTATTGATTAACGGTTCAGATATTATTAACCTTAAATTTTTAATTTTATTATCCCATTTCATTGAACAGGCAATTTAAATTTAAAATGAACCCGAATATAACACCAAACAAATTTAAGTGTTTAAGTACTCTAAACATGTTTGAAAATGAATATTTAAATAACGCATAATTATTGGCATTGTTAAAATACAACTGACTTAGAACATATAGTCATGAAGTATTCATTATATTAACTATGCGTATGTGTTAAGGAGCTAAGTTTGCGTGGAAATTTTGCTGATATTTAATACATTTTGCGTAGAAATTTAGACAATAGGATGATATTTTTATTAGCTCAAAATTGGAAAAATTGTAGTTCGACTATTACATGATGAATTGTTTGTTTATAGAATATGTCATATTATACTCTTAAGTAACGCTAGACTAAAGCCACAAACTAAATTTTGGTATTCTTTAGTCCACTTCTGCATAACCGCTCATCGTTTGTCCGCCTGTCTATCCTTCTTCAACATCATCATAAACAGAAAAAGATAGAATTGTTATTTTAGTAAAGAATATATATATATATATATATATATATATATATATAATATATATGGCATAAAAAGTGAGTTTAGATTCATGAATAAGCAAAATTGATAACACATAAACTATAGAAGACAATTTTATAATTATTAATGAGAACTCTAGGGTTTTTCGAATAAATTTCGATTTTTTGCCCCAATTTCCTAAATCAAATTATTCTGTATTTTTATAAATACGTATTTCGACTACAAAGTAGTCATCATCAGTATGAATTAGCTAGTTGTAATGATTCTCTAAGGACATGTTACTCGTTGCTAATTTGGTGACGGTATTATTCAATTACCGTTGAAATATATATGGATACCTGTGTTGATTGTACAAGAAACAGTTGCTCTAACCTTAATCAAGCTTTATTTATAAATAATATGAAATTCTTATGGGCAACATTTCTGAATAACTTTTCACTGAATTTGAAACTTTTCTAAATATTAGAAAAAAAAAATAGGATCGTTAATCCTTTATTGATCGTTTTATCTTAGGCTCAAACAGTTCTACACAGACATGTTTATAAATAATAAATATGAAACACAGGAAATAAAATTTTTTTTGTAAAAAATATCATTTTAAGAATGATGCATTCTCTATGCACTGTACTTTACACCACTTGAAATACTACTGGAAATGACTGAATATTTTATAATTATAATTACATTTTCATAAAAAATAAAACGTAGTTTGAACAAAATAAAAAAAAAACTAGTGTGAAATTAAACGTAACACGGGAAAGGAAAAACTTATACATAGAACTTTTATTTTCCTTTTGTACAATCCTTGTTATAATGGATGAATAATTGGTGACTTCCTATAATTGTTCCGTTCTAAACAACTACCACCATAAACTATAACCGGTATACATGATATCGTTAAGGTGTGTCATAAATTCTTTAATGATAAATAAAAATTTATAAATCACTATGCAATTTTATTTTATTCTTGTTTTTTTATAAATACAAGCTTATCGAAATAAATTAATAATAGCAACATCATTCATTAAAATATGTAACGTCGATAATATAATTATACGATATTAATTATAATTTTCGAACAAAAATTATTGGTAAAAAAAATTTTTTTGAGATATCTTTTACACTCTTCATTAAAATTATATATAGGAATTGGGCAAGTTATATTGCTTTTTTGGAAATATATTTTTATTTTAAATGAGGGTTTGTATTTACCTTGCTGTATTGTTTACGTAAAATCGCAACGAGTGAAGTTTTCATTGCAATTCAGCCTTATAGAATTTTGCTTTTAAAATTCTATAAGTGTGAATTGAAACTTGCTCATACAAAAACGGCGTGGCCTAGTTAATATTTTGTGGTACAAGAAGATTTTATCAATCTATTGACGCAAAGAATTGATCCATTGGATTATAGTCAGTTTTATGAAAATTGTATGAGATTTTTCTGGTGCGAAAAGTGACCATGCATTTTAAAAAGTTGGAAATTAACAAACATAGGTAGGCGATGAAAGATTGAAGTAATCCAAATTAAGTCTGAGGGCTATGAACTATTTATGAAACTGTTTTAAAATTATATTGGAGAATGTTTACGAATCAAATTTAATTTTCATAAATAGTTCATTCAATAAATCAAAATAATAACATTCCAACCACTCATAATTACCATAATTTGGTTTAAATTTTTTTTTGCTAATTTATATGAATAGAGTACCATTTTCAATTTAACAACAATTATTTTAATACCTTTGTTCGTTTATGAAAATATAATTAAAATATCATCACATTTAATTTTCGCGTGATTCTATATAATAAAGAAATTATAGTCCTTAAATTATTGTCTCTAATTAACTATATTTTAATCTGATGACATCAAGTTTTATATTAATAAATTTCTAACAAGGAATTTCTAGAAATAATATATATCTTACCAATACAAGGTGTTTCATAAATTCGTACTATTGGTGCCCATAAGAATATGATATAATTTTTAAATATACATTTATAAATCAAATGAATCAGAAATATGACTGATACTGAATTAACTATAGTTTACATCAAAATTTGAAACTAGGCTCAACATATCCTATATCCTTTTTAATCAGGCTTTTTAAACATCCATATTTTGCTTATTTATAAAGATTCAGTCCGCTGCTCGTGAAAAAAAAGATGCTTCCAATAAAGTAATTAATCATTCACTAATATAAATGCGAATGTGAGTTTTTAATGTATTCTTGGAAAGTTTTGTGAATCGAAACCATACAGAGGTTCACACAAAGACAACATCAAAAATTTTATCAAAGTCGGTCCAGTCTTTTAACAAATAAATCTTAGTACATATAAAATATCATTAATAACATTTTTTTCTTATATTAAAAAAAATTAACATTTTTCACAAAAGCACATGGTGTCATAAATTATTTTCCTAAATTTGTTTCCAATTTCCAAAATATGTAAACGTTTCTCTTACCTGTTTCAGTTATATCATTATAATGATATCCTCTATGAACCTGTAAAAAGAAAATTGAAATTTAAATCATATGAATTTTCTAACATATTACACTTCTCTTAATAGTTTTCAATTGGTATTAATTACATTGTTAAATCTTATTGTTTATTATTAAATCACTGTGGAAACAATAAATGGTGAGTGATAGCTTGAAACGAAATAAAGTGAGAATATACTGACTATATTTTTGATTGATCGATTAATATATGTTTTAAAAATAACCTAAACCATTCGATATTTTGTGATAGACTCATTTTTAAATATAAAAACCTATCAATTTTGAGGATCGTAATATTATCTCTAAATGATATAAGTTTAATTTTTGAAATCATTTTCTTTCATCTTACAAAACAAAATTATCATTTTCGGCAACAGAATCGAGACGAACTACAGAAGCTGACAGCTACAGAAATGAGGATCAATTATTTATTCAACAACAAGTAACCGTTCGAAATACGTTTAGAGACACAACATCATTCATTAAAACGTCGATGTCAAAACATTGGCATTACACAATGTTCATATACATTCAAAAAATCAATACATGTGGCACAGATCAAAATCAGTATGTCAATTTTTTTGGCTGTAGCTTCGAAGTGGGTTTTTTTAGAAGCTACATTTTTCATTTCATATTTCTTAAATTTATTAAACGTTAAATAAATTATAAATTAGATTTGTTTGGTGGCACGTTGGTGGCTCTTATCACTTGCGTGATAGTAATAGAGGGTAGCTACAACTTCACCTGTGTCTCGATTAAAAATATTAAAAAAATCTTCATACAACACACATGATACTTATTGTGTCATAAGCTGTATATTGTATACAACATTATAATTTTAGTCGACATAATTGTGATTCTTCAAATATTCATGGCAAAAATGGTTAGTAAGATGATTTATCAATAGCTGTTAAAAGTATACACTTATCCAGCTTAAACAACTAAAAAATAAAAATACTCATCCAAATGATATGAAAGTTGGTATGCAAAATATTCACATAAAAACCCTTAGGTTTGTCGAAGAGTTTTTGTGAAAAAAAAAAAACATTTGTAAATATAAAATCAAATTTTGATTTTTACCTTAGAAATTATTTTGCGAAAAAACTATTCGACAAACACTAGGTTTTCATGTCAACAATATTGTGTATACCAAATTTTATAACATTTGGGTCTCTTGAGCTATTTGTGATGGACAATTCAATATATAGAACATGTCATTTAAATCAACAACTGTTAAAAAGCACACTCCTTTAAGTCAAGACAATAGCTGTTAAAGATAATTTGCCTTAAGTGTTTTAACCCTTGAAAAGCAGTACGAGAAGTTTACATTTAACGTATATTATGAGTGTATATTTATTGGACCCCTCTGTATTTATTCTTTTAATAAATATAAGACAAAAATACCCTTTAATTTAATATGATTTATTTTATTAATCTTTTTTATGAGGTTAAACAGAATTTATATACTGAGTACGGTTAATATAATAATAATGAAAAAAACACACTGAATGTTGCAGTATTTAATATCTTAAAATGAATATCGAATTTCTTATTTATTATACAAAATATTTTTAATTGTGCATAATTATTAAAGTAAAATTTTTATCTAGAATATTTTCGTATTACGTATATTCGATATTAATTAATACGTAAACTCATATTTTAACAATATAAAAATATTATTTTAGATGTACCTATTTTAAAGTGATTCAAATTTACAATACTATTATACTGAACTGAACGAAAACGTGTTTCTTCGTCTTGTTTTTATTTCTTAAAGTATTATAAGCAATGGTTATTCATCATGTAATGAATTATTTTGCATTATGGTAGTTAGTAAAATGGCAAATAATATAATACTTAATTTTGCCTGTAAACTTATTAAATTCCGTATTTTATTATATTTAATTTCACTTTTACATCTTTTATACTACATATCGCTTAACTAAGATGCTTTTAATAAAGTCGTTTTTTCGGTAAAATCTGGAAAGAAGTTATCGAAATGTATGTTAAAAATGCCTTGTATCAAAGTTAATTTTTTCTTTAAATAGTTGGATTTAAAATCCCTCAACTGAAATTTTTAGAATATATATAAATATATTTAAACAAAATTTAAAAAAAAAAAAATTAAGTATTTTACTGAAAGTTGCATACTTGCTCGTATTACCAAGAAGGATTAGAATCAAATACAGCCGAGTCAAATAGTTGTTGAACCAAATTATTATGTTAAAAAAATTTTAAATAAAAGCTGTTAATTAACATTATTAAGCTATTAGGACATTAAATAGAATTGCCATAAAATTTGTAGAAAAAAAATACTTTCAATCAACATGAACTTTCAAACTTTTTTCAAATAAGAGATAATTTTTCTAAGCTTTTAAGCCTTGAAATACAGTGGTTGACACTAACAAAAGTTGTAACTATGTAATTAGAAAACCAGATAGTACTTTTAAGCATTATAATCAGTTACTCTAAAAATGTAAAAAAATCTTGAAGATATTGGATATAAACCTCAAAATATAACACTTAATATTCTTATCTTCGAACGTTTTAGAAAATTAAATCATGACTCCAAATCTATTTTAAATTTTTTATGGATTTTCTATTTATTGCTGAGAAATCTTTACGACCATAACAAATGGCTAAAAATTATAATAAGTCTTTCCTAAATTACATACTGCAACTTTCTGTACATAATATTACTGGGAATATTATGATTTTATAGTATAAATAATATGATGTTATTCTTAGAACACTTTAAATGTCGCTGTTAGCATTTGATTTAATTAGATATAATGTAGATGTCGTATGTCTTTGATAAACCAACAAAAAAGTTTTACACAGGAAATAAAAGTTGAACTTTGTTTATGACATCATAGAATTTTGCCCATTAAATGAAATGTTTCATCTATAAAGAAATAATTATTTGTTTTAATAATGTAAGCATTATTAAAAAATAATATTTCTCATAATTTCCATTTTAATTTAATATAAATTTATTCTTTCTAAATACCCTATATTTTCTTAATATTTCAAAACAACTCATGTAAAATTATAAAAATTTTACAAAAGAGAAAAAAGTAACTAAAATTCCTCCTTTATAAACATAAAAGGATTTAAATGGAAAATAATTGGCTGGAATAAATTCAAAGAATTTTACTGACAATTTTTTTTATAAGATTGGTCTCAGCAGACCATAGTCAATAATTTACGGGTGATCTGAGGTCAAGAAGTGAAATGAGGTGAGTTTTTATGGGTAAAATAGGCTTTATCTCAATTTTTGACAAGTCCTTTGGAAAAAGTTAAATAATAAATTTGTAGATAATAAAAAGATCTACAACTTCAGTATTAACATGTTTTTCATTTTTATAACAACTTCAAAATTTAAAATAAACTTTTTTATTAAAAATAGATTTACAAAACAAAATAAATAATACATCTTTTTTCTAAAATTTAATAAGACCGTGATGAATATTTCACTCTCGATATTTTATCTACCTTTGCACTCAACCATCCTTTTAATTATACACAAAAGTCATTCCTATATGAGGATGAGACTAATATAAAATTATTCTAATACTAGCGTTGGCCCATATATTTTCTTTAATTTAAAATTTTTGAACATAAGGGTCGATATGTTGTAATTTACATTTTAACTTCTATATCATTGAATAGGTAAGGATGCTATAGAAATTTTCATATAATATTTTAATTAAAACGTATATGTAAATTAAGTAATGTTCGTGAATTACTAAAAAAAGAAATTAATAATTTATATATTAATTTAAATTTTTGAACATTAATTTCCTATTTGAGAGAAGATAAAGAAAGAAAACCTATTTTTCGTATTCTTTTTTAAGAATGATATGTTTTATGCATTCAAATAAAACGTTGAACGTATGACCCTTATAAATGCAACCAATAGTTTTCATATAAAGTAAATAATTACTGCATATCTACATCATAAAAATTAATTTCGGAATTTATTTTTTTAAGTATAAATTTTACAGTACATCAACAATCTACATTATCATGATTTGTTTTTCGTCAATTTTTAGAAATGTTTTAGACAGTAAAGAGTAAATTTCGAGAAATCTGAAGATGACCATCTGCACAATGATAATTATTATTCCTGATAAGTGTATAACGATGTTTGCTGTTATCCTATATCTATCTAATATATCAACAATAATAAAACGAAAAATAATTTTACAAAAAAACCATAAAAAACCAGTTTTTATATACCCTCCGTTCTTTCTAAATCTTGTGTACCATCATGTAATTAGATAACTGATTGATTTAAAACATGCCAAGAAAAATATCAATATCGAAATTGTCATCACCAAAATTTCTGCTTGCTATCTATTTCCGTTTTCGAATCATTTTGATGACAGAAAATAGAGTAATTAACAGATTACTTAAACAAATAAAATTTTGTTAGTCCTCACGTATTTTATGTATGTCGAGTATAAAAATTGTATAGGCTAAATTCCAGAATCATCTCTCGTGTATAACTAAAGCACTCTACAAATATTATGAACAGGCATGTACGAATTTACAAGTATTAGTTAGTATTATAAAGCTTTGATATACAGTTTTTGAGACAAAACAAAATTTCTTTATATCATCAAGTTAATACTTAAATAGTTTGTTTAAATTGCTAAACCATAAATGTGGTAGAATACAGTAAAACCAAATTTGATCCTATATTATCCTGTTAGTATGTATTAGTTAGATTATTTGTTAGTTGTTGTTGGACTTTAGTAATATATTATGTGCGTATATTATATATACGAGGTATATAAACTGGAAACATATATTAGATAAGTATATTTCGAAAGTATTGTAAATTTGACAAAAATGTTTTGTAATAACCTGGAGAAACGCATAATAAAAGTTTTAGTTACAAATTATGGAAACAGAGTTAGTTCTAATTTCTCTATTTATATTACAAATATACATAATGAGATTCGATATGGTTTATAATTATGTTGTTAAATTATACGTATATACATAAATGTATATAACAAGGCTAAGTCCGGTAGAAATGGCCAGTTCTATTATTTTTGGAATAGGTAGATTGTATGTGGTAGGTACTCTCGGCACGTGCAAAGTGATATTGAAATTTAAGCAAAAAGTATGTAATCACATTTTAGTGTGTTTTCTATTGGAATAAATTTTACGATGAACAAATTTGAATAGAAGTTTGTATTATATGTTTCATCCTGATTGGTATTGTAAGTTGCATTCTAAAAATCATAAATTCCTAGTCATTCACCTTTATATCGATCTCCATCTCTCCTGGTTGATTACGAAGAGGTGGAATTCAAAATAGATTATTTTGAGTATATTAATTTGAATATTAAATATACAAATATATATATAGAAATTCTATGCAGTCACCCATCCAAGTACTAACTGTGTATATTGTTGCTATATTTCTGTTGTATAGAATATCTCAAATATAGTCATTTTATTGAAAAATTAAATATATATATATATATATATATATATATATATATATATATATATATATATATATATATATATATATATATATATATATATTATTAATATTCAAATAATATTCTCAAAATAATCTATATTATATCCCCCCCCCCTGGGGATAAAGTATTTACTGATCTGAACCGATCAATAATGTTAAGCAACATTGTACACAGTTAGTACTTGGATGGGTGAGCCTACACCGGAAGTAAAATCACAATTAGTCCCCATGTTAAATCTTATGGAAAAGTGCGCCAGAATCGGCCTTATTTACCTAGTAAAATAAAAATGAAGAACGTCTTCATGATGGAGCAGATGTACAATTAAGTTTCTTAACGAAGTTTGTATAAAATTTGGTTACTCAAGCAAATGATCTTGACTTTTTTAAACTAGGTTATCATTTTTTTTTCTCCGTTGCATAACTTTTAAGTTATTTGTTTAAGATTATTAATTTTCGATAATGAGTGTAGTATATATAGACGAACTGCCATCGCCTATGTTCCCTTTAATACTGTTATATAGCGGAAAAAAATACCCACTGTTATCGATAATTAGTATAATTACAATCATTATACAACATTGCGTTTCATAGCCTCATTATTTTTTTAATAGATTTTCAAAGTAGAATTCTGATAAACCATGTAGTCCTGTTAAACTTTCCAGGTTTTATGAAAATCAAAAGCAATTAATGCTGGATACATCACTATTTACAATATCTACTGATATCAGTTTATAACCATTATTAATATTCCGTGAAATTCAACATCGTATAGAATCTCAGTTTAATTCCATAGAAATTCATACTTTTAGTAGCGAAAATATATATAATTTTAATGTAAAGTAGAAAATCATAATATACTTTGAGATATAAAAAATTACGTTTGTTATTTAAAAAAAACAAAGGGTATTTGCATGAGTCGCATTAGTTAAAAATGTTTAGTTGTTATCTCACTTATATTTGAAAATATATTTTTATTTAATTTTTTAAGTACTCAAAATTTTCTCTTGAAAACTAATTTGATCACACAATTATACGAATATACAATTTAATTATGCACTCATATAACATAGTAACATTCATTATTTACAAATAATGTATTTAACAATCCGTAACTTTTATTCGTTGCCCAAACGGAATTCTGAAAGATGAAGCGAGGGGGATGAAAATACCAAAATGAAAATAACACAAAAAGCTTTCTTCTTATATAGCCAAATTTCCTAAAAATCATTGTCAAATTATTTACATTTCTTAAAAGGCTTTGATATGTCAAAAATTCACCCTATTGTTTTTTGCATATGCTTAGAATTATCCAATTATTTTTTTGCATATGTAAATAAGTAAAAAAAAAAAACACTCCGTATATTTGAATTTAGCTTCGTTGAAATATTATGTATAATAAAGTTCTAATTTAGAAAACGGATGTTGGTTTTGTAATATGTGTATAATGAATTTTTGTTTTTGTTACATTAATTTATAAAAAAAAATATGAAAAATAAAGGAAAAACAAAAGATACATAAACTTGACGTTTATTTTTTCAAGCCACAATATATAATTTTTTTTTTTGTTAAAAAAAAAATAAATAATTGCTGTTGACAGTTTGTCGTTCCGTCTATAATACAAAACGGTGTATATGTCATGATGTGTGTGTACATGGAGATATATATATATAAATGTATGTGTAAATTGTTGATTATTTTGTAACAAAACATAATACAAATAAAATAAACACCTCATGAGTTTTCTATACAACTTTACCACACCACTACAATACCACTCACTCATGGCGCAGAGAAGAAAATAATATTTATTATCAAGTATTATTGCTTTCTTTATCTTTTTGTCTATCACAAACGATGCGATGTACAAAGATAACGAAAGAGTACACATTCTACAAAATAAATTGTTCTGAAACGGTTTTTTTTTTTTTACTAAAGGCGAGCCGATTCTCTCTTTTCCAATCCAAAAAGAAAAAACTGTTATCGACAAAATCGTCAGTATCGTACATCTCGGACATATACTGTCATATTATTTACAATAAAATACGATCTGTGTAGAGATTTTAGTAAATATAAGTTACTTTTTTCGTGTTTAACTTTTTTTCGTTTAATATAAAAAAGTATCTCATCGGGTTTCATAACAATGAGATAAATAACAATAAATTAAATTTATAAAGTATTGAAAATATTTCAATTATTTTAGTTTAATTTAGAATGGCCTAAGTAATCATAAAATATATCTCATCACAATCTTGAAATGAATATGGAGGACATGCCAAATAGTTTTTCCCGAAAAAATTATTTAAAAAGGTTTTTTCGCAAAAACAAAGTGGGTGTGTGTACTTATGGATGCGTGTCAGAAGTAATACGTTTTTGACATCATTAAAAACCAATTTTTAATTGCATACAAATAATTAATTACAATAAAATAGTAAAAGGACTGAAGAAGGATAGTCAAGACAGTCAATAAAGCTCAGTTTAAATTTGAAAAATTCAATAAATATGTATTTTCTTAATTAAGTGTAACATAAATCATAACAACAGCTTCAACATGTGAATTTTGTGTGACGGTGATGTAAAATAAATTTTTAATATCTTAAAATTTCACTTTCATCATTTTTATAACGCGCCTAAAGGAGGATAATTTCGAAAAACTCTTCAACATGTTATCCGTTTCATTTCAAAATAATGCGTACCAACTTTCATAACATAAGGATAATTGCTTTTTGAGTTATTTATGAGTGAAAATTGAAATAAAAACACAATATACATAGAGCCTGTAGACGTGTCTGTCATAAATACATACTCACTTAACTTATCAAAAAGTATCACTAGGACATACGGAAAAGCGATAACCACATAAATTTAATTTTATTTGTTAATATTTAAGCGAAATTTATTTATAAATTTAAAATGGGAAGACAATACAAAATATTTAGAAAATATTTCACCTTTTATAAAATGTGTAAATCAGATACACATTTCGCGTTCACCGGATCTTAGTCGTAGCATACAGGTAGAGATAATTATGATTTACAGATACAACATTGTTTACATATTATGTTCAAGTTATGAATATTTATGATCATATTATTTTTACCCCCGATATATGTGAATACACAAATTTAATTTTATACCAGTTACAACACAAGAAAACATGGAAACTCTAACTTAACTTTAGTATGGGTGTTCATACAATAACTTGATAGGATCAAAAAATGAAAAGACATAGGAAGCTTAAATTCTGATCACATATTCTTGGCTTACAGTGAGTTTAAGGTTGTGAATAAGAAAAGTCGATCAATTAGGACCAATGGATCCATGACCCACGTTTTAAAGAGAGATAGAAGAAAAATTTAAATGTCCGTCTACAAACTTATTCATCCTCAAACATTTTTCTAAGACTGCTTAGATTTGTCAGAATTTCAGCACGTAAATTCTTTCTTTCCTCGTGAAATATTACCGCGTAAAAAGTTTTCATTGCATACACAACATAAATGAATCGAACAAGACCCTTGTATCTTTTTCTAGGTTTTTATGGAGTGCTAATAGACATAAAAAAAAAAAGATTAAAATAGTTCTAATATTCCTACTCAACCGTTTGTTAGAAATTTAAACAATTAACACTGTTATTATCATTTGCTTAAAACATATTTTTCTCTCATTTGGACAAAGATTGGCTATTTAATAAGACTTTGGTGGTAAATCGTATCTGGTTTATTCAAATTGGTATCTGGTTTATTCCAATTAATCGAACCATTTTATGTTTTTATGGATCTAACAATAGACAACCAATAGCTGTTCTAGAACTAGTTTTTTGTAGTGACAAACAAGAATATTAGAGTTCCCCTAATAGCAACGTTGATCGAAAATACAAAACAAATACATAACGGAAAGTACAGTTCGTTCCTTATGTACATTAAAATAAGACGTTGTATATATTTTTTCGTTTAATTCACACTCAAGTGCGACAGAAACTTTAAATTAAACTAAAGTATGTTAACGTATCACCGATTTTTTTTCAATTATTTTCAAAGATTGACTGACTTTATTTGAATGGAAGTGTATATTGCAGAGCATTTATTTGAGTCAGAAAAAGGGTTGGTGGCTTTTGGTGTAGGTTATTCATACATGAAGTACATCCAAGTAGATATGTACATAGATATATATATAGTAAGTACTTGATTGAATCGTTATTATTATAGATAATAGGTACCACTCTTGTTTAAGAAGAACTAAGAAGAGTACTACAACGACGTAGATACTATATATCTATATATATACAATAAATACTTTCAAGTTTGTTCTTAGAAAATAGTATGTAAAGATAGAATAGAAATTTCTTGTTTGTAATTTTGTTGAACATTATAGTATATATATATATATTATATATATATTAGAGTACATAATATAAACTACTAAAGAAATATACTTGAGTTTATGTTTAAAATAAATATTATTTTAAGTAAATATATATTTTCATTTTTTTTAATGTTTATAAATTGTGTGCAATATTATTCATTTATAATATTTTTTTGTCGTTGATATAAAATTGCTATACATGATCAAATTGTCATCAAATACTATCATGTATTGTGGGAATTAACTCGTTAATTCGTTTATCATAAATGAACAAAGTTAACAAACTTATTACATTGATTACTTGACATTTTACCATTCTGTTACTGTTTATTATTTTCTTCAAGAAGTGTCATCAAAACTCGCTACCAGTGCCATTTTCAATTAAATAAGCTTAAAATGGTAGCATTTTAATGGTCTGAAAGTTTAAACATTTTGAAACAAAATTTAACTGAAATTATTAACTTGTTTAGAGGTTTAGAATTATGAAACGAAGAGGATGATTAAGTTATTTTATTATAAATAATAAGGCAGTTTCCCATTTTTCAATTGTATAATGAATCATTAAATAATAAAAATTGTTTAATTGTAATTTTTTATATAACATAACATTACATTAATAATCTTATATATAAATGGTGGGAACGCAATTAACTTATTACGAATATAAATTATTCAATTGTATACACATTTACTTGCGCTTCCACCACAATATATAAGTTAGATAGAAATTTTATTATAGAGATTTATAGGTGTTTTTAAATTAACTTAAAATATGAAAACAAATATTTTGACAATTGTTTGAAACAAAATTTTATGTTTAAACTCATCAAACGCCTCGGGGCTAAATGAGGTTCAACTTTTTAAATAAGATACAAATTTTAAGGAAAAAATCGGTTAGGTTTTAGCATGCAATTTTTTATTTGTCATTTTTAGAAAAAACTTGGAAAAACACTTAATAACAAATCAAAGATTCCTTTTAAAATCCATGCAATTTTTCATTTTCGATTTTTTATAATAGTACTCTATTTTCACTCATAACAATGCAAGCTCGTATGAAATAAATTAACTAATTCAATTTTCAAAACATATTCTTTGAAATAGTAGCTTTATTCACAAATCTATGAATCCAGAGATTTTGGTTTAAAAATATATATTATAAATCATTTTTATGTTGAAGAGTACAAATGCATGTGCTTGACATAAAATATTTATTATAAGGTATACCCGATCCGAACCGTTCGCTTTATTCTAATGTTACTCGTTCTTCTACTCACATACATTTCAACTTTTTATTTGAGTGCTTGTTTAAAGATTCATATTATTTGTTGTTGATTCTTATGGGAAATCGAAAAATATATATGTATATAGCAGTAGACATGGTACTCTGAGCTGTGAACAGAAAGTCATTGCTATACAATTTGATAAAATACTATGTAAATAACATTAACAGAAATTTGAACAAACGTGTTTCAAACGACACTCAATAGGATTCATATTGTACCTATCTAATAAATTGTACCTATCTATATGTTAATTTAATTATTACAAATGTGATCAAATCATCTAGGTATTGCCTTTTTTCACAAATGATATTTTTTAAGGGTCGTCTTAGAAAACTTTAAAAAATGTTTATACTTTCTTGGGCCTGTTCTTCTGAACATAACATGATTATAAAAAATACGATTATGGTGACTACAAGAGTGCCACCATACTACGGACAAGTTACATATCTGTCTAAGAATAATTTTAATAATCAGAAAATAATTTATTCTTATTTTCCTGAGAGCTGACCGGTCAAAAGAACGATTGTCCAGATGCATGAACAATTTTTATGTGGGTAGTGCAACTATAGACCTAAGGATCGAAACCCCTAAAATTGTGCAATTTTGTACCGCATGCATGTTAATTTCGAGCGAAGATTGAGTGCGAGTTTGGGTTTTCGAGCGAAATCTTACTTTATAAGAGACATAGATTAAATTTGTATCAAAGAAAATATTTTGTCAATTTCTGTTAAATGTAACAAATATTTTTGTGTAAGCAAGAAAGAAGTTACATTTAAAAATTGTGAAACTAGAAATGATATTGATTCATAACAAAACTCGATAACTCGAAATTAAAATTGATTAAAAAACAAAGAAGTTATAAACATTAATATGTCTTTTTTATCTCTTTATTTTCTCTTTCCTTCTTGAAATTTTTATCTCTTTCTTGAAAAACAGTTATACATGTAATCTTATGAATTTATCTCTTTTATTTTTTTAATTGGAAAATAAAACCCGAAGGCAACCAAGCGAAAATTAAAATCTGTTTACCAGTATTCCGTCACGTCATAATTTACTGTTGAATAAACAATTATAAATTTTGAAACAGCAAATAAGTTTTCACATGAACTCGCATTAAACCAAAGATATCGGTAAAAAGATTATTGATAGAGAAAAAAATCTATCTTGGATTTATTCTGCTTATTATGGCAGCTTCTATTATAATTATGTTTAACTGTTAGGGCTAAACATCTGACTTCCAAACAATATCCTATAACGACTGAGTATTGTTGTTTTAAAAATGAGTTAAAAAATAACATCTTAAAAATAAATAATCTGTTAAGAACAATGCACTTGATTGTAAGCTATTTACCATGAAACGCATTCTTTCGATCGTATTAAACTTTTACTAAAATTTACAATCTGGCAAGCCCATCTTCTTTTGAAGACATTTAAGCCAAGAATATTCGATTGCTTTTATTCATACCGATTTATTTATTCATAAGCCTGCGAGAACCTTACGTTACGCAAATCGAAATGACAACTTGAGATCTGGATAAGTCATCGCTCTTCAATACAAACTATAAAAACTAGTTTTCTTTCTAATTTAAATACGTTGGCTTACACTCTTTGATTTAATGAAATTCTATATCCTTTTTTTAAACTATCAAGTACATACATTTTTGCCATCTGAACGTTTTTCGTCAAGTAGAAAATTCGACAATAAGTGCACCATTATTTTTTAATAATTTCAATGTTAAATAAAATGTATTTTAAATAAGATTTTATTTTTATCTACGGAGCCCCAATAATCATGAATACGAAGATTGGTACATTAATACACCTACAAATAATTTCAAAGGTTAACAAATATTTTCAAAGGTAAAAAAAAAACTGTATTAAATAGAAAAGTTTGTTAAGAAATCTTTTGTGGTTCAATTTATTTATTACTAAAATTGAAAATTTTATTCATCCACCTTAAAAAGTCCCTGAAAGTATTATCGAATAATTTGGGTTATTTTATGAAAATTCAATCGTATGTTGAATAATCAATTTTTTGACTATCGATGTAATATACAATATTATGTAATGTATTTAAATTTAATACATTAAATGAAAAAAAAAGTTCTCGTTATCAATAATAAAATAAAGGATGCCCCAAAAATCACTTCAAGAACTAATTTTGATAATGAAGAATTAATTTAAAATAGTTATTATTTTATTGATTCATAAAATATTTTTAATGTTACTCCAAGCTATTTTCAAAAAGAAAATTAACTATAAAATGCATGTTCTAAATAATTGGATGCTGATTATTGAATATAAATTAATAAACTTCTCTAACTAGTGTATCATGATACTTAGCCTCATTCGTGTAAAATTATTATGGAAAATGTGCAGAAAATATCGCACTAGTTTGCCGGTTATTTTTTTATCAAAATTACTTCTTACATAAATTTTTGAAGGAACACTCTTTATAACCAAACTCATAATAAAGTATCAAATATTCTAAATTATACTTCCTTTATTTGTATAAACATAAAGTATTTATGTTTCCTTTTTATTAAAAAGTAAAGTTAATTGCTCAATTATTTATATATTTTTTTTTAATATTCTTTAGTGATGATAATAATATTCACTCATGCGCAATAAATACTAAAATATTATTTATTATTTAAATAAGATATGATGATATTAGATGGTATGATACAGTTTTTCTTATTCTTTTCGCTATAGTACAGAGCACACCAGGCCCGCCTTTGAAGGAAGTCATTTGCTAAACGTTTTCAATATGTAATTTTTTGGTTATTGTTAACATTCTGTAAAAAGACTGGTAGATAAAAACATAAATTACAGAAAATCAGGGAGTCTAAAGCTTTGTTGGAATCTAAAGCTTTAAATATCGGATACTAAGGGGTAGCAATCAGACCAGATGGAAGCTATAAGAATCAACAGTTTTCAAAACTACGAGTAAGCTTTAAATTTCGAAATCAATTTTAAAAATCTTAAAATAATATTAAGCAAGTACTAAATGGATAAAGAATATAAAAGTAAAGAGCTTTGAGGAGTTGTATTAGACGGAGTTTTATGTCCACAAGAATTTGAGTGAGACCCGGTGATTTTTTTATGCTGATGCAACCAAGGTACTTGTTCATGGATACAACTAACAAGAGAAGTCCTAGAAAATATCTATTCGGATAAAGGGCAGAATGATGTTGGTAACTTTGAAGGTGCGGGCATTTCAACCACTATCAATTACATTAAAATTGCCATCCATACAGTCACCAGTCATTTTTTTGTATCATCTTGGAACAAATTAATGTCACTATTTTGGATGAAGAAATTAAATTCTGTAGTTTGAACTTCAAAATTATTGAAATCATTCATAGGTATTGAAAGGGGATAATATTACCAATATGAAGCAGATCCTCCACGTAAAAACTGCCCAAGTGTGTCTTAAACGTCAATCTGGTATTGACTTCTAGTTAGTTTTAATATAAATTACTTTTTTTTTTCGAAAAAATATATGCGACGATACACTTAAAAAAAAACATTAAGGCCTGTGTATAATCTTTGTAGATGTAATACATTTTTTTCTAGAAGACGAAACGCTTGATGTGAAATATCCTATATAACGGAAGCATTTCAAAGACGCGCAAGCATATTAGGGATTAATTTTATAAAACATTTTCTCTCATGGTATTTTTTTTATTCTTAAATTGACAGTATTATATTTGAAAATTTTTTTTTATTTTGAATTACCTGCACTAATATTGGTAGAATGTTATTAGCATTAACACAATTCAATTCAAAAATGTTATTTTTTTTAATGGTATAAATGAATTTTATTTACTTATATATTTATAGAAAAAACAGCGAGCTATAAAAAAATCAAGCAGTAACTTTAGTAGAAAGAGTACTGAAAATAAAAAATTTAAATACGAAGAATTTTTCATTGGCAGCATAATTTTCCTTCAGATATCGATTTTTTGTAGAATAAATTTAGTGTAACGTTTAGACAACAAAAACCTTTTTGCAAGATTTGTATTCATTTCATTTTATTACAATATTTCTTAAAAAATGTGACAAACAAGAATAATTGAATATAATGCGGTTAACGGCCAAAAATTCTTAGTTCAAATTTTCCAGAAATCAAAAAACAATACGTGTATTCTCGTAAATATTATTGCAAAAACTTTTGCAATAATTTATTGATTATCTCAAGAATTTCAGAAAAAATGCTTTTTATACTCGTAGGCGAAATCTAAATTCTAAGAAATAAATAGTTTCTAACAAAATGTTTATTTAAAAACACACTCGCGCAAAAACAACAATTTCCCAGTTCCAGGTGATATATTCTATTTTAAAAGAGTAATTTTAAGTTTGTATTAAAAATTATTAAAAATTTCACACAAAAATTTTCAAAAAAAATAACCGCCTGCAAAAAAAAAAGAAACTTCAAAGTAAAAAATAAGTATTAATTAAAAACTTCTATAAACAATTTTCTTGGGCATATCAGATCTGGACTAGAAATGTGACCACACAAGAAGCACCAGCTATCAAAAAAAAAAAGTCATCAAAATCGATTCACCCAGTCGAATGCTCTAAGTAACAAAATAAAAAATATAATCTAATTGACAACCTCCTCCTTTTATGATGTCGGTTAAATAGTACCTCACCTCGTATCACTGAAAACATAAATTTTCCATACTATATGCATAAATTTTATACTATACAATTTTAACTTCATAATTATACCGCAATCTATGTCAACAAGTTGAAAATATTAATAATTTCATAATAATTTTATTAAAATATATAAATTATAATTTAATAAAATATATATGAATTAAAACATTTTTGTTGAAACAAAAGGAATTTTTATGTATACTGGAATGAGGATAAGTGGGTATATTAAATTACTTATACTTATAACAAAAATATATTCACGTAAAATAAAGGATTTTTTGTATTATGTATGTACGTTAAATGCTACAAGCAACTCCTTAAAATATATTTATACCTCTATGTAATTCCTATGTAATGCAGAGTAAATTGAAATAATATGGGAGTTTGACTTCCACCCAAATATAAGGTAATTAGTTTTCAACAGATCTTGACTTCTTAAAATCCTTTTATTCCCAAAAACCATTTAAGCCTTCGCTAGACGTTTCCCGAAAATACCTGGATCTTTCAAATTTTTCAAATAAATTACATAATTTTCATTTATGAAAAAGGGAAATATCGAGTCTCGATTGAAGAATTTTGAGTTATGGATATGGGCAGTAGTGGATTTAGGGTAGGACTTTAGGCTAGGGCGGCAAATTTAGAGGGGCGCAAAAATTTTCAAGATGACTAAAATTTTAAAATTTAAGTAAGACCAAATTTTAAAATTTATTTTATTGCGCTGTTACTAATGGATACGTAGTACCATTTTGAAGGTAGAATTTCTTTGTTAAAATAATCAGGCAAGTACTAACATTTTAAATATCTCACAAAAAAATTTGTCAAATATTTTTTTTAAATGATTGCATATTATTTATTTACGAATTTAGATATTTTTCATATTATCATTCAAAATTTAATTTTAACATTCGTTTACGCTTTGTTATAAAACAAAACATTAATTCACCATGATAAATTATGCAAGTGTCCGTTGACTCAAAAATTTTTTATTTTGCCAATCACATGCCACAATATATATACTGTTAAAAAAGAAACTGTAGACAGGTTTATTTGTTTTAAAAAAATAAATATTTTTACATTTTTCTTGTATTTTTCAAATAGATTTAGCCTCATTACGTTTGGACACATTATCATATTTTCGGGTTAATGCATTCATATTCTGGTAAATATTGATTATACACAATATACAGAGGTCGTATGGCGGGCGTACAAATCAGTTAATTTTTATGTAGAGAAAGTATAAAGAAAGAAATTGTTATAAATGTAGATACCGTACCATACTTTCAATTACATAATTACCTTATAATTTGTGTTAATTAAAAGACATATTTTATTAGGATTGTTATATAATATACTATGGTATTCGTTTCGTTTGTAATTAAAATCTTATATAACAAACGAAATACAAAAATCAGAATTAATATACAAGGAGTAGATTAAGTAGTATTATTTTTGTTAAAGAATTTTGTATTCTTAATTAAAGTAATCTTATTTTATTTTTATATTCTTCATGTTGTCTACAATTTGTGTATAAAATTGCATTTACTACTAGGTAAATCGTAAAAGCAAGTATAACAAAATTGAAAAAGACTTAACATATTGAGAGTATCGTACAGAGAAGTTCCAAAAATTAGCCATATATTTACAGAAAATAATATGACTGATTGAAAACGAAAAATAATGTTACCTTCATTATCTTCAAACCACGCTTTTGCATTTGGTCGAAGAAAACTTAGACCATAAAATTATCACAGAATTGTTATTATCTATAAATATAATCTGTGTTACTACTAAGATTGGGAGCTACATGGAGCTACGAGTATATTATAGTATGTCATACAATATTATTTTTGTATAATCTTTAGTATTTTGAGTTTATTTTTGTTACGTTTGATTTGCTCATAACAGGATATCAATAAATATAATACAATATCATATACACTTGACAGCTATAAAGTACCACTAAAATGGCCTGTTTTTATAAATAATGAATATTTTTATACACGACATATATACAATATGTCCGAGTCTATTAGTTTTAGTCTAAAGTTTGTAACGGTAGCAAAGATTTACCGCAAAAACATAATTTTGGTATAGGTGCAGTTCATAGAATCACATTATTAGTCCATTTCTATTTATCCGTCCACCGTCCGATTTTGACAAATTTATTTTAGCCTAATATCTTCTGTGAAATTTATTTGTAAGTGGAATTAAGTTTTCATTTATATTAAAATTAACAACAGCGTATAATTCTAACATTTTTAAAATATACTTATTATTTATATTCTAAAAACATGAAATTATCATGTATCTCCAATCTACATATAACAAGTTACATCACTACTATTGATCTGTTTATAAACATAACTCGAATTTTTATTTTATACATATTTAATGAATATGAATATAGGGGAATGAATTTCATTTCAAAACTCTCGTTAATTAAATAAATTATTATATTCTAATATTTTGTAAACAATTTGTAAAATATTTCTTATTGAAACAACCAATACATTTTATTTTCACGAATACGAAATAATTTTCCATAATGATTATTTAATTTTCTATCATTTCAGCTAAGTATATTTTTTCAGCATTTAACATATTAAATGAACCATATATCGTCAAAGAACACTCTCAACATTTCAACGAAGCCTAACGTACTACTAAAAATAAACACTTAAAGTAAAAGCTGTCATAATATTTGTCTTTCACATTATGACCATTAGACTGGGAGATTGTGACTATAGATGTGCTTTCTTTACAGTTTTCTTTACAAAAAGCTTATTCGTCCGCATTGTAGTTACTTATTTGTTCAATCATTAAATTTATTTTTCAAGGAATAAAACAAAAATGCTTCGCTTGCAAGAAAATGAAAGTCCTGGAAAAGGAAGTGGAAGAAAATGAAATATCATTTTGTAAATTAGGATTCCGATACTTTTTCTAAAATAGACTAATTGGAACCAATTTCGTTAGATAAAAATTAATAAAGATAATACTCCGCCCAAACAAGAGGTAATTTAGAAACTGATAAACCTACGAATTTTTACATGTATTTCAAAGTTTTACTTATCAGTAGCAAAGTAGGAGGAGATCATAAAATGACATCACCGTCTCCTAGACTATGTATAGATTTGTATCGTTATATAAATACACTTCTTTTATATATATATATATATATATATATATATATATGTATATATATATATATATATATATATATATATATATATATATATATATATATATATATATATATATATATATATATATATATATATATATATATATATATATATATATAAAAGAAGTATATATATATATATAACAATACATTATACATGAAGTGTTGACAAATCGATTAATTTAAAAATCAAATAAAACTACACCAAAATATTTTTGTTTCATGAATAAAAATTTATCATTTCTACGTTTTGTATAAAACAGAACAGGTGTATAAAATGATATTTTATTTCTGACATATATTTCGAGTAGGTTTTAAATCGGCAATTTCTAATATAATTTTGGTTTTATTTTAATATCGTATGACTTACTGGTTTTGCATTAGAAATTTCGAATAAATTAGACATAGCCTTTGCTCTGAGACTAAAGACACAACTTCAAAGCGGGAGTATGTTTCTTGGTCATTTTGGGTCCCGAAGAAATAATAAAGAAAAGTAGCCTATATTACATTTTATACTCGACATAATGTATCTAGTATGTCAAAGTAATTTCAGTCTAAAACTTGTAATGAAAATATGAAGCCACAAACAAAATTTTGGTATAAGCGTTCTTAGAATTTCCGCATGTACGTCCAGTTATCTGTTCGTCATCAAGTAGACTATAGATATTAGACATAAAAAGTGAATTTAAACTCGTGAATTAGCAAAAACGGTCCTTTGGAATGACCTAACTTTTAAAACATAAAAGATAGAAGAAAAATACAAAGAGAAAAAATGTTTTTAAAACTTAATAACTTATCATTAAAACAATTTTTCTAAAACAGCCGAGATTATTCATTAGTTTTGCGAGTCGTGATATGCACTATTCATCATGATCGTCTGCTAAGAGCACAAAGACTGATAATAAAGCGTTTTTTTCGTTACTGAAAGACCTCAACTTGTTGCAGGATATGTCCATCAGGCGTACTAAATAAACGGGTGTCATATGTCACCAACCTATTTTCCAAGAATGTTTGCATCAAATGTGCTAAAAAAAATTCTATTAATATTTTAGGCTGATATTAATACAAATTTCTCCCTAATATTAATTAATTTTTTTAAATATATTTATGGCAGGTATTTGTAAGTAAAGATCAGTTAAAAATAGTTTCATAACAATTAGTTCATAAGACAATTAGCTATAATTGATACGGCTCTAAAAAGTAACAAATACTAAATGTTGATATGCAAATATTTTGTTTTCTTTTTTATTCCTCTTGTTCCTGATTAATTTCAAGACTTATTTCATAATCATCTAAACCCTTTTTCAAATTACAATGTACTAAATTATCCCTACTATTACAATATGTGAGTCGTTTTACATCACGATAAATAAACCAATTTAATCAAGTCAGTACATAAATGATAAATTGTTTATAACTAAAAAATTGTTATAAAAAAATATTTTACATGAATTTATTATATCAATTCTTATAACTTAAACTGTAGTAAAGCATTTTTCATACAAGCGATTTTTTTTTTTCTTTTAAAAACAAAACAAAAAACAATCACTTATATCCTCAATTGAATTATTTGAATAAATAAAACGATGCTAAAAAAACTTTTAATACCGGCATTTACTTATTATGTCTAATGGCCTTTGTGGAATATATAATAATAATATAAATAAGGTGAAAGGTAAGGTTACAACCTATCTACGTCAGACACACATACAAGAAAATAGTTTTTTTCATATAAAAAAATATGAGATACTTTTCTTCTGTAATATGAGGTGAAAAATGAAATAAAACTTAAACAAAACAAAAAATAAACAAATAAACATATACGCGTTATATGAAAGTTAACCATGAGTATCCGATTTTCCCTGAAAATGCTTCAAAGTTTAAGAAGTTTGTGATAAAATTTTTTCTTTGGCATCGTAGCTCCCGAACCTATGAAACGATTTTGATTGTTTGAAAGGTGAATAAGTGGGCAATGGTCTTATCTATAATTTTTTTCCCCTCAATATGGGTATCAATTGAAAGGGCTTAACAAATAGAATACACTCGATCGGTTTATAAAATCGTAAATTATTTATAATATGTAAGCTTTTGAGCCTTAAAATATAAAAATAAAAATGGAGAGAAAATCTTTTATTTAGATGAGAAAGTATATTGTAAAACGACTTGATGTGCTAATTTTTCAACAGGTTTTATATCATCTAACAATAATAACAAAAACAGCGTAGAAAACATAATATAACAAAATATATAGAGGTGGTATAGAACTAAATATGGTCTAGAAAGGATGACAGAGGTATAGTGGAAAAGTGTGAGGTTGAATTGAATAATGAAACGAAGGAATGGAAATATATAGAAGGTAAAATACAGTGTAATAAATGTAAAAGGTGCGGCATGGTGGTTGTTGTAACCTTCCTTCGAAGTTATGTTGCACCTTCTATATAAAACATGAGTTTTGTGTGATAGAAAGTATGTATATACTTATATATATACATATAATAAAATCCAGTCCTATTAGCTATTGTTAGTGAAAAATGAGCCCAGTAATAAAGATTTGTTTGTACATTGAAAATGGAGTTAATGCACTATCTAAGAGATATAATTTGATAAACATTTTAAATAACCATAGATAATCACCAAAAAAAAACCAACAAATAATTTGCAACAAATGTAAATTAAATTTCGAGCTTCTTGAGACAATGAAGCTTTTTCGAGCTTCTTCGCGATCTGATGCTTCTTGGGACAACAAACCTTAGTATCAATTGAATTATTAACAAATTCAAATTACATATTTAATAACAAATAATCAATTGTTACAATAAATAATAGAAATATTTAACTTTGTCTAATTTTCGTCTAAAATTTTCATTTGTGTAATTTTCAATTTTTTAATTAGACTTATAAAGTGATTTTCAAGTAATGCATAATTATTCTTTCATTTTGGAAATATATAGGGAAAGTAGGTAAGATTATTTTAAGAATGAAGAAACCGTGGGTGGAGTTTATAAATTATATAAATTTATTCTCTATATATAATTTCAAATTTAATACAGGTAAGTTACTAAGATCTATTTTAATATTTAAAATTGTAAAACTAGGGTTATTATTTAATTTATTGATCTCAAGCGCTTCTAGCAAATTTAATTTTTGAAAATATGTAACACCCCTGGCTTATGTTTACTATCAATTTTATGACGTGTATTGGTAAGATGAATATAGAAGTTAGAACTAAAATTCCTCAAAAAATGAATAATAGATGCATTTTCACGTATAAACCTAATTCTACTAGACTATATGTCGCAAGGATGGAGCTACTTACACACATAACTAAAACACTAATACAAACTTATAAATATATGGTATGTGTGTATGTGTATACGGTGTTGACTGTTTTGTATGTAGGACAAACTAGTTGCTTACACGCCATTTCTAAATTATTGAAAACTTTGTTTAAAAACATTTCTCATTCATTCTGTTACAGTGTTTTAATCATCAAAAATAATATTATTACATTTTGTTACCTATTTTCAAAGAATGACGTGTTATTCATTGTTTTACGCTATGTATAGACGTAATTTTAAAATGAGCGTAGGATGCACACTTTATACTACCACGTTTCATAAATTATACATTGTTGTTTTTGTGTTATGATATGTTACAAATTCATGTTTGTATGATAGATTGTACTTAGCCTTTGACCATTTACCATTAAACCTAACAATGTTTAATCGAAAAATTGAAAGGTAGATAGAATTGAAAACGTAACAAATTTATCTGGAATTCATCCCACAAGCGTTTATATTGCAACTAGTCGAAAAATTAAAGCAATTGATTATGCATTTTTTGGGCAGTCACAGATGGATTTTATTGCAGTTTTTTTGCATCAGATTCTTGAAAATGTCTAAAAACTAATCTAATTATGAAGAAATCCCAAATTTTAGTGAATTATGAAGTAGTGAAAAGTGAAAAATTCGGTAAATAATAGTGAAAATTAGTCCAATTTTGTTACTCGAGTGTTTTCAAAAGCCTGCGATGTACCTGCAGCCTTGGCATAGCGATAAATATATTTTTTTTTTAATTATTACAAATTTTAAATTATTCTTAGTTTGTGTCCACGGATTTTTTTAAACTAAATTTAGAATTATCTCGAGATCGGCTCTGGCGATGTAATTTTTTTTTAAGATATTAAATTACTTCCATCTTCGGGAAAATTCAGGTTTCAGAAAAAACAAATTTTATAAATTGAACATGCAGTACAGCCGTAGCGCATCGACAATATTCTTGTTTGAAATAAAAAGGCTAGCCTTCACCAGTATATATATATTTTTTTATTATTTATAAATGTATTGGAAATTTATTATTTTGTTATTATTTTCGAACGGTCGATTCCAAAAATTAGAATAATATGTCAAATAAAATATACCGTTTCAAATATAAGTAGAGAATAAGTGTTATTACATAAACGAACGAAGATCGGTCGCTCAGGTACTTTAAATCATTAAGTAGATACGGTTGCTGTTTTATTTATTCATTTCCTTGTTTACGCTGCATGTATTTTCAACAACACGATAATAAATTATTCAAAAGACTTGTCCAATTTTCTCCATATATATGTTACTTCCAGTTATTATTTCGATAACCATTTATTTAATAGATAAAACACATGAACCAAATTTAAATAAAAAGAAAGGTTTCGACAAGTGAACTAAAAATGGCTATTAAGGTTGACCAGCCAAAGGAACTGCTATAATATTTTGACCTCGATATCAAAAATGGTGGTAAATATTTTTTTTTATTCTTTCAAAAAAAAAAATCATAGTCAATTCTCCCCAAACACCGGTTCAACTGTCCCTGATGATGGGTAGACTTAAATCATATTCTTTGATTCCAAATTTAAACGATTTACAAAACATTATTAAAGAAATTATTTTTCTTTAATTTTGTGTTAAAATTCACACTCTATATAATGACACACAAAGAGAAAGTTCTCTGAATTTATACAATTCGATACAAAACAGGCACAGAGAGGCGTACGTTTCACTTCATACTCCAACATAATAAATATAATAAAAGACAAACTTACAAAATTTCAGTAAAATTATATACATTGCTTGCTTGCTTGCTATCTTCCGACATTTATATAAAATAAAACAAACTTTAATTATGATCGATGTGTTATGCTTTTATAAAAATCATAACCATCTATGTATCCAAAAGTTTTCTTTTTTCAGAATCATTTGTTCATTAAATTATAACGTAGCTGGACAATTAATTTCCTATTGTAATTAAAGTTGAAATGTATGTGAAATATTACTTGTAATTTAATTATACATTTCTAATATTAAAAACAATTTGGAAAAGTTTGACTGCTAATTCTAGAGGCAAAATATGTTTTTCTATTAAAACAGGTGAAAGTTATTTGCATGTAAGTATGGGCAAATATTATGGCCTTAATATTTTTACATCAGTATCTCAAATAAAGATATAATCGACGATTTAAAAAAAAATTAAAAAATTATTTATTGTTAAATTTGAGAAATATTATATTTAAATTAATATAAACCTATTATACCTATACTCGTATATATATATATATATATATATATATATATATATATATATATATATATATATATATATATATATATATATATATATATATATATATATATATATATATATATATATATATTTAAACTGTGTGTAATTCGATATAAAGTTATACGAAATTTAAATATCAATAATTAAAATATTTTAAAACTTGATGTTAAATTTTAATGACTTCCACACTTTATATAACTGTTTGAAAATGGATTGATGTTTCTTATTAACTAATTTATGAGGGTAGATTAATAAGAAAAATTGTAAATAGTGTTGGCGTTTGTTGTTAAAAGTTTATTTCTTTGTTAACCAATCGATATATAAATTAGGGAACAGATCAAGAAATAAGAAATAATAGAAAATTCAATATAAGTAATAAAATTACACATTTACTATATTAACTTTTTCTGCTCAATTTTATTTCTTAGATTATTTTTTGAAGATATTATTTCTTAGAAGTTATATTATTATTTCTATTATTCTTTTATTCGTTTTTAAGAAGTTAAGAATTATTATTTCTTAAACAGTATAAAATTACTAACTATTTTATTATTATTATTAGATCGTTTACGACATAAGTTTTTTCGTCAAGAATTTAATTAACAGCATCAGAAAATAAACGGATACATTTATATTAACTTTATTATTTAATAAAAACGATTTTTAAGTGTTTTCACATATTGTCTATTTGAGTAAAGCTATTTCCTCAAATTATTCATTGTAGAAATTTTTTCGTGTTTGAAAAACATATAAGTAATTTGGAAAATTATTGCGTACTTATTAAGAACGGTCTTTTGTAAGCTAAGCTGAAATTCAATTCTAATATTCGACCCACTTGAGCAAGGACAGTTGCCAAGGCTTTTAACTGAATTATGATTACGACTAAAACACAGCATATATTGATGCAACACCTTAAATTACCGATTGCTATAAAATTTATATTTTGGCGGTTGACCATAATTTAATACTTATCGTTTAACTAATTTAAATTTCTGGTAAACCTTAAATGAATATCCTCATGTCTTCAGAAATCGAATTAACTAAAGTAGCTGGGGTGTTTTGAGACAAGCATTTTAAAGCCCTAGACAAAATTTTATATGTTTGATAATTAAAAAAGAAACATGCATACTAATTCAAATCAAATTTTGTATCAAACTAGTTAACAAAAAATTTTCATGAAAAATTCGTGATCAGAAATATAATGTAATAAAAGTATTCGATATTGATAAGGTTGGTTATGTTTTTGATAGAGACCTCTATAATAAAGACAATCTCTAATATACATAATATTTTCCTAATTATTCAAATTTATTTTACATTAGAGATTGTCTTTATTATATAAATCTCTATCAAAAACTTAACCCACCTTGAACCTGAATACTGAATAACTATTAGAAATATATTGAACGCATTTGAACGTGTCAACGTGGACGACAACCAGGGTACAAATTTGCATGAATAAATCGGTTGGTAGACATTTCTTGGGGGTGAAAACCAACTATTTTTAACTCAATACACATAGTACGTTTTCGTTCCAACATTTCCACATTCATAACATTGAAATCCCTATACGCAATAGTAAAGTAAACGTAAGGTATATATTAAATATATTATAGAAGAGTAAGGAAAAACTAAAAATAAAGATTCAGCTTTTTCCTTTCATTATTAAACGATAAGATTCTTTTCCTTATTTTCATATCATGATAAAAACATTTTTCTTAATGAAGTTATTTATCTATGTAATCAACAAAACATAAAAATAATATTGAAGAATATTTATATATAAGTGAATTCTTTTTGTTTTCTATATGAAATTATGATTTTATTTATTTTATCACCATTTTTTATTTATTGTACTAAAAAAAACAAGTATAATAATAAAAGCAAGTTTGTATTAAAATGTAACAATAGACATGAAAGTATGACACTTGATTTCAAAAACTCTGCAGCGAATATCAAAATCATAAGATCTTTTTTTTAATATTATATATTTACTATCATAAGATCTTTTTTTACTATTTAATACTTAGTATATACAGTATTATATGTGTAAATAGGTTTAGTTTTTTGTACTTAAATTTTCCAAAAAAATGTTCCAAAATAAAGTTTATTGACCGAAAAATGATCTGTAAACAAACTAAGTTTGCAAAAAAATCGTTGGAGTCATTTTTGACGTAAACAGGCGACCACTTAACATGTATTTCCGGTGAAATCCCGATATCGAAATTTTGACAGAATTCCAATTACTTCCTTTTACTAGTATAGTAAAAAAAAAATAAACCTATAAAGTTATATTAATTGTTAATTGCAATTAACTTCAAAGTTATCAAACGCGAAATAATAAAATTATTTATATGCAAACGTTATTAAAATTTTAATTCATAAACTTGATAATATACAAAACATTTTAAATGAAAAAATATGTTAATTGAAACAGTGACGTAATTAGGTCAACTGCCACCCTAGGCGCATGTCGCCCTAATTATATTAAATTATAAAGAGGTTTTAGAATTTTTTGTTTTTACATAAATAAAAATAATTTGTAATACTTTTCAGTTGCCTTCCTCAGAATATTTGCACCCCAGACTTACGCTTTATAGTCTTGGATAATAATCGTCGATTCTGTTTCGACGAACCGTCATTAATTCAAACAAATTATTAACAAATTTACAATTAAAAATCACTTTTTTGTATTTAGCTCTTCGAATAATCTTTGTAGAAAATTTGGGGAAGGATCTTTTATTTTGATTACGACAATTCAAACCGTGCGGTAATTGAACGAAGTGATTCGCAAAGTGATTTTATTGCGTTTTATATTACGACGGACGCACACAGTAAGATTTGTCTGATCAGAAAATCTGATGGTCAACGCACACCATCAGACAGTCCTATAAGAAATTCGTATAAGAAATGTTGATCGTTCATCAAAAAAAAATCTTATGCAAGCTTCGGATATCATCGAATACATACAACGAATCACAACGAACCAATCAACTGTCTTCAAATACTTTAAATTTATGAATTAGATTTTTGACAAACAGGTGGTTACTTCAGATACTCTCGTAAGAAATTCTGATGCTACTTTAGACAGCGCACACGATAAGTTTATCTGATGTCTTATATAGAATTCTTGAACCGTGTGCACGGTCCAATATAAAATACATTTTTACATCAGATTTTCTGATCAGAAATCCTAATTATGTGCGCTTTCTTAGCTAACATAGCTTACAAATAACCCGTCTTCTTGGCTTACATAGAAAAAATGTTGGTATTTTTCAGAAATTTTTTTGGATTGAAAGGGAGTGCAATAAAAAAATTTAAATTTTCATACAAATAAATATTATTTAATCGATTTATATTTCACATTCGAAAGTCACAGCTTCACAATCAGAGA
Source organism: Chrysopa pallens (assembly GCA_020423425.1). Lineage (NCBI taxonomy): Eukaryota > Metazoa > Arthropoda > Insecta > Neuroptera > Chrysopidae > Chrysopa > Chrysopa pallens. The sequence continues at coordinate 69,838,134 of CM035593.1, read as the reverse complement.
TGCATAATTAGGTATATAAATCTTTACATACGAACTAACGAAATGCAAAATCGTTACATTTATTTCACATGTTTTTAATTCTTTATTAAAATTCGTGAACTTTGCGTGTGAAAATCGTTCAGAACTCAATATTTGTGTACAAGTGAATGCATACGAACAAGTTATCAGAGGCCTAAAAGTTATGGTACTTAAGTTTAACTTTAAAACCGCTTTTGAGCGCAGCAGATTATATTCAATATGTTTGTCGACTTCGATAATTTGCTTTATAGGTGAGTACATATTTCAGCAATTAGTAGAATCTTTTATCATTATCCAGATCGTTTTAACAACAAAATTTTGTTTTTTCTTTTCACTAATCCATCGCAAATATATACCTAAGGCCTCCCACTATAGCAAAATCGGCTCTGACGAAATTCTAGATACCATGATATAAAAATAAATAATATTCTGAATAATATTGTGAATTATTTTTCAACAAATTTTTATAAAATTAAATATTATCAAGAGGTAAAAAAAGAAGAAATTTCGCTTTCAAAATCGAAAAAAATGTAAAATGAAAAAAAAAAAAAATTTTAATTTATTCTATTCAATTAAAAAAGGCAATAACTCGAATAATTGACGCCTTAACTTAATATTTTTTGATACGTTCATCCGTAATGAAATCATCATTTCATAAAACAAGACGTTCGGTTAGAATTAACCCTTTCTATTTATTATATACACGACCCTTATACATTTTTAGGTTATTACAAATTATATACGATGCAACAAGCTTCCTTTGTTTGAAGTTTTGTGCTTATCGGTAAATAAAAAAGAAAAAAACTTAAAAATTATTAAAATTTTATAAAACTATTTATAATCATTTCATTATTATAGTTGTAAATTTAATAACAAAATAAAAACAAATAAAACAATTTAAAACTTCTTTTTAAAAAAATGTAGCTGTATTTTGTTACTGTTATCGCACATATAAATCGATCTTAATCTATTGAAAAACTTTTCGAAAATTGTGTTTATTTATACTGTGTTACAAAAACACCAGGAATCCAATGCTTTCAACTATAATTATTGATTTCAAAAATGTGTTTTTTATTCTGACTCAATTACTTTAATAACTATTTATAAAAGAACTTTCAAAGTTATAAAGGCATATTTGCATACAGTAAGTGTTAACGTAATAAAAATAATATTACCGCAATGCAGCTACTATATACTTCTTAACCGTACGACAAAAAAAAAGTACGCTTTTAAAAAAGTATAGGGGTAAGTATAACCAGAAAATAAAATGTTAATTAAAGTATATATTTTTTTAATATTAATTATTTCGTTTAGATAGTTAAAAATTAACATTATTTTATGTAAATGTTATTTAAATCACGCAACGAACAAAGTCATTTTTGTTAACTTTGTTGAAATTTAATTAATTGAATTGTAAATATTTACGTAAAATTTGTACTGCTTTTATTCATATATAGGAGAGTTAATTAAAAGTTGATTGTTTTCCATTTCTGTATGAATACGTACCAACAGAATAACGTTATTTCAAAAAAAAAAAATTTATATTTAAAAAAAAGTTGTACTTAACGAGCAAAGTTTTTATAAAATTATGTATTAATTATAAAATTTTTAATAAGAATTGCTTAAATATTTTTAAAATGAGGGTTGAGTTAATGAATAGTAAATGTATACAATTTAAACAATGGAATTATAAAATTTTGGAAGCCATATTGATTTTTCAATAATTACCCGGTATTTTTAATTAACTTTGTCATTAATTTACACACATGTTGCATTCTGATAAAAATATGAATATTATATTTGCAAGCTTTTTAATTTAAGTATAAAATATATCAGTTATAAAATTAATAATAGTCAAATATTTTGTTTAAAACGTGATTTTTTTTTTTTAATTTTTTGTTATAATAAATAACAGAGATTAAATATTTGTTATTTTAATAAATTATAATAAAAAATTTCTTACTTACCACATAAAAACTTAAATTTGAAGAGAGAATGAAGAAAACCAATAAATTAAAAAGATATTTTGAGCGCACTTTCTATATATTGTTGAATTTGAATGAAAAACGGTGACAGCATTATTTTAAAACGCGCGAACTGAAATTGAACGAACAACGGAAAGGATGGTAATAACACACTATACTATACTCGAATATGGAAGAGAGCTTGCTTGCTTTATGTGTACCCTTTTATAAAATGTATATAAATATATATGTATGGATATTGTATATACAGAAATATACCCTTGTTTCATAGAAAAAGCGCAGGCCAGGATTCAGTACAATCGCCGGTGGTTGACTGGGCGACGTTCATATTGTAGACGTCCAATATTTTCAGTCTATGGTTTTTTGGGTTGATAGTGCTGCCATATCACGTCGACGCTTTGTACTAAAAACCGAGCGCGTCATTGGGTCAATACTGAGGTATGTGTATATCACTTCCAAGTTACGTACAGATGATTTTTTATTCAAGTAAACTTTAATTGTATGTATAAAAGAATTTTTTCTATGGTAATTGAAAATAGTTTTATAAGTGCATACCAATTCGTTTTATAAAGAATTTTTTCATTGGCTAGTAATGAAAATACATTCAAACATTTATTGACTTTATCGAATGAATTTGAATGGAATTGGTATATTGGCACGTGATAACAAATTTAATACTTTTGTGGCATTTATGTCATTGGATTTCTGATGTCTAGACATAAAATTACATAGAAAATAATTTTTGATGAGCCATTCGTTTTCCTGAAATATTTGCTTATCTATTTGTATACGTAAAAGTTTCTTAATCTTGTAGGTTGGTCTTTAATTAGTCTCTAAATCTTCAGATTAACTCTTTTTGAGACGAAGGAGAACTCGAATAACAAATTGACTCATCATATTGACGAATAGTTAAGTTACTTATATTTTAAATCCCAGTAAAATGAAGTATTGATAACCTCTCAAAATTTCGATACTCAGTTTTCATCACAAATACGTGTGTTGAGTTCCCTAAATTCAAAAAAATAGTTTCTCAGAAATTGATCTATGCGTTTGTGTTTGTGTGACAGCGAAGTCGTATCATTTATTCAAACTTAAGCAAATTTAATATTCTGTTTTCATATTACCTCTAGTTTTACCTTGATGCTTTTCATTGGAATCGGGTACACATCAGAGTATTCTACTTTATTCTAGTGAATTTTGAGTTTTTTTCACATTTTTCTCGAAAATGATTACAACAATTATTTCAAACTTTACATATTCACGGAACATTTCAATTCAAAATATTTCATTTATTTTTCAAAAAAATAAAAGATAAAAATTTATTTCTAATTAAAAATTTTTAAATAATTTCGTTGTGACAATTACCTCTTGAGATTGTCGCCAAAGAATTAAGGATTAAGGTAAGAATATGTTGGACGTCTACTGATCGTAAGGTAATTGTTCACAAGGAAATTATTTGCAAAAGTTTTTTAGTTAAAATTAATTTTTGTTTTTCAATTCATATTTTTGAAGACGGTAAGTACTTATTTCTTTAATTTCTATTTTTTACTTTGAACTATGGAATACAGCCACGAAAAATGTTCGCTAAAATTTGTTTTTGCGGTACATAAACAGTAGTTAGCGTGAATATACTTATAAAATTTAAGAAAATGTAGTCAGACAAATTGACAACGTCTTACTTTTTGGAAGCTATTTAAAAATATAAAGTAAAATCAAATCAAATAATTTATATTAAAAGAAAATATAATAATCATTTTTATTGAAATTTCAAAATTTTGATTTTGATTTTAATCTTATAATACCTAAATATTAATAACCATGCATTGTTTCTATATTCATTACAATTCGCAATTATCCACATATAGACTTGTATGTGGTTCAGATTTTGTTATCGCATATCGTAACAAATTGTCTTTGCAACCGATTTATTATTATCATTCATAGAAGCGAACTGTTTTTCATTTTGTCAGATTCTACAACTTTGATATTTTTAACAACCTTGGATTAATTATTAGTATTATCTACGAATTTTTCAGAAATGGAAATGACATTTGGATCTCAATAGATAAACGTTTATTCTCGTATTTTATTAAAAATAGTTAGAATTGAAAGCATTACACAATGTGATACTTGACTGTATTGCTGATTATAATTATGAATACAAGCGAAATGTTTTTAATTTTGTGTGCAACTGTCAGATTCTACAACTTAATTTTAACAGCCTTTGTTGTCTGAACACATTATATCAATTTTACAGAAGTCAAAATGACATTTGCATCGGAAGGTGTGTAATGTTTTCAATTCTTACCATCTTTCAGTAACTTACTTTTATTTTATAATCACTTGTAGTGCATTTAATATACACACACCTGTGTCCTCTAGTTTACTATATATACCTACTATACACCTTTATACATACATATATATTCGCCTATTTGATCATCATCAAATAAACCATTCACGTTTCTTTAAACACCCTACAATAGGAACGAGTCAATATTTTCTTACCTATATTCTTTTCGTCGTATTTTTTTTTCTATACAGTAGTCATTCCTATGTATCTTATCACCTGTTTTCGTAGCTTCTACATACACACACAAAAAAAAATACAATGCCATACATATCTATACACTTACTATCTATTGTAATATTATTCATTGCTTTCATATGATGAATCAACTCATTCTGTATTGAATTTTCTTTGCCTATTATAATTATTAACAAATAGATGCGTTCACATGCTTCATACTAGGAATCGATAAGAAAAATTAGGGAAAATTTATAAAATCAATTATTTAAGTAAAATAACTAAATTTTTTTTTTCAAACGAATCTATAATACTGGACCAGGTGACCATATCATCTATAACTGCACCTTTAAAAATTGAATATAGCTGATTTATGGTCTGTGTATCCACTTTTGTTTCCAGCAAATTTTTACGAGCCTATAAAATTTTCAATTGCATCCAACCTTTAATTGATGGGTTTTCCTTTTTTTTTTTGTTATTGTAATAAGCCATAATCATTCAATAACAAATATAATAACATAACTACCTTTCGTATTGGGTGCAACTCGAAAAAGTCGAGCGAAGAACTTACATATAGAAAACTTAGCTCATTCCTCTAAAACTAATACCTAATTCAAATATTCGTTAATTATAATGCAGATTTTATAATGTATTATAATTATTGTGCTAATTGGCCTGGTTGCAAAGTTGCAAAGCTTAATACTTTATGGAAACATGTTTCAAACGAAAATCGTTCTTAAAATATGACCATTTTTTTAATTTGAGCTTGCCTTTTATTTTTTATGGTTTAAAAGTTCGGTCATACCTGTCGTTAAACATTCTGATGGATTTGATTTCCACCATTGAAAATTGAAAAAAATACAATATGCATTACATTAAAGATTGTCTTTATTGTAGATATCTCATTTTCTATGTGAATTCCCCTTAAGTATTAATAGATATAATTGTGTGTATGCATAGCTGTATTTTCAAGGTTTTTATTAATCACCTTACCTACACGATATCATTATGAAAATTTCCAGGTCAAATTTTCTGAAAATCAGTAAAATGTTAGTCCTTTAAACGTAGATTAGAAATCTCACTGGCTACAATATTTAGAAGTACGCAGTTTTCGAGATATTTTATCTTAAAGTTATGTTTTATTCTTACAAATTGCCATACTTCCCTGAAATCTTCGTATGAAATATAATGACAAAAGAATTTAAACAGGAGTAATATAAAAAAAGATATACGAACTTCTTAAAACGACATAAAGTCGTACTTTGGAAAATATTTAATTGCAACTTAGAATTTTCTTCAAGGTAAGTAATTTCGTACAGCCTACCCAAACGACAGACACAATTAAGATAATTTCATCTCACGGTTGACTAATGTTCTGAAACTAATCTTTTAAAGCTCAAGTTTTGAGATCAGTTAATTTCTATTTCATAATCTATTTTTAGTACCTTAATAATAAATAACCTGCTCTTTCTTTGACTTTTAACAAAATCTTTGAAAGCTATTAATTCCAATAGTTATTGATGGCTTAATCATAAAAATGCTTCAAAAAACTCTTTTCGAAGACGATGACAAATTCGACAGGATTTGGGTTGTTAAGATATGTAATAGATAAAAAGGTCCAAATTCAAACGGAGGCAATAAATGGTACTGGAATATTTTTTTAAAGGGCTTTTCATCAGATTCGTCCAATATGTTAAATGAAAGAAAATGTCACATTCAGATGCATACATTAAAAATAGCTTCTAAATATAAGTATAGCCCAAAAAATGGAAAGTTTTACGTTATTTTTAAAACACTGATTTATTTGAAACATGACGAAGCACTAGGTCAAAGCGACTCACTGGTTGAATAATATCTACTAATCGCAACGAGAATATATAGATGGTTAAAGAAGATTTACTAAAAATCATAGGTAAATAAATACACAGCTCCTAGCCAATGTGTAGCAGAAACTACAAATCAACAAGTATAAATAACATATTCTTTTAAACTATACACTATGATATATCACGATGTTGTTACATAGCTCGTGGTAGCATTTATTTTAAGATAGTGTATTTAGGGTTAAAAAACATGAGACTTTTAAATATAAACAATCTGTAATGTAAGGTATATTTTATTCAATTTTCCAGCATAAATAGCTCCAAAAATAATTATGAAAAAGTTATCAAATTTCATATATACAATCTTGACATGAAAACGAAGAGCGTGATAAAAAATCTTGTAATTTCCATGCCCCGACGATTACAAGCTGTAATAGATGCTAAAGGTGGACAAACAAAATATTAATTTCTCTTTTTTTGTAGACTTTTGTGACACAATTTTTTTAAGTATTATTATTTTATTTGTCTTGCTGTTGCAACATTTGTAACTTTTGTTTTAAATATACTAAAAATTGACTATATTTTCATGTTGTATTATTGTAATTTGAAAAATATTTATTTATATTTATTACTGATGTGCTTATTTAGCTGGATGTACGAAGACTTTTGTGAGTCACTGTATGTGACTTTTGTGAGTTTGGGTACAATATTAAAAAATTCGGTATATATTCACATATATTGCATGTATTTTGTCTTTAATTTTATTTTTATAAAAAAATTTGTATAAATTGAAAAAAACTTTGATTAAATATTGAAGAGCGAAAGGAGCTTCTAAGTCGAAACTCTAGTTCTAATTTTAAAAAAAGCATGGCCAATATCTTTTTTCTTACCTTTTGTCCGAGGGCCTTTCTTACTTCTTTTGCGAGCACTGTCGATACCATACCGAAAGCCGACACATCTGTATCTGGAGGCTAAAGAGAACTCTCTGTAAGCATTCGAATAAAAAGCATCAAAAACAAAAATTAAATTAAAACAATTTCGATAAAAACCTTATATGCAATGTGCCGGGTTCAAGCCTTAATGAAGCTTTATTTTCACGAACAATTACCCAAAGACAAAATAAAAAATCAGCCATTTTGATGAGAAATTTCAAGAAATATTATAAAATTGTTATATAATACTACATATATTTCGGTAATGGTAGGAGGGCCCACAACATTAAATGGGGATTTACTCGAGTGTCTTGAGGGCCTATTAAATTTTAAAATTCAAAGGAAAGCAGACAGATTAGCTTGATATCGTGCTTGCGTTCAGCTTGAGTTTCTTAATCTAACCATTATTTCCAAGTTACTCACTCTCTATTATCCTTACGAATCGTTCAAGTCGTCAGATTATACTCTTTCTTTATCCTGGAAAGACGTGCGACCTATACATCAAGACTGAAGAATATCCAGGTTACTTTTTTTTGTGAAGTTTATGACCCTTCCACAGGAATGTCCCATTCGTCACGCCCAAATCGTCAGATGAGTGATATCTTTTCAGCATGTAACTAATCTTTAGAGAAATTGAATAAATTTGACTTGACTTGATCTCGATTTCAAATAATCGAGACCTCGTAGTTTTAATACAAGCTGCATGCATTTTAAAAACCATTTGGATATCACTACACTTTTCTTAACGATATATAACGAATAAGTTTACACAACAAATTTTTTAGATCAAAATCATATTTATTAAGAAATACTCGATATTTACATAGAAATACATAAATCAAAGCTAATATTTTTGATTTTTAGGACATTTAGCTAATAATATACTTCTGTATTTTTCTAGTTTTCTAGTTTCTTTCTGTAGTTTCAAGCCGGCCGGTGTGCTGTTAGTTTTAATGGAACTCCATACAAACAATGAACATTAGCACTATAAAATAGACAAATAAGAAATACATTTTCACTTAAGAAAACTAATATAATTAATATTTAACACACAAATTATAATAATATTTAAATATATGTAACAATAATTACAATTTTTATATAACATTATTTAAACTCTTAAATAATTTTAAAATCAAAGGCTGTAAATGCATCATTTATTACTTATTTTAAAAGTCAGTAATATTTATTTTGTTTTTTGGGCAAAAAAGAATGAAAAATGTAGCATAATAACTAAAATTTAAAAAATTGGGTATTCATTATTTTATAAATATTATTTTCAAGAATATGCAAATGATTCGCGCATCTTTTCTTAAATAGCTATAAATTATGTATAACATTTTCTCTATAAAATCCAAATTTGAAATGAAAACTAAAATTCAGTTTTTCTTTTTAATTTGAGTAACCGTCATTTAACCGTAATCTACCTATACATTTGAAATTTAAATGGCTTTTTATAGGATTAAGCTTTTGTTTAAAACAATTTTCTCAATTCAACTGAGTCTTCGAGGTTTTTGCATATCAAGTTCAAAAAAAAAAAAAAACTACATATTTTCATTCCCTACAACTATTGAAATTACGTAGAAAATATTTGGGGTTGTAAATTACATAAATTTTACGTTGTTTTGTAGTTAGATTGCACTATAAGGTAAAAATTCGTTAATGTTTTTAAAAACAGTTTCGATATCACAAAATAATCTCTCTACTCATACTTTCAAAACCCAAATACAGTGAGAAATAGTTCCTAAAGCAATATAAAACCATACTTATGGTAAATTTAAGTTTCAATAAAAAGTTTTATAAATATAAGGACTATTATATTCAAATGGATAAGATCGAATAGGATGCGTAAAAATAATATTGATTTATGTTATGTTTTTGATATAGACATCTATAACAAAAACAAGTTTTATTATAATAAACATTGTATTTTTTTTCAATTTTCGCGCCCAAATAAAAAAACAACTTTCCAAAAGTTATGCAATTTGATATGCAGAAACTTGACATGAATGTATTTGTCCGTGCATGTATTTGTGCACGAAAATTGAAAAATGTATATTGTAAGAGGCATGTAGTGGCACCTGGCCCATATAATCCAAATTAGTCAAAAATATAAGGTCAGGTGGCATCCCCATCCAAAGCGTCGACTCTAAAACGCGATTTCATTGGTCGACCAGTTCGCCCGACACGCCGGTAAACTTCGTACAAACGATACACGAATTGTACATAACGCATATTTCATGTACAAGAACTCAACAAGTACAATAGTGTATAAGTAGTCATTCATACAAAATGGCTCCTGCACTATTTTACACAGACTCTTGGACAATGAATATGCGATATCCATCAGATCTAAACATGTTTATACCATATCGTGCCTTTTTAAAATCGGAAATATCTTTATACAGCGTCCTATTTCAAAATTCAATTATTATTCAAATATTCAAAGAAAAAGCTTTTTTGGAATTATTTTCGTAAATGCAATAATAATCACATAATATAATTACAGTGGAAGCTCGATAACGTTATAACCTCTATAATTTTCTTTCGTATACCTTTCCTCCCAAAATCACTTTTACTGAAAATACGACTATAACTTAGACAAATGATCCTTAAATCAAACTCTCAGTAAGCTAAATCAATACCTAAAAATTTTTAACGTTTCATATGGGTTTTAACAATTGAGTTTCTACTGTATAAACAAATCCATTTTTTTAAATATAAAATTCAATATCAAATATCTAACTGTTATCTAATTTGTTGCCAATATATTATGAACACTAATGATTTGAGGCCCTACATATAAATATTTATTAGCCATTTCAACAACCAATACTAACAAAGATTAAATATATATTCAAAGAGCATATTGTCTTGATAAAAGTCATTAAATCACAGTATGTTCCTTGTCTAATTTGAAAGTACAGTTTACTTATTTATAAAATCGAAGAAAAAAATCTCATTTGTTAGAATTCAGTTTTCTTCTATGACAAAAATAATTAGATATTTAAAAGGAAACTCTCTCGATTAGTGATTGTGTGTGAATTACAATTTTACAAATATATATTTAAATAAAAAATGTATGTCACATTATTTGATTAGTTAATAGGCTTATAGACAGAAATTAATCGGACATTGCATGAAAATTAACTCCTAAAAACATTTTTAAACTTATCTTAAAATATTTTAGATTCGCTGAGAGCCAAACTTTAATAGAATGGATTTTTAATAGATGGATAAAAAGAGTTTTGTTGTTTATACGAGTTTTGTTTGCATTCATTACATTTCGATGAGTTTCAATATGGATAATAGCACTTTATACATCATAAATTGCCATAACCAATATATCATAAACATAAAGGATAATCAATAAATTATGGACATAGACAACTATGAGGAAAACAAGAAAGCTTATTGACATCTTCTACTAGCTGCACGATCGCTTTGATTACTCGCACATTTTTGGATGTATAAACTTTATAACTAGATAGAGAACGCTTAGTCTATTCTCTATGCCTCTGCAATGTATAGTGATGCCTAGAGTGCTAATATTAATATTGAAACACATCCATTATGTAATTTCTACAGACCAAACAAGTAGGTATATTAAAATATGTAACAGCAAAAATCTTATTTTTATGCTTTCTATTTTATTTGCTTTACTGTTTATAAAATATCAGCACCTCAATTAAAATTATTATATATTTTTCATTGATTAATTTTAGTTATTCTTCTGAATCGCTACTATATAAATTCCGTCTTATATAAAAGTCGATTAGGCCTTACTATTGTCAAATTAATCCATATAATTTTATTAAACAAATGGCAGTAAATATTAGCAAAAACAGCTTTAGGTAGTATAGTATGCTTAATATCCATAAAGATATATTTTCGATAAAAGTTCACTATCGATAAAGGTATACAATATGATTTAGAAAAAAATTAGAATTATTAGAATAATTTAAATTAAAACCTATTTAACGTATTATTTCTGTTTATTTTAGTTTAGTCTACTGTTTAATAGATACTCTTATCAAGTAGAAATAAAATTCTTCAATAAAATCATTTTATGATATATTATAAAGGAAAATCTAATATATCCCTATATTAAAATGGCACAGAATTTTGAAAATAACAGTCTATACAATAACAGTGTATCAAAACAATAATTCTAATCTTGTAAAAATTATATTAGATAACTGACAAAATATTAAAGCTCGAGGCATTTCACCAGAGTATGTGAAAACATTGAACAATTCAGATTGTAATTTGATATATGAAGCTTAATAATGTTTCTTTTACACTTTTTTCGTAAGTATAATAAATTGAGAATATATTGTAAAATTCAGAACAAAATTCAAAATATTATTTTGTAATAACTTCTTTTTCCACTGAAAATTTTAATTTCTGAGGAGTTTACTCAAGTGTAAAGTTGTAATTAGTTAATTTGTTACTTATTAATTAGTTATCTTTCCCATAAATTTTTGTAAAATCATAAATTGACCCTTCGAGATATAAAATTATTTTTTTAATGCATGCAATATTATCATATAGTAAATTTTGAATTTAAAACAAATAAAAACTTCTTAATTGTATAAAATCCATTGACTAATTTCAAGCATTTTATAAGCTAAGACCACGGTTTAATTACAAGTGATTAAGCATAGGTTGACGTAATTTTATTCTATAGAATTATCCAATGAACTGTATATAGGAATAATTATTTTGATACACTTCACAAGTATGCAAGCAAATTTAAATTTGTGCATTATAAAACTATGGAGATAAATATTTTTTTATTTAAACACATCTTTAAATCTTAAAAAAAAATATCTACGAAAATATATTAATATACAGTCTCTATATATTTAAAGCTACATCTGAAATATCTAAAGTAGTAATTTTGTTCACAATTCCAACAGATTATAAATATTTATTTTAATGAAAACAGATTATAGTACTTAGATAAACCAATTTTCTTTACATGGATGTTAAAATATTTCCTTTTTTGCATTTCATATTAAGTCATACAATTCATAATATTTTTGCTGTGATAATAAATCAGTCTCGACAAATGATTTTTAATAATTCACATATTTATTTTCAACAATCGGTAAACATGCACAATTCAAATTTTTAGAACGGAGCCATAAAGACTGATATTTTGTATTGCAATATTTATGTTTTTTCTTTAAATTTACTTCGAGTTCAGTTTTTTATATAATGTTTACATTATTCCCAGAAAAATTTGATTAGAAGTAAATAATTAAAATACAAAACTGATAATTATAATTTCATTAGTATTTCAGCGTTTTTTCGAAACAAAAGTTAAACGAAACTGACATAATTTATTATAAATAGTTTATTATAAATAATTTATTATAAATAATTTATTTCTATGTAAGTGTAATCAAAGTCGTTGCGATTAATTGCTAATATGGAAATATTTTAATCATCTAGATTTTTGAAAAATGCCAAATTACCTACGGGTGGATAATCTTCTAAATAGACAAAAGTCTACGCTCTTTTTATTAGGAGAAACATTGTATGTTTTGCATTACAAAAATAAAAGTAATGAATTAAGTTTAAATCGCAAGCAAATTATAAAGAAACGTTTTTGAAACTACTATATTAAAATTGGTCCGTTAGATAGACTACAAAGTATAAAATAAAAATAAAAGTATGTTTAAAGCTTTGGGTATTTTTTTCTTTGAAATTAACGTTGTTCTACAAGATTTCATCATTTATAAATTATTTGTTCATTAATATTATGTTTTAATAGTTTTAAGTCGATCGGGGTTCAAGTCCATTTTTAGTAGGCTCTAGGAATTCATCAACAATAGCTGCAACCATATCACGTAATGTTTCTTCAAGTTCTTTCCGATCCCTGAAACATAAATATATTTAAAATTCTTATAATCTTTACGCAACTTTATCTTATTTAAGGTTAGAAGTTTTTATACTTCGAATATCGTTAGTTATATATTTTATTATAATTTTTAAGTTTTTAACCTTGAATTTGCCGTCATCGCCTAATTGAGGATAATAAAAAAACTACATTTTTTAAATAAAAAAACAAATACCATAGTTTTCTTTTTTTTTAATTCAAAAAATTTATATTTCGGTAAGTATCGATATTTTTCCTAATCGTCGACAGTATTAAAATATTTAATTTATTCAAATAACTCATTTCACAAATTTTTGTATAAAAAAAAAAAATGATAATAATAAGGAGGTATTTTTAATTACCTATATTTACTATTACTAGAATTTATTATTTTTTATTACTACAATCATACTTACACTTGTGTTGGTCCAGTACAAAGTTCAGTATAGTATTTAATTTTTGGTTCTGTACCACTTGTCCGTAATGTTGCAACCAAACCATTTGAAAATGTGAATGTTATCATTTGTGAACTTTTCGAAACCGGTAAAATTGCTTTGAAATCATTCTGTGAATTGTCGTACCCAGTAGTTAAATCACGCACATTTTTTATTTTGTATTTTCCATTTTTTACGGATTCGGGATACTAGAAAAACAACACATTCATTTGTAGAAAACTATTTTTTCAATTATTTGTGTGAGAAAATAACTAGATGATATATATATATATATATATATATATATATATATATATATATATATATATATATATATATATATATATATATATATATATATATATATATATATATATATATATATATATATATATATATATTTCATTAAAAATTGTCTTGGAAAAACTATAATTACTTCATAAAAATTCTATAATTTAATAAATATACTTCATAGGCAAGTAATTTAATTTTACTTGTTATAGTTAAGATAGAATGTATTTTATCATGTTCAATTTTTAATGTCTGAAGGGATCCATACAAATTGATTAAATTAAATAGTATAAATTTATTAAATTATATAATATAAAAATTCTTACACTTTCGTCTCCATTAAAATTTCGTAATCTATTGAATATCTTTTCAATAATTGTTCCATCGTGACAAATAAAATATGAATTTTCTGATATGTGATATCCATATTCCTTATAAATTTCATCAAGTTGTTGTACCAAAGTCAAACCATGTTTATGTAAAAAGGCTGCTAATGTTGCTAAATGTACTGCTGCACTAACACCATCCTTATCTTTGACTGCTGTACCAAACATAAAACCTATTGCTTCTTCAAATGCGAAAATCACTTGCTTTCCACAATTTTCCAATTCATGCGCTTTATTACCTGTAGAAATTTAATTTAAAATAATAATTCTGATTTACAATCAATTCATAGAGTATATAACACAATAATATTACACTATTAGATAAACACATCAGCCATACAAGAACAAAATTACTGATAAATGTTTTCAATTACTGAATTGAAAGAATAAATTAATGCTGCGAATAAGTCGTTAGTGAATGCATGTAAACATTAATTAATTTTAGAAATGCAGATTTCTGAACTGAAAATTGTTTTAAAAACTAAACCAAATTCTGTCCGCATTTTTTAGTTCTAACTAAAGGATTCAGAAGAAAAGGAATACCGTCTGTCAGATAATGTACCAGGAAGATATTTAAAAAAAAAAATATTTTAAAGAATATTTACCCATCCATTTAAATCCTGTGAGAGTTTCTACGAAATTAAAACCTTCAGCTGCTGCAATTGATCGTAAAATTTTTGAACTGACAGTGCTTGACAGTACATACACATCACTTAAATTTGATGAAGGATTTTTCATTTGAAAACAATGTAATGCCCACCAACCAAGGAGGGCACCTATTTCGTTTCCATTAAACACACGCCATTGTCCACTAAAATTTCACGAACATGATAGTGAATTTTTTTATCTTTATTTCTAGAAAGACTTATTATTATAAAATGTACTTACTTAGGAGTTTTTTCAGCACAAGCTAAACGATCCGCGTCAGGATCATTAGCCAAAATTATTGTACTATCATTAGCTTCAGCAGTTTTGAATGACAAATCTAAAGCACTTTGGCCCTCCTCAGGATTGGGAAATCTATAATGAATTAAATATATATTCTACAAGTTATCAAAGAAAAGAAAAAAATATTTCTTACTTAACAGTTGGAAACTCAGGATCTGGATCTTGTTGTTCAACAACTGGAATTAATTGCAGTCCTGCTAATTTAAAAGCTCTAACCACATAATTATAACCAACTCCATGCATTGCTGTATATGTAAACTTTAAATCAGACACTCCGTTAATTGCTTTATGTTCATTCAGTAAATCTTTACCAAGTTTAAGATAATAATTTACTAGTGTTTGTGGAAGTGGATCGTTTAAAATGTCACAACGATGTACAATTGCTATATCCCATGAAGTTTCAAGAGGTGTCAAATTATTTAAAATACATTTTGCGACTTCTTTATCAGCTGGCGAAATAATTTGGCATCCATTCCAACCGTAAAGCTATTAAAGATTAAAAGTTTCATAATTTTCATTTGTATATCTTTAATTTTAATAAAGGTATTAGCTTAACTTTAAAAAAAAATTAGGATCCTTCAATATATGTGCCATGAAAATAATTTTTTTTTTTTTTTTGTATTTTTTCCGACTCGAAACTTGACATCAATTGAACCTATTACAGATTATAAAACTATTTAATAAAAAAGTTTTGAAATATGTATTTTCAGCGAATAAAACATTCACTCATATTATCGGTTAACAGTTTACAAACATAAAACATTAAATCAAATATATGAAAGCAAACTTGCAAAACATACTGCGTTTTAGAGAATATTTTTCTTATATTTTGCAAAACCCTGTAATAAACGTTGAAGCATTTTAACCGCATGAATACAATATATTATTAATTTTTGCAAACTTCATCATTTTGAATATTACTAAGGAACAGAACAATGAAACAGACTATCTAAAAATGGTACGAAATATGTTGTGAAAATGCCAGGTCTTGGAAAATTAATAGCATATTGTAATACAATATAGTTTTCTTACATCTAAGATTAATATTTTAATTTGAATTAATATTAAAAATAACAAAAGGTTTATTACTTTGTATCCATTATCCTCTTTAGGATTATGCGACGCAGTTACCATTATTCCAGCAGCACATTTCCATTTGGTTGTAGCAAATGGTACAAATGGTGTTGGAACCACAGTGGAAAATAAATGTACAGTAACTCCTTCATTTAAAAATATAGCTGCTGTTAATTCGGCAAAACTAAAAAGATAATTAATAAATTTAATACCAATTTATTTGTTTATTGATAATTATTAAGAAATAATTATTAGATTATCAAATATAGTTAATACGAGCTTTAGGAGTTTGAACAAAATTTTATTTCAAATATAGCCAAAAGTTATTTTATAACATAAATCATGTGATACATATCTAGAGAAAAGATAGGAATGTAAAAATACGGTTTGTTTAAATACAAATGTATTACCACACACCCATATTTTATAGTTGTATATGACTGTAAATTAAATTTGATTTATAGCTTTCTTTTACCTAATCACCTAATCAAACAGAAACAAACTGTCTGGAAATCAATAATGTATGGATCAAAAATATACCCAATCTCGATTTGACTGATTCAAATGAATTCGGTGAAATTCGAATTTGCTGAATCCGGAAACAATAAAATATGTATAGAAATCTTAGGTAGCCAAATCATTTTATCTAATAGAAATCTTAGGTAGCCAAATAATTTTATCAGCAGTTTATATAGGTAGCGTTTCAAAATTCATAATGTTTGATGCCTTCATGATATGATGTCCTCAATATTGTATATTTGCAATTTTAAATGTATGTTTTGATGGTGTCATATCACACATATCGTCGTGCTGTCCAGAACGATACAACATATTCGTATGTGTATGGTATTAATATAAATAAATATATTTGCTTTGTATAAATACCGTTTGCTATTATGTCTTCCATCATATCCAATGACTATTCCATTATCGTTCAATAACTGACTGTGTTTACTTTGTAAATACTTTAATAATCCTTGTCCAGTTTGTATAATAACCAAATCATTCATATTAGCGTATCCTGCAGCCATTTTCCCACGTAAACCAGCTGTACCGAATGATATTCGATTCAATAAAATTTTAGATAATTCCTTGAAATTTTTTTCGTTTAATAGTTTTTCTACTTCGAGTTTCGTTGTAATATTTCGATCCCATTTTAACCATTCAGATATCTTTTCATCTAACAATGGGTTACTTGAATTAATTTCTATATTACTCATGATTGTTCCTGTTAAAACAATGAAAAAGTATATAAGTTCTATGCAAATAAAAACATGTTAAAAAATAAGTCATTAATTACTTAAAAAAATTTCGTAATTTCTACGTAAAATTTTATTTTTTAATAATCATCAAAACGTACATCATTTAATTCATATAAAAAACTTGTGACCTACAGTTTTATCACTAGTAATGATAAGAAATATTTTACCTACGTAATAATTATAATTTTTTGATAAGATATTTTGAAAAAATAAAAACAAATTTTCTGTTTTTTACAAAAATTCACTATAGTTTATTCAAAAAAATTGTATTTTGTTTACAAAAATTTAATTTTTACGCAAAGTAAGTACAGATTGCAGTCAATTATTGCTAAACATATTACTATATAATGGAAATTATTCATCTGTAAATTTACATGCCAAGTTTTATTGTTGCATTAAAATATTGATTTTATTCTATAGCCAACGTATAAAAATGTTTTCCTAATTCTAATATATCACACTTTTCAACATTGGGTTTTCATTAACATATGTTTATGAAAATTAATAGTTTTGATTTTTTTTAAATTTAAATAAAACATGGTTACATAACAGCTACAAGTTACGAAAATTAACCACCTTTTATTTTATTTTTAAGGAATGGAAACATGCGTTAAAATTGCGGAAGATCGAGACTTTGAGATATTGAAGGAATTAATAGATATTCATGAAGGATGGTCTTTGGATTACAACAAAGAAAATATAAAGGTTAATATTACTTGTATATAAAATTTTAATTTTCTAATTTATTTAAATAATAATTTTATACGTGCAAATAATGTTTGAATTTTTTGACAAATATACTAACCCTATTGTCAAAATTGTCAAATATTTAGTTTGGTTACTATTGCCATCTTGTGTGCTTTTTAGAAACAACCATATTTAAAAACAATAATCACGTCTTTGGTTTTTCAATTTTTGATCAATTTTTACTACATTAAAATTAAAAGTATTTCATATTATACTCGACATACATAATATGTCAGAGTATATTAAATTTAATCTAAAATTTTGTAACGCTAGGAAATATTGATCTCTCAAACAAAATTTTGGTATAGGTGTTCATAAAAATACGTAATAAGCCCATTTCTCAAAGTTACATATTGGTAATTTCAATACATATTATTATTATACATGTATATAACTATATAAATTGGATTTCTCGCATATATTGTTTATCCTCATAGAATTGCAGTTTTTTAGTGACTGTTTTTTCAACTTAATTCGCTTACAGCACGAAAACGAAGAATTTTTCGAAAAGAATGATAAGAGGTCATATCTATTTATTTTTTTCCTACAGTCTCAAAAAATTTCGAAAAATTATAGTATTAAAAATTATATAAAAAATATAAATTTTATAATTTTTAATACTTTTAATAGTACAAAAATTTAGACCGCTGTATTTTTGTTGTTGCGAAAAATATGCATATATCCTTAAATAATTTTATTTTTCTAATATATTTGTCATTTTAAAATATAACATTTAATTTAAATTCATTTTTCCATGATTTATGATTTTACATAATTTAAATGATTTTTTCAGGTTTGGTCCAAATCAGACGATGAAAGTAAATCTGGGTGTAAAATGTTAAAAATGCATACTGTATTTCCTGATATTTCGGCAGATATTTTATTTGATGTTCTTCATGATCCTGAATATCGAAAAGTTTGGGATACACATATGCTAGAATCTTTTGATATTGGATATTTAAATCCAAATAACGACATTGGATATTATTCAAGTAAATATTATTCACTAATATAATTAATTTATACTACTATTATTAATTTATAAACTAACCTTTCCATGATGTTAATCCAGACTTTTTTTCCAGTAAAATGTCCACCGCCTTTAAAAAACAGGGATTTTATTTTACAACGATCGTGGCTTGATACAGGAACTGAAATGCTAATATTAAATCATTCTGTTCAACATAAAGATTTTCCTCCCAAAAAAGGATATGTAAGGTAATTTTCAAGTATTCATGTCCAAGATTTAAGAATGAATTCTAATGATGATATTTTAATATGTACTTTTATTTTAGAGCAACATCATTATTAACTGGGTTTGTGATTCGTCCACAAGACAACGGTTGCTTTTTTGGATATATTTCACAAACTGATCCTCATGGAAAGATTCCGTTATGGGTGGTTAATAAATGTACACAAATATTTGGACCAAAATTAGTCAAAACTATACATACTGCAGCTCAAGGATATGTACAATGGAAGAATAAACAAGAAAACCCGCATTATAAACCGTGGATTTATCCTGAACAAATAACCGCACCAAGAATTTCAATTAGTGATGTAAATATACTTTCTAAATATAATTCGTATTCAGAATGAAATCCTATTTGATCGAAACTAATTTTTTTAAACTGGACACCAGGAACTTAGAAACTCTTAAAAAATCCAATTGAATTCTATTGAAATCGAATAGATTTTAATTGAAATGAATCGGAAGTAATTTCTGGTTCATTTAGAATCGAAATTTTTTATTTTAATACGATCATTTAGGCCGTTCTACGCATAGTCGGTTGTCGGATAGGCATACGCAAACGCATTGCAAGACATTTTTGACATTTATATCCATATATGTCAAAAATAATTAAAATGCGTTTTAGTAATGCGTGCAACTATGTTGAACGGATCTTATAATTACAGATTTTGATTCAATTTTACTATGACAAGCAATTGCCAATTCCAACTGTGCAAACAAATATTTTATAATAGCAGAATCTTATATTTTATAAAAATGTAAAAAAATTCAACTTTTTGGTAGTTGTTGTTAGTTGATGTAAATAACTTTGCATCGAATATAATTTTTATTTATGTAATAAGAACGGCCGTTTTATGAAAAGAGTGAGGAAGCTTAGCTATTAAGGTCAGAAAAATTTTGTTATTTTTAAAAAATATCTTCTCTTCTTCAAAAAAAAAAAGGAAATTGCTAAATGATATTTGAAGTTTTTTTTAGAAAAGTTGTAGAGCATAAAATTCTTTGCAAAATCAAATTTATTTTGAAGCAATATTTCATAAGGTTCAACTTAAAGTTCAACCGTTTTTGAATAAGAGCGCAAATTTCCATCACCAAATCTAGGCAACACAAAAATATTCTTTTTATTTTGCTAAAAAATATTCTTTTTATTTTTTTTTTGTAGTGTGTTCCTGCAGATGAGCCAGAAGACAAAATCAAAGGTTCTCCACGGCATAAAAAATAAAATAATTTGTTTAATGCAATTTTTAAATCAATTCTAAAGTATTAAAAGTATTATTTTTTATGAATTTTTACTATTATACTCGAAGAAATTTTTATATCGTAACTTTATTGAACTACTGTATTTTCAAATTGAATATAATCATCCCGACAATTCAAATTTTATCTAAAAATAAAGAAGACTTGTTCCTTAACTTGTAATATTAAAAATTGCCTAGAATCATTTTTGTTAACAAAAGTATAAAAAAATTTAATTATTAAGATTTACTTTTTAAAGTTTTTCAAGAGTGCATTTAAATTTCGCTGTTTTTGGCATATAGGATTTGGCATTTGGCGTATGCTTCTAACAAGCTGTTGACATAAATAAAGGTGCTATATATATGAGTATTCCTACGTATTACTGACAGTTGTTATAGAGGCATAACAATGGCGGATTTACAATAAAAATATAAGTACTTTTCATGAAATTAATTGAGTTTTTAAATCTTAAAAATTAAAAATTTCAGATGCAAATAGATACACATGTTTTACATATAATTTTTATCGACAATATTTAAAAAAAATTTGTGTTAGCATTACAACATGACAGTTCTTAAAGAGGAGTTATAATGGTAGAAACGTAGGAATACTTATGTATATAGTACTATACTTAAATTTCACATAATATACATTGTATTTCTTTCGATTTTCGCGCCCAATTAACTTTATATTTAAAATTGTTTATTCGAGATAAACTCTTCGACAAGCCCTCAGTTTTCAAATCAATATTGTGCATACCAAATTTCAAAACATTGTGATTAGTATTTTTTGAGTTATTTGGGTCCGAAAATTGAAAGATTTTTACATAATGAAAGGTGCTTGAGTATTATTTTTTAGGCCCAGCGCACACTATCAGATTTTCTTAACAGAATTTTTGATCAGAAAATTCGATGTATTATATATAATTCTTACCGTGTGCGGGGTCTAATATAAAGTACTTGTTAAGAGTTACATCAGATTTTCTGATCAGAAAATATGATGGTGTGCGCTGAGCTTTAATCGTTAATAATCTATTATTGGACATTCATGCTAAGAGCGAGACTCCAACTACCGCTAGAAATAAGAATTATGTAATAGGCCATTGAATAGGTACATAGGTACGATGCGATTTTTTTGCATCCAATGTAAAATAATTAGAAAGTCATTGGAAATTTCTAATTTTTTTAATGCACTTTCTTTATTGGAAACAACTTTTTTTATGCAAACTAAAAAGCAGCGGTTTTTTACCATTGTTGTGAAATGAGCTACTAATTTCTTAACACCAGAGTTCAAAAAAAATTAAATAAATAGGTGTTTGCATAAACATTTTAATTATAACCAGAAATCTATAGTATATATTTTTGAAGGCGCTCAGCCCAGTGAAACACTTAGTTGTTTATATTTTTGCTACTGTAGCGCTGAGATCTTAGCATGAATCTCTCATACTATGGTTGTGAGTTTTTCTAAAGTTTCTACTATTACATAATTTTTCAAATAACTTTTTAATACATTAAATGGCTTAAATTATCTAACCTTCACACAAAGTTGTGAATCTGTATATAAATTTCGCGTTATTTTTCTTAATAACATCAATCTTTTATATAAATTAAACGTTATATTTGCCATTCTTCTGTATTCCTTTTTAATATTTTTATCTTTTACTAATTCTTCTTTTTTGCCTGTCGAAATGATTTCTATTACTTTTCAATCACCAAAATTAAATCAATTGTGGATTTGTGAGTTTTATACTTTAAGAATTTTGCACCATATTTATCTTCAAGTTACGTATTAATTTAAGCGATTTTATATAAAATAAATAAATAATAATTATTCAGTTTTTAAAATAACTACATATATTCGGTTCCGTAAGAAAATGGTTTCAATAATATTGGATATAGAAAATTATTTTTGTATTTATTTTATTCTTGTTTAAAATAAATTGCATAGTTACCGAGCGGATATATTTTCCAAATTATGTAACAATTGAATATCAAAAACCAAGTCTTCCCATACGCATTATATGCGTAGTTTTTATAAACACAGATGAGTGATGACGCATTTTTTTTAGTTTTTTTTTTTACACCAAATTGATTATATATTTTCCTCATTAAATAGATAATTGAGAATCCCAAAATATTCTAGTTAAACATAATTCTGTTAAAATAATACTTAGAGTAATATTTGAAGGTGTCCGTGTTGCTTGGTTTCTCCCACTTCACAATATACAAATTTGTTAAGCGTTGTACCAGCGTGGTATAGTAAAGTAATAACATATACATGAACACACAATTGACATACAGATGCATAAAGTTACTTGTTATAAACAAATACATAAGTGTTCTGTTATTCATTTTGCCTATATTATGATATATTTTGAGAATTTTATACGATATAATAGAAAATAGTTGAGAGGACCGTAAGTTTTACATGCTTTCAATAGCAAGTGAATCTCGAACTTTGAATTTGGTTACCTCTGGATCTAAACGGTCAAAATTTCTAAAACTTTGGGGTGGCATAGATAACGATATTCTAAATCTGTGAAAAAAATGCTCATGATCTGTCGAAAAATGCTTTCACGCTAGAACAACCTTTAGGATCGAAGTCGTAAAATTTAAATGGAATTTTTTATTGAATTTTTATAACTGGCTTTATCAAAATACGTACAATTTAATTGTAATTAAAGCCATTTAAATATGAGTACTAATAAACAAATTCCTACCAATTTCGCCCATAAACTTACGGAACATAAAAGTCTGTCCAATTTTTCTATAATATGTATGAATACGAATATGTACTTAATTTTTATTTCTACTCTACCTTAATTTAACTGCCAATTGAAAATCGAATTAATGAATTTTATTCGTGGCCAGTGTTTAACTGTGATGATTGTTGTAATTCAATCAATTTAATTTTTAAACATATTAAAATATAAGTTTAAAATAAAAAAATGTGGCCTAAATTATGGCAATATACAAAAATGTATTAAATTCTAAATAATTTACTTATACAGATAATGTTTTTCTTAACTTTGCACATGTGGTTGCATTTAATTGTGAGGTTTTATATAGTATTAAACAAAATTTAATTATATGTGATAGTTCAGGAAATTTGGTTTAAATAAATTCAAGTATCAAACAAATTAAACATTCACTTTGGAGTACTACTGAGTTCAAAAGAAAACAGCTAATAGTCTTTTGAAATATTTTTATAATATTGTTTTTTGTTATTTTCTGTTGAAAGCTTTCCAATTGAAATTCACTTCAATCCAAAAATTAAAGTTTTTATTAAACAATGAATTTTGGACCAAGGGAATTTAAAAGAAACTGAACATTTTTTTTTCATTTATCGTTCGTTCGATATGAAATGTAGAAAACTTCCAGATATTATGTTTTAAAATTTGTTTGACTTGGAACGATGAAATTCTTGAACAGATACGCTAAATACAATTTTTATTTATACAAAATTTATAAAGTTTCAATTTTTCATGGTAATGTATTTGAAATGAAATAGGGTATTTGACTATCAAATTATTGTAATTCAAAATGGAAAATTTATAAACAAAATAAAGAGTAATAAAGTAATTTTATTCTGCAACAATTCGGGATGAAAATAAAATTAAAAAATGTGTGTGTGTACTTATGTGTGCATTAGAATTTATACTTCTTTGGCGTCTGAAAAATAAATTTTGGAGATCGACGAAAAATATTTAAATTAATTAAAAAGGTTTGATTACAGTAAAAATTGATATACAGTTAAAATAAACAATCATTAATTGTAAAATATTTCATCTTATTAATTGTAAAATTTATTTACTGAAATACTGAAAGTCATCATACACTGTTTGTGTATGTATATACTTTCATTTAAGTTAACTTAGTCATTTAAAGAAATATATATTATTAATTCTATTCTGTTACTTCATCATGTCGTTTTTATGGGATCGTGCACGCGCAGCTCACAAATTCACTCTTATCCAAATGCGCCAATAGAAGTATAATTTCAAATTCATAATTCGCTGTCATTACGGAGAAAATTGACGTTTTGCTGATTTCTAATTTCATTGGGAAAAGTTGTTTCGCTAAATTGACATCTATCAAATATGGCCTTTCGTAACTTTTGATTAGAGCGATTAGGGCGATATGATATTGTATGACGTCATATGCATTCATCTGAATAGTGATTTATAAAACTTCTTTTTGAAAGAAGGAGTGGGAAAATAATTTTTAAGTCACTTATATCTTCTTCGTTAAATTTTATTGTAATTTTCGATTTTTGTTACGGTATTGAATATAGTTTTCCATTTTGATGTCTAAAAAAAATTTAGTATAGTTAATTATCCTAATCATTTCCTGTTAATCAATCTTGAATGTTCCAAAACAAAATTTTAACGTCAAAATTTTCGATATAATTGAAAAAACATTGGGTTATGTTTTATAAATTTATTTGCTATTATATTATGAAAAATGCTTTGAAATATTCAGGAGTTACTATGTGCATTGAATTGAAATCTTCCATAAAGTAACAAAATAGTTAAAGTTTTAAAAATTTTATTAAATAAAATTATAAATATACATTCATATAATATTGTTGTATATAAAAAAAATGAATATATTATAAAATAAATATTTTGACCGTTTCTCTTAGTTTTTTTCTTTACCAATGGTTTTTCTCTCACTTCATTAGTCGTAGGACTAGTCCTTGATTGTCGTCATATTGAGAATAAGATATGATTTACAGAAGAATCTGGCGGTACTTGAGAATGCCCAAAATCAATTATCTCATTCTGCCAATGGAATTGTGTTAATGAATAGCTTAAATATTTAAGCCATTTTTTAAAATAACTCATAAAAAGATGCATATTCTTGGTAAGTATTTTTTTTCCTCACGAATTTAATACTTCCTCAAAGAATTTTTTTGGCGACTGTGTTTGTTTTATGTATATTAAAAAAACAGCTGTCATTGTTTCGAAATTCATTTGTTATCGTGCTGTAAGTGGTGAAAACTCGAACAGTCATCAAAGTTTTAGGAGGAAAAACAAACTTAAATAAAAATAAAATAAAAATCTTACGTGTTTATCATTAATGAACATATTAATTTGGCTATAAGCATAAATATTCGAATGAGTAATTATGCACAATAATAATACTTATACTTGTGTTGACATGTAAATCGAAATTTATATTGCACTTGTTGGGTGTGGATC
This sequence comes from Chrysopa pallens, assembly GCA_020423425.1. Classification (NCBI taxonomy): domain Eukaryota; kingdom Metazoa; phylum Arthropoda; class Insecta; order Neuroptera; family Chrysopidae; genus Chrysopa; species Chrysopa pallens. Next base: position 69,812,132 of record CM035593.1, on the reverse strand, counting down.
CCAATGATCCAGTAATTTAATTTCATTGTAAAGTTTCGTTCCAGGACTTAATGTATTGATAAGTTGTCGTTGTCCAACTAATTTATAGTTGCGCTTCAGTGCACCAATGAAAACAGCACATTCTAATAATTTCTCCAATGCATCTAGTTGTTTGGCGCTTGGTGAATTATCTAAAATTAAAATTACTTATTAATTTTGTACAAATATTTTCTAAAAAGACAAAGATATGTCGTTACCAATATCTTGAGAAACAAGTGCAACCGAAAATTTGTTAGAAACACGGATAAAATTTTAACACAAAGCTAAAAAGAATTATTTTTGCAAAGATTTTCTTGAGCTTCTACTCGTTTTACTCGTAGCCTTCAGAGTAGAAATAAAATATGCAAATGGAAAAATTTGTAAATTATTGTAGATTTATTTGCGCGATTTTGGCAGCCAATTCAAGTTACCATTACGTGATCGATGTGAATATGTAATGTCTTTTTTGTAATCTAATTAAATTCAATATACATTTAATATTCAATTCAATATTCTTTATGCCTAAGCAAATTTTTAATAAACATTGCGTTAAATTGAATATTGCAATAGTATCAAATGATTTAGTGAAAATTGATAATGGCTTTTCTGGTAAAGCTTGTACTACTCACACAAAGAGTTTGAATTTAAAGAAAATTACCATAAGGTTTTTTTCTCATTATTCTGCATTAGTAGAATCGATTATTTTTATTAAAAAGTTATTTATGTCGAAAATAGGACCTGGCAGATCATAATTCTATATCCTCACAAAATTAGTTCTAATATTTGATGTAAATTCATAGAAATAGATTAAGTTCATACCACTATAATCTCCAATGAAAGCAATACCGATTGATATTGGATTATATTCTCTTGTATGCAAACCAACACGATCGAATCCAACACCCTCGAAAATTTCTCCATTACCTCCAATTAAAAAGCTATAAAACAAATAATTTATTCAGTGGAGTTTTTTTATGATATAATATTTGAAATTTAAATGGAAATAAAGTCTACAAATGAGAACAATTGTTGGATCTCACCATTTTACCCTCAGCTTTATAAGTGAAAAACTGAAACATTTGTAAGATAAAATCATTTTTCTCATGTATATCTTTATAATAAAAATTGCTGTTTATCTCAATCTTCCTAAGCGCCATTCAAGATTATTCAAATAATTAAAGAATCAAATAATTAGTCCTTTTCTGTGTGTCCACCCGTCCGTCCATCTATCCCTTATCAAGATAACCGAAAAGAGATGGTGAACTGAAATTTTTATGACATATTTTAGACCTTAAAAATGAATTTTTGATCCTTAAAATATAAGAAATATACACAAAAAATTTTAGTTTTCTTTTTAAACAAACAATTTTTCCTTGAAACATTTTTCCGTAAAATGTTTGGATGCGCCAAAATTTCAGCTCAAATTAGTTAGTAAACACATATAAATTATTCTTAAAAACTGGACACTCACTTGTATGCAATATCTTTCCAATTTCTTTGATGCATATGATAAGCTTGAATATTTTTAACCACAGTTGCACAGGTAGCAAAACAAGAACAATTCCTTGAAACAGTATGTCCAATAATTGCATACTCCACAGGTGTCGATGCCAATTCTAGTGACTTTCCTTGTTCTGCATTCCAGTCAGCACGTTTGCGTATAGATGGGCATGTTTCCGCTATATAACGAATCAAAAAAGTATACACAAAATATATAATTGTATAGAAAATAATATGATTACTTACCATGAGTGCAATCTATTAGAATATTGGATAATATTAAAATATAGATGAAACTATTCATGATCATTTTTTATGAATATAGGGGAAGTTCGATAGTATTACTTCCAAAATATGTAAATAATATAAAATTGAATGTGCGTTAATGTTTGATATTTATAGCTAATTTATCAGCTACAAAATATGTGTGTATGAACCTGGCTCTCCTTCAATCAAGTAAAAGAGATGTATAAGAGATTCACATCTGGATCCAATTATCTGAAATACTACTGATGTACTAAAATTTGGATTCCTTTATTTACGTACTTTTAAAAAATCATTCACGAATCTTGGTTACTAGAAAGCCACCAAACAGAAACATTCAACCCTATGATTGACGACTTGCTCTATGAATAAAATTGTAAGAGCTAATAAATGTTTGATTGATTAAATTAATTTTAACGTGACCATATTTTTAAATTTAATCAAACTAGTTTACAATATAAATTTATTTTTATTCGTGTTTTCTCCGAAAATATAGATTTAGGCATTCTATCGTATGTCAAGGAAGGGTTGGGGGTGTCAGTTTTATGATACTTAGAACACAATTTACGGAACTTTGAGAATGATTGGGTTTCTCCTCCAACTCTCATTAATTAAAATGAGCTGAAATTTTGTATATAGCCGAGAATTATAAAAGACGCATGGATGTTTGGAACTTGTTTTTCACAATGTTGAAAAAATTTTCAAGAGAAAACTCGCATTTTTTTTCGATATTTTTTTGCATTACAGCCTGTATTAATTGATCTAAAGATTGCAAATTGGTATCTAGTCTTGACTGTACTTTATGGAAGTATAATCAACATTTAGTGGCAGCTTTATGAAAGTTTCCAATAGTCCCGGACTCGATTCTTAGTGTGACGGAAATTTCTATCGTGCTTAACTACATAACTATGTTACAAATACTGCAATGCGCTCCCCGGATTCACCCAGTCCAATAATAGACAGTTAATTTTCGCAATGAACTGTCTGGTTATTATATTACCGTGAGACACAAATGAGTCAAGATATTAAAAGGGACTTACGTTAGTCTTATTTACACAAAGCAGTGAACCTAGAATCGTAAGAGACATTGCTGAAACCCTCTCAATATTCCGGCTTGGATTTGCTTAAATGACTAAATTTATTTTGATTTACACCGTGGAGGATAATTTGTCAATGTCATCAGAAGTAAAATGGCCAAAATTTACAGGCAAGGCGTTAAGTATGTTGACATGATAAAGTGTGCTTTTTGTATGCATTTTAAAAATTTCCCCCGAATTATCAATACTATGATTTATTTCTTCTTGATTACAGTTATACCTCTTCAATAGTAACTTTTGTTATATCTGTACCCAAATTCATACTTTTGTTTGTTATGTTAGTGTCCAATTACTGATTAAAAGGTAGTGTAAGGTAACGACGTATTGCAATGTGATTTCAATTGAATTGCTTTATTTCTTTTATTTTTAGAAGCATACGGCATTCAGAAGAGCTCTTAACCCGCTTTTGTTTCTACCTAACACCTTTAATTCTACCCCGAGCTTGCTTCTTTCCTACGTTTCCTTTTCTACTGTTCTTCTGAAAGTTAAATAAGATCTGTCCCTTCTTCTGACAACATGAGAATTCTATATAAAAAAGCCATTTTTCTCAATTGCACCATTTAATTTCTTCAAAGAATAGCCAAGACAGATCAATTTCTTTTGTGGACCTGTAGTTTTAATTTTAGATAGACCTGTATACCTCCACAACTCTTGTTATTTGAAATAGTATCAAAATATATTTAGGCTGAAGGAATGTATAAGATATTGTTGAGCAAATTTCTGATTAGACAATCGGATATGGTCGAAAGTGAACAGAAAGGCCCTAGAATGGTATTACATATTAAAATTTAGAATGATCAAAAAATAAAAAATTTTACAAAACCAATTTTAGTTATTATATGTGGGACAATTTGAAAAAATCACTCATCAAATAAATATTTTTAAGTGGGTCATTTTCCATGTTCATTAAAGCTATGTCATTCTAACGTTTTTTTCTCATTATGGTCCTAAATATAGTTTTTTTTTGGGACATAGGCTCAGAGCCCCTTGCATTTGCTTCTTCTGCAACTGAGTAATAAAAAAAAAAGAATAATTCATTTTTTTTCAATAAACAGGTAATTTACTTTTCTGACTATACATTGGAATATGATAAAATAGTAATAGTATAGAAAATATAAGTGTAATTTATATAGAATCTTATGAACGTTTTTAGGACTTCTGCGAAACTTAATTCATAAGTTTTACTGTATGCATAATAAAAGAATGAAATAGTGATAATAATTGCTGTCACATCATTATCTAAAAATTAATTATAAAAAACTACAATGATATTTTAAATAATTCCCCTTTTAATCAACATTCGTACTTTGGAATTTCCTGGATTATTTTCCCATGTAGAATGGAAGACATGTGGGCATTTATTTCCAGATTAGATTTTATGTATAATTTTCAAAGTTTTAGTTTTATCCATTTAGTGCCTCAAAATTTTGCCTGATTTACGAGATTTTGAATTCAACATTCAAAATATTGTTACGGTAGATTTACACAATACAAACTTTAGTCCATGTTTACAGACTACGAAGTCTGAATAAAAAAGTGTACGCACAACATATCAATAAAATATTTGCGCAGACTATTTATTTGCTATTCCAAATAATTAACAGGAATAAATAAATTTCTTCAACTTTCATGCAGACTTTTTAAATACTCCGATTTTTTGTATGTACTGTTTAGTTGCAAAGACTAAATTCTATTGACATTTATCTAAGTCTCACCGAAGTCGGTATCATGTGAACGCAGCATTAAAGATGGAAATAGCCTTAGACTGAGTCAAATTGGCAATATTTTAATTGTATGAAAATGATTATATTACAGTTATAATTTTCAAATATTAACAACATACAATTTTAAAATATTTTAATTATAGACTATTGAATTTAATTGATGTTAACATAACTATATAAGATAAATTGAACGTCTGGCAGTCAGCAGCTGGCTTTGGAAGGAATAGCGAAACATTCACGTGAAGAAATATTTTGTCTTATTTCCAGTGATGGAAACAGGTAAATTAAATAATCGCCCGGTTATTTATACCTAATATACTACAACATCGGTGTAAAGAACTAATTAATAATAAAATAAAAAATTAGTAGATATACTGAAATTGGTTCTATAAGATTTTTTTTTTTTTATAAATATACAATCAAATTTTGATTTTTAATTCAGAAATTTTTTTCGGGGAAACCTTTTGGACAAGTGCAAGGTGTTCATGTCAATATTGTTATTGTATTTAGATGTGTGTTGCAGTTCTCTTTTACGGGCAAGTATCCACAGTTGTTATTTACAAGGAGTGTGATTCCAGCAATCTCTTGACTTAGATAACATGTAATAAATGTATTGAAATTTGCTATGCACAATATTGACTTGAAAATGGGGGGCTTGCCGAAAAAAAATTTCTAAAGTAAAAATTAAAATTCGATTTTATATTTTATGTTTTTCGAGAAAAAGTTTACCATAAGCTCCCCGTTTTCATGTCAATATTTTGTATATCAAATTTCAAAACATTTGAATTATTATTTTTTGAATTATTTTGGGATCAAAATTTAAAAGATTTTTACATAATGGAGGGTTCTTCAGTATTATTTTTATAAGGGGGATTATATTTTAAATCAAAATAATAAAAACTTATATCTGTATTTAAAAAAAAATTCATATATTTAATGTATTTACATACAAAATGTTATTAGATCGTTCTGATTAAATATTAATCAAACAATCTTATTTATAAGAAGATAAATAATTAATACGAATAGTCTGTATGCCAATATGGAAATAATAAAGGGCTGATTTTTGTGTCAATTTAAATAAACGTATTATACTTTAATTATTTTTTTAATTAGCTACAATTTATCATTTTATAATTTACTTATTTTAATTAATTCTGTATCACTTTAATTAATCATTTAACGATGATATTACGATTACATTTACCATGATAATTACGGCGACTACTCAATGGACAAAAATCGTTGAAGATTGCATCATTAAATGAACTTAATTGTGGAGATGATGATATACATTCAATCTTATATGTTGTACCATTAACACCTAATATACTATTTCCGATGCCCGCTAAACTACATGGTCCTTCCAATTTACCCAATTGATAACACATATTTTCATAGAATACGTAGCCATTCCTTTGACATGGATTTCGTTCACATTTTGGTATTGAAGAATTCGATTGCAAAACTAAATATTCTTTTCGTTCACACGGTCCTTGCTTAAATGCTGGATAGCATAAATTTCGTAGTGGATAAAATAAGAAACCTGCAAAAAAAAAAAATATATATATATTTATTAATATTAATTTCGAAATAAATTATTTAAAACAATCTGTATGTCGATTGAGATTATCGAAAAATTTTTGAACTTTACTTCAAATTGCCAGCAACAAGCAATTTCAATTTTCTACTAAAATAATAATCGAAAATATATAGACTGATTATCAACAATAAAGATACTTATAAAAGAGTCTATTACTTATAGGTAATATTAAAATGAAATAAATGCTTGTATTTTAAGAATTAATTTAATAATTGTGAAATAATATGAAATTTAACACAAAAACAAAATAATAAAACTTCTTGGGAAAAACCTTTTATCTCATTAAACAGAGAAATTTTGGAATTATTTCAATAACATACCATTAAAAACAAAAAATTAAAATAACATAGTTAATTAAAAAATAACGAGGTCTTTGAACTGACTAGTTTGTCTTTAAAATGAATTGTGGACTTTTCATTTAATACTAACCATCCTAGATAACATATCCAAAATTTAGAACGACAGGATAGTATCCCCTTTATTATCCCTATTTAACAATAAGTTTCTATGATTGCGGACACATTTTCAATACTTATTGCATATTATATCATAAGTTTTCGTTATCAGGAAGTTCTTGGCGTGGTTCCGCAAAATCGCACCATTTATTTAGGATTAGTTTGTAATTCTAATAGAAAGATAGTTTATAAATAATCACAAACACTTCGAATCGAGATATTCGCCGGGAGACATTCGGATAATTTTTCAAATAAAGAACAAAATTAACTAAAATATTATTAAATTAAAATTTTTTAAAAATATATTGCCGAACAAAGGTCACACCGTTTAGTCACGTGTCCGGTAAAATGATGTTTGAAAATTTGTTATTGATATGATAAATAATAAAAAAAATAAAATTTCATTAAAATTAATATTCATAAATCAATTTAATGATATAAAATTAATAAAAAAAGATGTTTATTAACCCAATTAATCATTATGTTGATGTTTTCTCATGAAGGTTTTTGTATTCTGATTGGATATATATATATATATATATTCTACTTTTACGAATTTTGGTTGACAGGTATAAACCTAGATATAACATTATTTTTGAATAAATGAAATACTTATATATAAATATTTATTTACCTGGAGCACAATCACATATCCAATCATCTGCGTGATCTCCTGGATACAACAATTCATTTTGTAAACATCTTCCTGGTATATAGATTGGTTGACGATTCTTTATAACGGAAAATAACAATAGCAATTATTTTTGAAATAATATTATTTAATTAGACAAAGTATATGGAAATTAACTTACATTTTTATTCATTAATTCTGGATTTTGTTCCTGTTCTGGAAATCCAATGTCCTGTGCATGTACACAAAAATAATTTAAAATAAACATCACTAGAATATTTGTTAATTGATATGAATTCATTTTTAATAATTAAATACTGTCACTATTGTTATTTTATTATTGTATGCCAGTAGTTATTTCTAAAACAACACTACTACTCATTCATTTACTACAATACTACAACAGTTGTCACTGAGTTCAAGTTTATTTGTCTCCATTCCACTATTAATATATTAACTAAAACAAATTTCCCAGGGGTTTTTGATAACCTTTGTTAATATTTTGTGATTTTTTTCCTTATGATATTATTTTATATACGTAAATTATATTAAACGTCAGAGTAGACGAGAGAAAGTAGTGGCGTATAATATTAAGCATTGCTCGGAGAGAAAGTGTTTTTGTTAGAATTTTCAAGATTATGAGGTCTACATATTGTTTACATTTTAAAACTGTATATTGTCATGCTGGCTAGCATAGTGACGTCATCGTTATAATTTTAAATACATAAGTATAACTAATAAATTGTCAAAGTCGTCATGGTCAGCATGACGATGAGGAGATTTGAAAAGCACCTGTTATCAAACATTAACAATTCTGTTGAGGTTGTTGTTATTGGAAGTGTTGGTGAAGAGTATGCCTGCCAAGTCTTTCTAGGCGTTTTTTATTCACTCCGGTTACTAACCAAGCCATTGAAATATTTGTGGCGAAGGTGGGAATCGAAATAAAAACCTCCATTAACTACGTACATGACAGTTGATGCCATAGAGAACTGATCTGCCGCGGCCGGCATTCCCTTTACAATAATATTACATGAATAAATCAGTCGTCACGTCGGAATATACGGAAGTACATAAAAACCATCAAATGAAGTCTTTCTTTAAGTAGTTTTTGTGAAGAATTAACAACCAGGTGTTTCAAACATAACTACTCCCTTACGCTACCTCAATAAAAATTAATTTGAGCGGTTGTGTTGAGGTGTTGTAATATATAATAGAAGAGATATGTGCAATATACTGCGAGATATATACTTTTAGTGTCATTCAAAAAAAAATAATCTCGTAGGCAGATGATTTTTTATTTAAAAGAATATTATTTTAATAAAACAAAACCTGTTTATTTGTGAATATTTTATTTAAAGTGACACCTAGCAGATAGCTTTGATGAAGTGTCTTGGAAAAAAAAACATAAATATATCGGACATACTTGCTGGTTATGGTACAAGTAAATGAGAAAATAGGTACCTGGAACCTTAAGTCTTACGTTTTTTGTGTTAATTGTTAACGACATCTTACACAATATATTTAAGCATTCTCACGTTAAAATTATTTTTTTTTCGGACTTTATCAACCCACAAACCCTTGCCAAATTAAGCAATACAAAAGCTATAACTAAAAATTAAACTTTATTAATATGTACTTCGATCATATACAAGAAATAAAACAAACAAAAATTGAAGTTCATTACAGGTGCATAATCTTTTATCAAAGATATTCCAATTGATCTTGGACTGCTACAAAGCAGCTTTACTTTGATTTAGATTTTGATTTTGTCCTTTTTGGTTTTCTAGTCTACATTCACTTTTATTTTCATCCCAGCAATCACCTTGTCGACATCCACATCCATTATTACAATTTTTTCCACAATTAACAATATCTATATTTTCTGAGCATGTTCTTTCACATTTATTTTCACATGATGAATAAATTTGATTTTTTCCAAACAAAAAGCACGCTAAAAAAATCATAAGTAAGAATTTTGGCATTAAAAGTTTTGGTCGTGACATATTTATGACATGTTTTAAAATTTATTGTATCTGCTTGTTAATAGGTGTATTAAAAATATTCGGCAGAAAAGCTGTGAGAAATCGAATGCACCCAAATACCTTAAAATATCAAACTTTGATAAAACATTAATGTTTACTCAAAAAACAAAGATATTACTCTTCATTGATGCAGAGTTTAATAATAAAAGTAGAATAGAAATTAGAGTTCTTGGTATTTAGACAACGAACGAACTGCATAAAAATAGTTCGAAAAGTTTCTAGTATGTACCATGTAATAAGACAATCACAAAGATGACAAAAGTGCATGTATAGTACTTCGAGCTGATCCAATAGGTTAAAATCGCTGGTGGTTAAAAATAAAGTAGATTGGTAAGGTAAATGGACGCATTAAGACTTACACATATTCTATCTAATTTGACACGATATAAATTTAAATATTATGAGCCTATAAAATCTTTTAGAAATCGTATTAAATGGCTATTTCTATTAATCTTTGGGATATTTCGTTATTATATATATTTGCGACTAGTGGAAAAGCAACCCACAACACAAGTTAACTGCGTACATTACACACGGGCGACTAAAAATACCGAGGTCGATTATTATATATTTACTGAAGAACCAGAATTTTTGGTAGATTACTTATTGAATTATGATTTTAGAGTCTTCATTTATATAGATATCCCGCAACTTTACTAACTGCTCAATAGCCTAGAAACATCTTATAAAATAAAATAGTCCGTGGAATTTCGTAGGCATAAATAAAATAATGATTGTAAAAGTGTTATTTTTGTGAAATTGTGTAAATTTCTAATTAAAACTCTCATAAAGTTGTCTTGTTGGAGGATTACAATGATGAATGAGGATATTTAATTTAGTTTTAAGCTCTTTGAAAGAGATATTTTCAAAAAATGTTATACCAAGAAATTAAAAGAAAAGAAAACACAAAATTTCTTATAAAACAATATCTTACCTATGTCCTTACATAGATTCATAAACTTTTTGTTATTACCCGTCATATAGTTGCCCGTATCTTCTGGCATTATTCCGTCCACTTCTTTACATATGTCTTCTAAAACAACAAAATTTCTCTTTAATTAAATTCATAAAATCATTCGGATACTAAACATTTAATAAAAAAAGTGATATGGAATATACAGAAATATAATATACATAAATCGCAACTAATATCTGATTTACTTGGAAATTGATATAAAACAAGGAAATTAATTATTTTCAATATAATCTGAACGTTAAAAGTACAGAGTAATTAATACAGCAAAAATTAGCCATTGTATTAGATAACATCCAATTTACAATTTTGTGTTGGTAATGATTCTTTAAGTGTTTAGCTGAATAAGTTATAATTTTCAGAATTATGTATAATTATAACTTCTGGAATTACCGCACACTAATCATACTTGGTTTTTTTGTTATCATTTTAAAATTAATATTTAGTTAATTAATCAAATTTTGGAACATATTGGAGAATATGCGTATTTCCGAATACTCTCACATTTTATTTTTCCTTTACAAATGTGTTTTTCCATATGAAGATTCCAAATATTTATTTATTTATTATATTTTTGAATATTAAATAAAATGTTAAATTTTAAACATAAAAGGGAGACTACCAGGAGTGATTTATTTTTCGGACAAACTTCTATACCAAAAAATAAGATTGAAAGGAGGTTAAAATTATGGTGATATATTTCAACGCGTAATTTTAAACGTGTTGTATTCAAGTTCTTCGCGGTAACAGCTTGTGTGATATAAAGTTTTCGGTGTAACTCTGCATATCAATTAATGAAAACTTCTCACTTTTTTTTTAATAATAAAAACGATAAAATTAAAAAATATTTATACATACCTTTATTACCCAATTTCGAATTACATACAATGTACACCATTTTTACGATTTCTTTATAATATTCATGGTGTAACGTGTTATTACCACGATCTATTTCCAAACAGGTATCTAAAATTAATTTTTGCTGCATTAAAATAATTATTAACGGAACTTGATAAATTTTCTTAGCTGAATAAATGAAAATTCACATCCCCTAGTATTATTTTGAAATTTGCTTTAAAATTTCCAATAAAAATATGTACACATATTTTCTTTTCGAAATCCAAATATACAAAAGCATAATTATTTCAAATGCTCTTCAAATACTTCTGCATTAACGTCTTGAGTTTAGTTCAGAAATATTCAAAAATATGGTACAAATTAAAATGAAGCATTTAAGAAAGAAATACCGTTATCCTAGAACCCTTCGAAAATGTCTATTTACATAGTAATCGTTATGAATTGTAATCTTATTTCTGTTTTTCAATTTCAATTTTTGAATGTAATTTTCTGTGGCGAATGAATACAAGAAAATAATTTTAAACTTGACATAAGATCTGTATGCGAAAAAAACACATTTTCCACGTCATTTTTATGAAGAAAATATAAAGTGTGTACTTATTCTTATCTATAAACATGCCATTTTCTTTTATAATTTGCCTGAAAGTCTTTAAATGGGAACAACATCTTTAAGAGTACCATTGTATAACGATAACAAACAATACTGACTGAAATAGATGTACTCAGTATATTTTAGTTTAAAGAAATTTGGCGTATTTCATACGTCATTTCAGGTCAAAAGAGTAAAACAATAAGAATGATATATTTATTTTTCATTAAAAAATATGTATAAAACGTTTATTCAAAAACGAGAGAGCTATACTACCCTTTATATAATTTAGTTTGTCTAACTTTTATATTTTCTATAAGCTTGAGTAAACCGGCTAGTCGCTTATTATAAGTTTAATTATCATATAATATAACTAAAAAATATTTTATTTATTACTTAAAACCAAAAAAAAAAATTTATAGTTTGTTTGCAAGAGGTAATATTCCATACGGATCTTTAAACGACGCATAAGCAACATCATGGTATATAAAAAACAACACAATATTATATAATGTTTTCGCTGTGAGGACACTAAAATTTTATTATTTACATTTAATAAACATAATAATTGTGGAAAATATGTATAAACAAATTTTCCTAACTGAAAAAAATAAAATTTTTACAGGAAATTTAAACGTTCCGATTCTGTTTACAATAACTTAAGACCACATTTATTGATCGCTATTTATTTTCTTGATCCATGTACCTTTTATCAAGTGATACAGCAATATTAATCAATCTATTGTTTTTAATTTGGGCGTATCAAAGTAATTGGCTAAATTTTTGTTTAAAATTTTAATTTCTTTTAATCGTATGTGATGCTTGTTATGTAAATATTATTTCTATTAATTTGTGAATTTTATATGTAATTATCAATTCTATAGTTAAACAAAACAAACATTTTGCAAAAATTGCAACGACACGATTTGATATTTTCATGGGTTGTGTAAAATGAATGCCTAGAACCAGTAAATACTCTCTATGAAAAAAATACAAATTAAACATTATAGAATAACTCTAAATAGTATCTCATAAAAGCAAAGTAAGATTATAAGACACGTCATGACTCAATAATTTTCTAATCTATTTGGAAAGACTATATACTGAGTATTTCAAATCAACTTGTATTTTTATGTCCTACTTCTTATAACTGATAAAATATAGAATAACTAATATTTCTTATAAAATAACTTCAAACGTTTGCAGTAAATATTTTTTTTTAAATATGTAAGTAAATTTGGCTGATATGGAGGGCAAACAATTTTATAAGCACATGGTTAGGCATTCATTTTTTTCATAAAATAAAAAAATTAATAGCTGGGTCCAAAAAAAATCAATAAAGCTATAGTAGAGTAAAGTAGCTTATAACGTAGGCATTAGGAAATATCGAGTTTGGGTTTTTTTTTTAAATGTATAAAAAATAAATAATTGTATAATCGCTTTTGTTACAAAGCAACCTATTTTTTAGTATAATTACAAACTTAGTATAATTAATTACAATTATATATTATAATTAATTATATTAATTTATAATTAATAATTAATTATCTTTGGGCATTTAAATAGATAGATAAAAGAGATATAATACGGGTTCTTAAATCGTACTTAGATGTTTACATGACATTGTTAGCCCGTTATTCAATAAGTGATGGACGGTCCACATGGCTAACTTCCCAATGATTAGAATAAAAAATAGTAATTTTTTCAGTTATTTTTGTAAACGATTTTTTGTGTTTTTATCCTTAAGGAAAATCGACTGAAGCGAATTTACCTAATCAGAAAATTATTAGTCTGGTGTCAAAATGTCGTATCCACAACTTTTTATAACTGTAATGGATTTAAAATATGTAATAAATATCTATTGTTGGCTGATAATTTTATAGCAATTTAAAAACAAGTTATTGATTGAACATTTTACAACAGGATGTAGAGGTACTTGAGTATGGAAAACTTGAGTACCGAATTCTTCGTGTGAACCTTCGACCCCGTTTCCACCTTTTTTCATGGACTATAAAGTTTGGAGAGAATTTAAGCATTGTTTAGAGCTGTATACGATTTTAGCCTGAATAAGTCAAAATACCCCATTTTTAAATATGGCTTACTCGGTTTATACTGGAAGCTTAATTTTATTTTTTTTGAATTACTTGTAAAAAACTTTTTAATTTGCAAATAATGAAATTTAATTTTTGAAATTTATGATAATAATTTTCAGAAAAGTTCAAATGTGTTTTTGTTTTACTATATATATTGTATAGAAACATTTTTGGACTTAAATTCGACAACAGTCTTTTGCGATTATTAAAAAAAAAATCTTCAGTAAAAGTACTTCAAATTTACAACCAGAATTTTTCGATCTAAAATCGTTTCTAATACGTAAAAGAAGTGTTTTTCGTAAAAATTAGTTCAACTTAGATTTTTGTCCATTTTTCATAAAACAATCATTAAAACTATTTCAAACCGTACCTCAAGTACCTCCAGATCCTGCTCTATTTTGTCAACAACAAAAATTTCTCAGCAAATAAATCTTAATATTTATTTATTTAGTTTGATTCATACCTAACATCAGTTGATTATTTATTTTCCATTGTACACTTATATTTATATTTATAAAGACTAAACTAAAAATAAAAAAGAAATTATTTTGATTCATTGTTGTTTCATTAAAAAAAAAAAGACTAAATTCACAGACTTGATATCAATTTGAGTATTAAATAAAAATTACTTAGTAAATAAAACACATTGAAAAATTAACGGTACAAAAACAGTACAGCTATTTATTAAAATAGTTGTAACTCTTTTTAGTACACTCATTTCAATATTCATATTTATTCAACGTTTGTGTGTTTTGTATTAATGTTTATCTTATTTTTAATACTTTAACCCGGCCTTAATTCGCGTCTGTGTATAATATAGCTCTAGTTTTGTACATCGCAATCTTTAAATATTTCCACATGATTTTTTTTCCATTTTGTGCTAGCATGAAGATGTCTTGGTTTTTAGTATTTTCTGTTCTAGAGAGACATACATATAACAGTCGTGTGAAAAACCGTCTTCCCGTAGATTTTTTCCAATATATTTAAAAGTTTAATATTGGGATATATAGTCTTAACAAGAAGAAAACTTACCACCGGAAAATGCAAACGTTTAAATTTAAATGGTAAATCTGTAGGGATCATATTCATGCCAGGAATTTGCGCAGTTTTACCAGCTGCTAAAAAAACTGTAAAATTGTTAATACTATCTAAACGCCCACCATTCTGAAATAATTTTGACATTTCTTTTCATCATCATGATCAGAAGTAAGAACTTTCGGTCAAGTCACTTTAAAAACAAAAAACATCGTTTCATCGTTTAGGGACATATCGAATATTTGGATAGTCTTCCTCCTTTTGTAGCAGTTTTTAGATTCAAATAATATGTTTCAACAGTGTTTTTCTAAATTATTTTATACAACAAAAAATAAATAGAGTACAAATGTATCATGATGTGTTTCTTTAAGATTTAATTATTTGTATTTACAAAATACTACATAAAACACAAACTGAAAATTCTATTCCGAAAATCTACACATTTTGGATCATATACAAGCGAACATTGTTCAGGTCCTCGCCAATATACTGAGTAATTATTGAACATAGAGATTGTAAATTAGTTTGATAAGTGCGTCAATGTACATTAAGTTGCATATTCTATTGAAAACTTGAATACTTATTGAATTATTGCCAATTTGATATATCAAAAAAAAATAAATAAATAAAAATAAGCTAAATAATATAAAAAAACAAGGAAAAAAAAGGAAATGTTATTTAAAAATAAAAGTCATACGTACTATTTACCAGTTGAACTTACGCATATCCTACTAGGATATAAACAAAGGAATTCAAATTAGAAATTTAATAATGCGTATATAATTTCAAATAAAAAATCAAATCACTATTTTTAAAACATAGCATGAAAGCGTATTAAGGATTTATAGCAATAAATAATTAAGTTACTAATTGAATTATAGAACTTAATTGAATAATTTATGTATAGAACAAATTATTTTATTTATTTTTTTTTGAAGTACTTATTGTATGTACATCACAGGGGCTTTCAGCCGATTTGAATAGAAAATAGATCACGAATCTTATATATATGGCCACAATACATAAATTATATTTATTAAATAGAATTTCGCACAAATATGTTTTTTTGTCCATAGATATCATATCAAGACCAAAAAAATAAGATTTTTCACTAAGCTTTTTTTTTTTGTTTATTGATTTATAATCAATTTAAAAATGTCATGATTTTGGTCTTGACATATTTCATTTTCATCGAATTATCATCTAAATATTGTTCAAATCACTAACATAAGCAACATGTTAGTGATTAGACACTTTAGTGTTGGTAATATAGACACTTTAGTGTTTAACAAGTTATCTATTTAATTAAAATAGAATTTTAAACTATTACTACTTATCAACTAGAAACATCAACTAATGACGAAAATCAAACGTATTTATTACGATTTTTAAAAAACACATTGATTTAGCATTTTTTGAAAGATTATCTGGTTGTTCTTAGCTATGATTTAAGAAAATATTTATAGCCATTTATCATCAGTTTTTTTTTTATCATTCTGGTACTAAATAATTAAATGCAGAAAATTGAAAATTTCCTGATGTTCTGTTTTACACCAATTCTTCTATATTTTTGAAAATTTCACAATTGTTTTAAAATGAAAATATATTTATTTATCCGTATTATAATATGATTGAAAATGAAGACACTGTACAAAATATTTAGAAACAATTATAATTATTCTAAATATGCATAATTATTAATATAGGTCAGGATGTCAACAATAAAAATATTACTAAACATTGAGAACTGGTAATTAACAAAATCTGTAATGAAAAACGACAAATCACAGTAGATGGTCAATTGATTTATATTAACAATGTCAATAAGAGTTTCCTCCATTGTAATGTAATGTTAAAGCGGAAAATGTCTCTATATGACATTCAATAATAAATTTTTATAATATTATTTTGGTTCTAGTTCATTACTTGGAAATCAAGTTTACACAATATGTCGGACATTTTCCCACATTTCCAACATTTTGAATTGTAATTTTCCAATTATATTGTATCTTACTTTGAGTATTTTACACATTCACTAATAGAAATGTCATGCATGTTTTATTATATCAAGGACAAACGAGATGGGATTAGGAATATTTGTATGGAGTGGTTATTTTGAACGAGTTCCTCCTTTGACACGATCAATGCATAGCGTTTTCCCTAGAAGCGTAATCTTTGTTACAGTATCTGGTAAAGTTCAATATGTAACTTTCATCTCTTCTGGGTCTTAAAGTCTTCTTTCAACCTTTAGCGGATGTAAGTATAGTTTTACCTTACCATCAATGTTATACTTGAAGGCTCATTTCTACTGTAAAATTACCTGTAATTGTTTTTAATGCTACTTTAAATTAAACTTCTTGCTATTCATTGTGGTTCTGTATAGTTTCTGCGTTTATTTTTTTCTTTCACTTGCCATATGAATTAACAATGTGTTAACCTTTAGTATCACAATAGCCACAGTCCCTACAAAAACTCAATGAGTCTGCTCAGAGCCATGCCAATCATTTCCTTAACTTATCTTCGTTCTTTGAAAATAAATAGTTAAATTTCTATTGATTATTTTACAATTACTACTAAGACAGCGTGTTTAATTGACAGAAATTCGATATAAACCGGCGTGCTGAAATGACTCACACACACACGTTCAGGGCTGTACACCTGCGTAGGTAAATAATTCAACATTTCATTTTGACGAAAAAGTCGTGAATTAACATTTTGTATATACTTATTTAAATTTACCACTCAACGGCGGCTGAAATTTATTCATCGAGATAAAGATACTTGGATATTTGACTGAATTTTTATAGTTCACGAACAGGAACCGAGGAATTTTCTCCTAATGTTAAAAAAAAAAAAAAACATGAACGATAGAACTCTTAATTAACCTTTATTTTCTTGAAAAAACCTTTATTTCAAGACAGAGATGAAAAATAATCATTGAGAGTGAATCAATATTTAATATAGTATCCTATCTGAAATATAGCAAATTTAGTATCGGTCAAATACCCAACAACTTGCTGCCTAATATTATATAACTAGTAAGTATCCTACTGTCGAAAATCATTGTTTAATTGTCGTTATTTGATACTAGAACCAAAAATATTAGGTGTCGTGGGCACCGGGTAGGAACTATGTTCCTTTTAATATATATTCAATGACATTTACTATTTTTTCCATTAGTTTCAGGTTTTGATTGTTTTAGTGATTAGATAGTTAAGCTAAGGATAAAAATTAAATCTTTCATTTTCAAAATCAACAAAGTGTAAGAATCCTGTTTTTTTTTTTATACTTTTTAGATGAAACCTAAATTCTACTTGTATTTGCTATGTTAAATGTTATTAGACATTTCATTCAAATTGTTTAAATCTATTCTCGTTTAAAGTAATAAGTTAATAATTAAAATTGGATGTATGCAGTCTTGAATTTTGGACCGCTCGTAAAGCAACCAAAACGTTGCGTCTATTTCATGACATAAGTATACCTATACTTACTAGCCCACGTCATAAATTTTTTTAACAAAAAGAAATTATAGTATTATAAAACTTATTGGAAATAAAAACAAAAATGAAAGGTAAAATAGTTTACGGGTGATCAGAGGTCGAGAAGTGGAAGGGGTTACTTTTTAAGGTTAAAACTCGGTTTATCTCTAATTCCGTCAAAACTACAAGTCCTATGGAAAAAAATTAAATGGCAAAATTGTAGCTAATAAAAAGATCTACACACTAGTTGTAGGTAATAAACAGGTCTATAACTAAATTTGATGAATCATTTGGCTGCTGATTACTGTCGTGTGGACCTTGCGGGTCGCACCTAGCCAACTTGTTGCATATGGGTATTGCAAAGCAGCAATGTTATACGTCTTTGTAATACTAAGAAGCGAGAAGAGGGTATTCTGCTTTACAAATAGACATGATACTAATAATCGTTGTATACCTTACACTACTGCCTTTGTAACCTTACGTATTGTGTACTCTATAAAATAAATGCATTTTTTGATCCACACTATATGATAAATCCAAATATCAAATGTTGCATTTGGATTTATCATATATTGTGGGTCAGCGTTACACACTTTCGACTAAAATTAATGTACTCTCACATATTGTACTACGATATACTAGCTGCAATTATTGTTTCATTATTAAGTCATATAGTTTTTTAACTAATTTTTCAGAAAAAAAAACGAAGCGAGATTTTAGTTGCTTTTGTCCTTTAGACTTTGAGGTTGTAGGTCCACCAGGTTTACACGGAAATCGAAGGCCGAAGCCAAGTGGGACACCTACAAAAATTCGAGGATTTTACTTACCTACCTTGAGAGCTTTCAGACTGGAGATCACCTTTATAGTACATTCTTCACTTCTTCTACAACAGGAATAGGTACCAGAAATGTTAAGATATTAACTTATACGTTTACTCGATATATTTACCGTTGCTAGACTGTTTTTATTTACTCCCCTAATAATAAGTATCAGACAAAGCCACGGCGAATCGTTAGGTAGTTTTAATTTTATACATAAAATCTGATTAAAATCAATCACTTCGAAGTGTCACATCCGATCTTATAACATTATTTACGAACATATTAAAATATACTCACAATTTGTGCATATAGAATCTGCATAAGCTGCACTAATTGACATTTAAATTATTAATGTTCTTGCATTACAATGCAAGTTGATGGTGCTGAAAATTACCTTATATAATTAAAACTTATGCAACTGCTTTTATTCAATGTTCTCCACTTTTCCCTATTTGATACTAAAATTTACAAAATTATTTTTTAACAAGATCCTATATAACACTAACAAATTCATCTGATCGAATAAAATAAGTTCATATAAAACTAGTCGTTTGTGGACATACTTGGACTAGCCAAATACCTAGAAAGTATTAAAACTGTAATATTAAAAAATTACTTTTGTCAATTGCTTAGAATTTTATGGAATAACGATTTAGGAGTAAACAGGAATGTGGTAAAAAGAACTAATATCAATCAAAAACAATAATTTATATATTTTTTATTTGATCTTTATTTTAAAATATCACTAGATAAATTAAGTTGTTTTATTTTTTGGTTTTATTTATCTCGAATGGAATTATCATATTTTAGAGTATAAAATTTAAAATGAAATAATGTTTAAATAATGAAAAATGATTTTCTTGATATGTAGGATTTTATGAAACGTTTCAGAGTTACAAATCTATGAAAAAAACTATATCACGATACAATTTTATCAGAGTTATATTTTTAATATTTTTTTTCAGAGATTTGCAATCCTATAACCAATCAATATATTGACATTTGGTACCTTACAAACTAACTAACAAATTTCAACGTTATATTTAAAAATATTTTTTTATATTTATAATGTATGATTATATTGTGTTGTATACATGTTACGGTAATTTTTAAAAAAATAACAATTCTTATATCGTCTATTTACGTATGTTACAGGTCCACGTATTAATTATATTATCTCATGCAGTTTTTGAGCAAGTTATTTATTATTTAACCTGCTAATAGTGTTAGTGTAATTGGGAAAAATGATTTTTTTTTTAAATATCAGAGTGAACATTATTTTCTGACTGAAGGAGGGTTACGAGTGGAATTTATAGTCAACATGTCAAAACTATCTGTTCATTGCCGGTCACCATATTTGAAAACATTCTTAAGAACCAAAGTTTTCCGTAGGGCTAATAAATGTCTAAATTTTTGACCATTTCCATATTTTATATTTTTAAGAGCATTGTTTTCGATCTAACATAATATCAGTACTCGAATGTTCAAACAAAGAAATATGAACTCGATTGTGTCGGTGGCCTTTTTATATTTTATGTATAAACCTTATAGCCAAAAGCATCACTTTACTGCTTTCGTGATCTTAAAACAAAGTCGGTCGGAAAATTTAAATAATTATTTATGTTATGAATCAATTATAGTCATTACTACAATTTTATTAAATTTGATATTTCGTTTTGACAATCAAACAAATTATTGTCAGCAAATTAAATGCAACTATTTATATGAACTATCAGTCCATATTTTGCTAGTTAAATGATAAAAATTAATCAAATGATTAGATACAAATTTTTAATTTTATATCTGATTGGTTAATCTCAATTTTTGGTTTGTTTTATACAATAATAAAAAAAATCAATTTTTCCGAACTGACAAATTATATAAAATAGATTGTATAATATTTTCTGAAAAGCAAATTATTATTCTTACATGATATGTTTTAAATATTGACGAATTTAATTTTTTACAAAATTATAGATTTGTTCTTTATACATAAAGTCATTTAGGTCTAAGCATTGAGCAAAATAGAAAATACTGAAAATTGAGGTACTACTTTAATACCGTATACAAATGTTATACATCCATTTCGTATATTTTAAGGGAAAAACTTAAGGATGGGACGCGTATACTTAGACTAACGTTAGAAGCATGTTTTTCAGTAAAGTCAGTATATAGAAATTATTAATGACATTTATTTCCATATATGTCAAAAATGATTACAAAGCACTTGCGCTCGACTAACAGACGATTATGTAGAACGGTCCTTAGTGCAACTATTCTGAAAATAATTACTATCATTGTTATAATTTACATAACAACATTGTTATAATTTACATCATCAACTTATTGGGTTTAAATTTTTAAGTAAAACACATTGAAAAAATTAAAATACGTCAAATTGATTTTCATAAAAGTATTTTTGAAACCTTCCCTTTATTTAATTTGGAAAAAAATTATGTATTTAAAATAATATGTAAATAAAAAAAAAAATAGACAGGAGCAAATTTTTTTTACCAGCTTAAGGATAATGTGGATTCTTTTGTCTGTAGTTTTTCTAGAAAATTAAAAAAAATGTACAAATATCAACTTGTTTTTCTATTTACCTAAGTGAATATTTTTTTCAAAAATTTTCTGTCGTTTTTACAAAAAAGCAAAATTTTTGAAAGTTTACCTCTCCTATAGTTTTTTTTTTTTTAATCTAAACATAATGTTGGTAATACAATGTTAAATCGTACACCATGAAATAATGTAAATAAAAAAGAACAAATCTAATAATTTAATTTAAAAGCGCTTTAATTTTTTTTATTCTAACTGTACAAATATATAAAAATAAATAATTTTTGTTGATCAATAAATTTTTGAATTTTGAACGTTTTTCATTCAGTCGATGAAATTATTACTAAACTAAACTTACATTAATAATATTTTATAATACAAAATAATGGATTACATTTACAAATATAAAATTAATTAATAATTTAAAATGAAACAATGTTACAATTTATCACTAAATATTTACAATTCACCAAATTATTGTTACGTTCAATACTCAAGAGTCATAATATTTAATTTAAAAAAAAATGGTATGTTATTAGTATGAGGTCTGTCGCTAGCATTTATATCAAATATAAATTTTTGTTCCAATTTCAATTCAAAGAAAATGGATATAAAGTAAATAATTATTTTTATTATCCACAATTGGAATGTTAAATAAAATATAATTATTAATTTTTAAAATTGTTTATCATTAAAAAATTAGAATATTACAAACGTTTTACATCACTCAGTGTGTCATGTTCGTCAAATAATAATTTTAATTTACATAAGACTTTTTGTATATGTAAATATAAATTTTATTTTTATACAGAATTGATATAAAACACAATTTTTTTTTATTCGACAAACCAATTTACCTGTTTATTTAACTTATCTGGTTGGCTTCGAAATCATGTATGAAGATTTAATGATTTAATAAAACATTAGAGGGAAAAATTTTTTGTTTAAATTCTATATTTATGTTGGCAATAAAGCGTAAGCTTCAAGCTAAGCTCAGAGCCCCGATTTCCTAAACGGATTAGTAATAAAAATTTATAATCATAATAAAACAAAACATTCGACTTGTTCTTGTAAATCTACAATTTGACATTTTATTGTAAACTATATGATAAAATGCCAAGCGGGCATTGTTTTGCAAATATCGATAAGATTAATACAACTGATTGCGATTGTTTTTAGTGTCTTTAAATGCATTTGATTCAAAATGAGAAATAAATTCGCAATTTATACCAACAATAATAAAAACACAAATCTGGATTGACAAACGTGGACCGATCAAAGGTTCAAATGCTAAAATTTCTTTACAAATTTGTGTCAAATTCAAAATTTGAATGTTTTCTAGTTTTTTTATTGATATAAAACTGTGTTTGAAACTGTAAATAAATTTTAAATCGTTATATTTCAAAGTTATTGTTAATTCGAACTGTTCAGACTATATATCAAGCTTTTTTACATAATATATTTTTTGGACAATTTTGGTTTCTTTTTGAAATTTCTGATTTTTAGTGCATAGATAACCTTTATTTTATATTATGTAATCATCTGTAATATGTCTTTGAACAGCTACCAGCTCTGTAAACTCCGCATTGCACAAACGACACTAATTGAATTACGTTTCCATGTATATACATACAAAGTATATGTAAAAGCTATCAATGGTCTTCATAGGGCATAGATACCTTTCCATACTGTACATTATTTGATTCAATAATTACTATATCAATTTCGTACAGTATTACAAGTGATACAGCTTATTATTTTTCAAATGAGACTGCTCTGATATACAACTTAGATCAAAATGCTATAATTTCATCCTCACCTTTCCCTATTCATAAATTGTAGCACATATTTGCCGTTCTTGCTTCTTAATCACGTTTTAAAATTTTGTTAAAAAAAATATGCATTTATAAAATCCTGATTTCGTCATCTACTTGTAGTATTTAATTGTCTTATATATGTATTTTTTTTATTCAATTTTGTGTGTAAAAGAAACTTTCCATATAAAATTAAACTGTATAAGAACAAAATGTTAAAAATAGCGTTTTCGTAATTTAATTTAATACAATTAAATAGTAAAAGGATATGACGAAATCGTGATTTTTCTCATTTCGGAATTTTTAAATTTTACAATCTCAATATATTTATTACTAGAGCTCCAGAAAAATTATCTTTCTTGATAACTTCTTCTCTTGATGACTGGTTTTGTCCAAAATTCGTTATAAAAAAAAATTGGGTTGACTAGCCAATACTTTCAGATCAATTTATATAAATTCGAGTATACCAGAATTAAAATTATTGACTCTTTTCACATTACTTCATAATCATCTTCGTAATCGAATCAAAATACAAAGTTATATTCTCAATAACCTGGCTATTCGAATCAGACATTACAATTTTACATGGCTGAGCTAAAGTCGTATTTTTTTTTTATAACGGAGCATCATGATTATCATTTATGCTACATTCTTTAATTGGATTCATTAATGGTATATTGACAGTGATATGATTTGTGACAGATTCATTTGTCATGTGACATGTACATAAATGTGCTGTTGTCTCATGTTGCATTGGTTTGATCTTTGTAAAGTCTCCACAGCTTATATCAGATTTACGGCGTAACGATTGTAATTGTACGCAATGTTTTTTAATACGTTCATTTTGGAAATATAATCGTAGGTAATAGCATGGAAATACAACACATTTACCGTCCGGTTCTTCGGCATCCAAATATACACCACGCACTAATACTGAATTGGAACATTTTAGTAATATTAATAGTATTAAAAATATTGTATGTGTGGACCAACAACTTAATTCTGGATCATCTGCAAAAATAAGAAAAAACATATTTTATTCAAATTATATTTTATTATAACAATATTTCTAATACACTTTTGGGTCGCCATATTGTCATTTTTATACGCGACATACATAATATGTCAGGGTACATTAAATTTAGTCTAAAATTTGTAGCGATAGGAATTATTGACCGCACAAACAAAATTCATCGAAACACCTAAGTAATCCATTTGATAGATTTGAAAAAGATAGTCAGATGCTTCCGTAAAATATTTGAGTTCTTCACAATTTTAGCTCAAATTTGGCTAATAAGCACATATAATAACATATTGTTATATATTATTACACATTTATAACTATATAGACTGGATTTTTATAGTATTTTGTGAATGCTCATTAAATATAAATCAATGATATTCAATCATACTAGTTGATCTAAATCATGAATCATATTAGTAGAATCTAAACAATCAACTCTGTTAGTTGTTAGCCTTACTTGTTATTTATTATTGCTTCACAAATGAGTATGTAATACTTCTTTGGCATCATTAAAATCAATATTTAATTGAATGCAAATAATTAATTACAATAGAATAATAAAAGAATTAGAGAAGGATAGTCAACACAGTCAATAAAGCTCAGCTTAAATTTGAAAAATACATAAATATTATCTTACATGAAGTGTGACTTGAATTCTCTCATTATGCGAAAGTTATTTTTAAATTAACAACCTGTGAATTTTATGTGACGGTAATGCACGCGCATCTTAAAATTCCACTCTCATCATTTTTTCATAACGCGCCTAACGAAGTATAACTTTAAAAAAAAAATTAATTATTTAAAAAAGACTTTAAATTTTTTTAGAACATCTTAAAACACCTAAATAAATTACAACGATAAGATATTGTGTGATTTAATAGAAGACAGGCACTTAAATTAAGATTTCCGTATCCAAGTAAAAAATTGGAAAAATTTTGATACTTAAAAAATAATAGGGTTACACTACTGATTATTATAGAAAAAAATATCGATAACTTTTTTTTTTATTAATTCTGAACACATTTGATAAAAAATTTTTATTTTTGCAATAGGAATTAAAATTAAAAAAATATATTAAAGGTTTTTCTATAGCTATCAATTAACTTTTTTGGGAGAGATGAAATTAATGTTGAGAATCTTTATGTAGTAATACGATCCGGGAAATTTCCATTCTATAAATTTAAATACAAGAATTCGGTTCCACAATTTTCTTATAAGTTAGATAGGTACTTACAAAGCGGATAATTCTTGATTAAATCAAGAAATCTGGATAAAACCAAACTTAAATAAAATTGCAGTATTAGAACTGCTTTTAAAAAACTCATGGTGTATGTCAACAAAGAGAAAAATTATATATATAGAAAAGAATTAAATAATTTAATGTTTCAAATTCAAATAAATATTTCAGTGGGCCGTAAAATGCATTTTTTTTTTAATATTTACCTTTCAGTATCTACAATAAACTCTTATGAATCGCCAAGGCGACATATTTCTTTAAATAATTAATGAATTAACGTGATATTAACATTTTTTGTTTGTTTTTCTGACATAGATTTAATTTTCAACATGGTAGACATTTTAGAAAAATAACTGTATAGATTTTAATAAATTTCGATTTTTTTGCCCCAATTTGCTAGATCAAATTATTTTGTATTTTTATAAATGCATATTTCGACTAGAAAGTAGTCATCATCAGTATGAATTACCTAGATGTTATGATTCTCTGAGGAGATGTTACTCGTTGCTAATTTGGTGACGGTTTGCACCAACGGTTTGTATAGTTTTTTTGAGAATTTCATTACTTTCTTTGGGGAAAATCCCTCAAAAAGTAATTTTTTTTCTAGACGTTTATACTGGAAAATTTTGATCCATAATTTGGTAAACATATTAATCACATTCAGGAAATTTACTATGTAGTTTTTTGAAAATCTCCACCCCCACCTTTTCAGAGATAATCTTCGAAAATACTAACTGTTGTCTATGAAATTAAGAGAGAACAAATGAGGATGTTAACGCGTGAGGATGTTGTTTTGATGATGGCATTGAATTTTCATTTGAATCATTAAATTGTGTTTGTCATCTATGATGAAATTACTGATGTGAAGAAAGACTTATTTCTATGAAAAAACTTATTTCTATTTACGATTTTATTCAGTTAATAATAATTGATTTTTTTTATTATTATGTGATCATAATTAAAAATATGCGACATTTAATTTTTAATAATTTATTTGACTCCATGTAAACTTCTTCCACGTGCCTTTTTATACCCAAGTCCATTTTATTTACGTAAACTTAATTTGTTATGATTATTTTAAATAATAATTATTTGACGACTATTTTCTTTAATTTAATTACTTTATTTTTAGTTTTAGTTAAATATTTAATTACATAATTATATATCAATTAAATGAGTTATAATATATTAATATTTTTAGTAACATTATCATTATTTTATAAACGACATACAAAAATCGAAATTTATATAAAATACACCTTGTTGATTCTGAAATTTTGTTACCGTATCCTTGTCGCAAAAAAACAAGTCTATTTTTCTAAACAATCCTTTGTTTATCCCACTATGCCAATATTTCCAATCTATTGAATTCACAAGAATTCTGGAAGAATTGAATAGAGGAGATTCTGGTGAATTGAATAGAGGGGAAATAATTTTGGCAAAGTGAAAATAACCAATTTAATAAATATTAGTACTTCTTATCAACGTTTAAGTAATAATTTATGATTTTGGGCTCCCAAATCATATAGTAAAGTATTTTTTCCGAAGTGTTTTGGCAATAATACATAAGAGTTTAGTGTTTTTTTAATGGAATTATCATTTTAAGCATAGAAGGTCAAGTATTTATGAAAATTCAAGTACCTGATTGAAACTGTTTTAATGCTGATAATAGCAAAACACGTTACATTGTAAAGACTGCCACATGTTTAGATTAATATAAATCCTATTCATTCCTACGGCTAATTAATCCAATCAATTACATAGATGAGTATCTCTATAATTGATACATGTGATAATTTATATTAATTTTTGAGTTAATTATAATAATACACTGCCAATAATGGACACAAACATTTCTCGCGACGTATAAATTGTTATTTATTTTTGCCATTTTCTGTTTTATACCTTTCAATATCCAGAACAATCAAATCCAACTAAATTCAAGTTACTGGTATAAAACTTCACCAGTATCCACTTGGAATGGAGTTGCAATTTGGATTTGAAGTAAAAAATTTTATTTAACATTAAGTGCTCAAGAATTTAAAAAAATTAGACATATAAAAAAATTGTTTTAACAGGATCCAAAAATAAATTTTTATATTACATTAGACAAACAATCTTACCGCAATCGAAAGTAAAAATTAGTTTCTTTGTAATGTTTTGTCACGTGGCTAAAGATCGAAATATTTGTCAGTGCTGTTTATAAAGTTCAAAGTGTACAGCTAAGCAGGCGAACTGCGGCTAGTTATTAATTAAACATATAAAAAAAAATTTGGATGCAAAAAATTTTTTGGATCAAATTATTTTGTATTTTATAAATACGTATTTCGACTACAAAGTAGTCATCATCAGTATGAATTAGCTAGTTGTAATGATTCTATGAGGAGATGTTACTCGTTGCTAATTTGGTGACAGTTTGCACATACGTATGTTGGTGTATTAATAAAATATATACTTTTTAATCCCAATATTATTTGAAATTATAAATTTTGTCATAAAGCTAATTTTTTTAAAATTTTCCTAAATTTCTGCGAGTTTCTTACTTAATCACAATCTTATTCAATTTTAAAAAACCGACGAAAATGTCAAAATTTTTTGTTCGCTGTTTATGGGGTTTCTTGTATAATTGAAATCTAAAAAATTTCAAAATAATATTTATTTAAAGATCGGACGACTAATTTTCGAGATATTGCATGAAATACAACCGATAAATCGGCTTTTGGATCAGATTTATAGCAATTTCTCAAAAACTACTTGTCCAATCGTTAAATAGATATTATTTTTGAAATCTACGGGTCGAAATTACCCTACAATATGTATTTCAACCAAATTGGAGGCAAAAATTTTTTCCCAATTTTTTCGATTTTTTCAAAGGGGTACCCCTTAAAAAATTTCGAAAAATCGGAAAAATTTATTTAAATCCGATTTCGAAAAAAATCATGATTATAAGTGTATTTTGACCCGTAAATTTCAAAAATAACATCTATTTAACGATCGGGTGCTTAGTTTTTGATATATGTGCATAAATTCGATCTAGAGATCGATTTAGCAGATGTATTTCATATAATACCTCAAAAACTAGTCGACCGATCGTAAAATAAATGTTATTTTTGAATTCTGCACATTTGAATTATCCTAGAAAATCCATAAATAACGAAGAAAAAAATTTGGAATTTTTGACGGTTTTTAGAGGTTTCTTATACAATCTCAAAAAATACCCCAAGTTAAAACAATCATTTAAAAAAAAGTTTTACGGCAAACCGTCACCAAATTAGCAACGAGTAACATCTCCTCAGAAAATCATTACAACTAGCTAATTCATACTGGTGATGACTACTTTGTAGTCCAAATACGTATTTATAAAATACAAAATAATTTGATCTAGGAAATTGGGGAAAAAAATCGAAATTTATAAGTAAACAATACTTCCGCACTCGCAAGTAAAAGTTTTTTTTTCATGTTTTATCACGTGGTAAAAGATCGAAACATATGACAGTGCTGTTTATAAAGTTCAATTTGTACAGCTAAACAGACAAACACCGGCTAGTTATTAATATTTCAAATTCATCAAGTAAATTAGTTTTTCATTTCTGCTGATTTTACCACAGAGTCATATGATTTAGATATAACAAAAAATGATATATCGTATTTAATAAAATAAAAACACTTTTAATATCTCGTATCAACGCGGCTTAGTAGATTTTTTTAATTCCATTAGTCATGAATGAAGCAATATTAGTATCTGGTTTTCACTTTGATATCATAAGAAATTGGATTAAAAAAATTATTTTTAAATATAATCCAAATTACTGGACCTTATTGAAAAAATGATAACATTTTGGTTATAGTTGGGTTAAGCTTATAGTTTTTATGTTCAAATAATTTTAAAGCTTTAATTGAGATCTTAGTAAGCAATTATTAGTTTTTAGTTAAAACAGACGACGAAAGAATTCCACCATACTCAAATGTTAATAAATAAATCGGGGTAAACTAATTTTTTTTTTAGTACATAAGGTTTGATTAAACGGATTATAAAGTTTGATAAACTAAAATAATGGATTTACTAATTACAAATTTCATTGCGATATTTTATAACATTTGAAGCTTATTAAAATTATCCATATACTTAGACGAAAAAGTAACCACAAACAATAATAAATATTTTTTGAAACTCTTTTGCAGAATCTGAATAAATCCTTATACTGTGAGTGTGTCTTTCGGGGTTAGGCAGATGCCTCTCTATAAATTATTTTTTTACTTAACCAAACTTAATCTTCAATTAAAATAAGAAATTTTAGTTATTTATAAAAATTGTATAAAATAAAAAAAATGATCCAAAAATAAAATCAATATTTGCAATACAAATAATAAATAATGTTATCAAACTTTCCCAACTCAATTTATTTTTATGAAATTTAATCTAAATACTTAATGGCGCCAAATAATTAAAATTGAAAAAGGAAACTTGTGCAGAAAAATCATTGATTTGCATCAATATGATTAAGCTAATAATTCTCAAAATATAACTATAATTATGGAGGGTATTTTTTAGAGGGTTTACTCATTTTTGGGATGGTTTCGTTACAAAAATCATATTTTCTTATTTTTTTCATAAATGTATAAATTAAAACGTGATTAATTATAAAAAATTGTATCACTCTATCATATGTAGAAGTTAAGTTAGTATTTTTGGAGTATTTGTACCCCGTTTAGAGAGGGTTAGAATTAATCACCCAGCTTCTGTATAGGGTAGTTATGATATATGGGACACAAGAAACACATTAAAAAAGGTTTCATATTAATATGAGCTGTTTCTTTGACTTTAATTTAATCACTATTTTTTTGTAACCATTTTGCCCCGACTACTAGGCCTGATAGACGAAAAACGTTAGATAATACGAGTTAAATGATTAATAAAAAGTGAAGTTTTTGGAAAGTAACGAAATATAAAAGTTGGGTCGACTATAGACGAACGTTGTACGAGCAGGGTTGGGTCGCTTTTATTGTAAACGATAATAGAAGATGCATTTTTTATTTAAATATATAAATTAAAATTTCTATGAAAAGCACATACCTGGTAAATAATACAGATTTAAAACATTCCATATACCACGCCATACATTCACAGTACCAATAAATGCAAATAGTAAATAAATATCAGCTATACATATTTTAAGTAAGCCTGTTGTTTTTCCACAAATCCATTTCATTAACGGTTGGATAAAAAACGCTAATATTGTCACAATGTACCCCAATATCTAAAACAAATAAAATAAAATCCAAATTAATTTAGTTATTAACATTTGGAAAATTTAAAAAAATTTCCTAAACCTTAAATAATTTCAAAGAAAATTTATAACATTATGTATTTTATTATAATAATATAGATTCAATTTGAGTGAGCGTGTGAGAATTCGCATCGTATGGGATAATCCTTTCAAATGTAAGTGGGCTTGAAAGCGTTTGAAATTCGACATAAAATAAATTTGACATGAAACAAAGAGCTTTAAAGCTCTATGATTAAATTATTATCTTAACATTAAAGTTCGATAATTTTATCTTTGTATCACGTGACTTAAAACACCAGGTGTGACATCATTTTGGTAAAAATTATTAGTTGTCTTTGTCATCAACTATTTGACATTGTTATGTTTTGTTCTTAATATAAAGTACTCTCTGTATTACATATCGATATTATGTCACCAACATGGCAGAAGATACTTTTAGAGGAATAAAAAATGTTTAAATTTTAATGTAATTTAATGGCAAGAAATCATGTTATTTTTGTCTATTTATTTTTTGCTAAATTTTATTAAGAAATTAATATTTTTAAGAACTTTTTTAAACATCCTATTCGTTTTATTTATTTTTTATTCGTAGTGCATTGCTTAATTAACCGATTCATAAAAGATAAAATTAATATTCACGTTATACATCGATTAATATTAAAGATAATAATTGATTAATATATAAATATTCCTTATTGATTAATATAAAAATATTCTTTATTCTAAATGCTTATTTCAAAGAAAAGATTATAATAATATTCTATACATTGTTTAATATAATCATTAAATTTAGATAACAATTAAAATCAGTTTTGGTCTAAACAAAAAAAAATAAGGTTAAACTGACAAAAGTTATAAATAAAAATAAATAAATAGTTAAAAATAAACAAAATAAAATAATTTTTTTTTGTAAATAAACCTTAAAAAACCGATTTCCATCGAGATTTGAACTTGGGACATTCGATTAGCACATCTTAGCAATTTAGTACGTTCTTATAATATATATAATTTATCAAATTATAATAAAATGAAAAAAAGGCATCAAAAGCAATTTTATTCATATTTTACTTTCTAAAATACAACATATACTGTGGCATCGCTATCTCATTTTCACTTATGAGAATTTTCTCTAATCTAGTTTTTTTGCTTCAGGAACATATATGCTTTTCTCACTTATTTAAAAGAATACTGACTAATCCCCCAATATTTAAGAACACAAAAGCTGCCGTTAGTTCCACAAAACTTAAGAATGGATAATAAATAACAGATTTTACATGCGCGAGACTGTCACTTAAAGAGATACAGACAAGAACCGATCTCAGTTATCTATGAGGGAAAAACGACTTTGTCTTTTAGAAGTTTTTGTATTTGCAGAATTTGTATATTTGTATAGTTTTCTGGCTTATCCAATTCTTACTCACCCAGAATTGACCGTTTATCTTTTTTTGTATAAAATTACCTTTTATAAACTAATTTTCAATAATGTGTTTTCTATTTTATGTATTTTCCAACTACACTTTTTTCATTTTACCACTTATCTAATTGTATTACAATTATCTAAATATAATACATTAACATATTTTATTAAAAATGATATTTCCTTGAAGTTTTCTTCGGTATTTTAAGAAAAAAATTACTCATTCAATTTGATTCAAAAAGGAAGTTTGTTTTTCCTTTTATTCATTAATGACTTTAATATAACTTGTGTTAATAAATTTTTTTGTTTAATATTTAATATATATTTAACATTTAATATATTTGTTTGCTATTCTGTGAATTATTATAAATTAACTTATTAATCATTTTATATTTAAGATCCTCGAATACAATAAAAACTATTCTAAAATTATTATTAAAGAAGGTTACATTAATAATGTTCTTTCAGAAAAATTAATCAATAAAATAAGATGATGTATTAAGTTCGATGATAGCATCTATTAAAATATGGACCAACAAAACTTATATTATCTAATAATTCCTTCAATAAATACAAATTATAAATTCAAATGTGAAACTAATGAACACATGTTAGATCCATAGTTAAATCCAAATCTTTTCAAACGAAGATCTTTGCAAGAGAGTATTTTGAAAATAAAATCATTTTTTAAGTAGGAAAATCACTTTTTTGTCTTCAAAACTTTAACTAATACAAAACAATATTATTGGTATGTAGATGAAATAAATTCTGTGAGGGTTGTGTAAGATTTAGTTTTGGGAAAAACAATTATTTTAAAAACTGCTTTTTTTGTTATAAAAGTGAGTAAATAGTTTTATTTTCATTATTACTCCGTCATTTTATGAAGTAACTTGAAGAAAAATTAATTTTACAAATATTTTTATATAGGTATGCCCTATCCTGAAAATATCATTTTTTTCTCTTTTTATAAGCTTAAAAAGGAGGAATTATCCTACAAAAAAGATCGACTCCCGGAACTGCAATTTCAGTATTTATAATTGTTTAGCGCATATAAGATATAATAACTAAATGTTAGATAACTAAAACTATTTTAATATATGAGGTGTCAATTTTTTCACAACAAATAGGTTTTATAAAAAATAATAATCGATACATGTGGCAAACTTACGAGCTTAAACTAATCAATCGTATTATAAAACCAATAATGGGAAATTTTTTTATCTTGAACAACGCAATTTTTAAATTATTTTTACTGATTTATTCAGTGACACAGCCACACAGAAACGCATATTTTTATCTAGGTACGACCCGCAAGGTCCACGCGACGAACTTCCCAATGAAAAGAATATAGATATTTTAGTTTTTTATCGTTTTTTCTCTTCAACAAAGAACGGCTGGATCGACTCGAAGTCATTCATCATTGTTAGGTCTCGAGAGAATCGTGTAATACCTGTATAAGCATATTATAGATGCAATCGATCTAAAGAGTCTAAGATTTAATCATAACTGAACGTACATACAGAAACACATAAGCATCCCTCTAAACGTTGGATTTCGGTTCCAGTGACCTTAAAACGTAAAGAGAAGTCGAAATTCGGGATTCATAATCAGCCGGAAAGTTAATAATGATGCTACAATTTTTAGCTTTTCATTAGTCAATTTAATATTAAGTATTAAATATATCTGAAAAATTAAAATAATGCAGAAAATATAAAAAAATAACGTTCTTGACATTATGGCACTAGATAGCCACAACGACCTTATTCAATTTCCATAAATAGATTAAAAACATAAAATTAGGCCATCAGACAGCTAATTTACGAAAAATATTATGATGATCAATCAAAATCTTTTATAAAATATATTATTATCGGTTTTTCATATGCTTTTTCAATTTCAAATTATTGTACACGTTCTCAGTGAATGGTCGGTCATATATTAATACATTATTCATAATCATATGACCACTAAAAATTGACTTTTGAAATGTAAGATAAAAAAAAAGATTGATGCGCATTTGAGGTAATAAGTATAATGAGTTTTTTGATAATTTTTAAAAAGCCCAATGGATTATACTTTAAATGTAATCCAACTTAAATATTTTTGCATAATTTTAATTTATTATTTAAAAAACAAAAAAATATTATTATTAATCTTATGACTGACTAGTAATTAATTTTTTATTAGATATTACAATAAATATATTTATCATTAATATTTATTAATTATAAGCAGGAAAATGATTTGTGTTTCAATTGACTTCAAACAATATAATCAATATCTTTGTTATCAGAATTCCATATAATTCTTTTATCAAAAGTTCAAAATGCTTTTAAACATTACATCGTGCAGTGTTGTTTTTGACGTATTTTAGATTAAATATAGGTATTATTTACTATTTATAGATCTTATTAATATCATTTGACTCAGATATGTCCAAGCATTTGTTAGATTTTCATAATTGATTTGTTGTTATTTTTAATGCACAAGTTTTATTAATACTCGACATATTTAAAATATTTATTTAGAGTATATTAATATTGGTCTAAAGTTTGAAAAGCTATCAAATATTGACCGTACAAACATAAATTTGATATAGGTGTTCTTAGGTGTCTCTTTTTGAATTGATTAATTTTGAAGTAGGTTCTTATAAAAAGAAAACAAGAAAATTCACCCTTGAGGTACTTAAGTATTAATTTTCTAAAATTAAGTATTAATTTTCTAGGTATATTTTTAGTTTTTAGCTTTTAAATTAAAATTTAATTTACATGTACGACTTGTACGACAAGCACAATTTTAATAAGGATTGGTTCAAAAACTGACCTCATAAGAAAAAGAAACATTCTATACTGTAAAATACATTGTATTTTTTTCTATTTGTGCGCGAAAATTGAATAATACAATTGTATATTAGATTACAGATAGATAGATTTTTTTTAACCAAAGAGGTTTCGTTTCTTGTGTTAATTCCATTTAACGCCGATGATGTTTCTTTAACCAAGCACGGGACAGATTGCCAAAAACAATTAGGATTTTTTCTCGTATCAAACACAAAAATCAGTGTTAGGCCAGATACATATAGGATTTTTTGTAACATAAATGAATAGGTCAGCAAAAACTGACAGTACGAAGAACCGCGTGGCACAGTGCAGGGGACACAGTTCTTGCGCTACGCGTCGGACATTTCCCAAGTCACAGTCTCCTTATAGTGTAATCACTTTTTTTAATTTTAGGATAGTTGTATTTTGTGTTCAACCTTTAACCGTTTAAATTTCGAAAATTGAAAGCTTAACGATTAGTTTTTTAACTAACAAATGAACGATTAACGAAGTTAACGTTTGGATTAACTGCGTTCACCTCTGATAGACAAAAGCTTTCCCAAGAAATATTTAATTTGAATACCAATATAAATAAATTACAATAATATTCAGATTACAACATAAAATTAAACAAATTAAAGTTCAGTGATCAGTGATAATCTAGTAATAATCTCAATTCATATTAGAATATTTTTATAGCAATATACATAAAACTATTACACTACATATATAAACATATATACATATATACATATATAAAATGATGTTTGGCTTTGCTACACCGGAAATCTTAGTTGATTTATGCAATTATATGATGAACTTTACGTGTTATACATTACAAATATTATTATTTATACTACATTTGTTAAGATAGTATAAGAAGTATATATAATAATATACAAAACAAACTATTATCTATTATATATATAGGATGTTTACTTGAACTATATATTAATTTTTTATTACTAGATTGGCCTAATTTCTATTAGATCATCAAATTATTATACATTTTTAGATGGTCAGTTCATTTAAGTTGACGACTAATAATATTATGGAATAAAGTCATAATTAATTATTAATCATATTAGTATGAATCAACAATTGGGCTCGTTTAATAAAGGAATTTCAATATTTTTAATGAATTTTATAATTAACAATATTGATAGAGGGTGCGAAAAAATTCTAAAAATATTTTTCACTAGAACGGATATTCATTTCTTATATATAAACTTTATATAGAAATTTTTATTTACAGGTTGCTAAACAAAATTTTCTAGAATGTTCGAAAATTAAAAAGGATTTATGTTCGTTGCAATTAGATTATATCAACAATATCGGCATTCTTTACAGTAGCGATTCAATTGATTAATATAGAAGTCTTAGGAAGTTGAATGCTTTGAATGTAAAAATATTCAAAAAATTTAAGGTGCAATATTTTAAGATAGATTTAATTTCAAATCTAATTTAAGAAATTGTAATTCATTATTTTAAGTAGAAATATATTTGAGAGTGAATATTTTTGAAAAAATTGGACAATTTTTTTTTTCCATTTTATTGATAACTTATTTGGATTAGAAAATTTAACTGATTTACTTATTTTAGTTGTATTAATAAGACTTAAATTCTACAAAAAAAAAAATTTGGAAATTTTACAGGATTTAAAAAAGTTTTATAAAATATTCTTATATTCACAACAAAACTTTAAATTGTAATTCTACTTGGAATAATACTTTAGGGTTACACAGGCCTAAGCGAAAATCCAGCACGAAAAGCTATACATAAGTATCTATTTATTAAAATTATAATCATCGCAGTACTTAGTAACATCATTTTGAGTCATCCTGTATAATATAAAAAGGCCGGTAATTTGTTTGTAAAAATTAGTTTTTCTTTACATTGTACATAACCTACGAATTTCCTTATACCAAGGTCATCGTTATATCTACTAAAATAATATTAAGTAACATTTAAGTATTACGTATGCCATGTGGGCGAAAAAAAATTATAATTATATTTTCAAGGAATTGAATATAGTTTTAGTAATTGTCAGATTTTTAGAAGAAATACCGATATAACGATTTTGACAAACAACTTTTATACCCGACATATATACAATATTGAAGATACAAACAAAATATAGATCCACCTTTTAAACAGAGACAGAAGAAAAGTTATAAATTAAAAAGCGTTTTTTTTTAAGGGAAACTTCTAAAGCGACTTCCAACAAGGTCGCATTAAACGTTTAAGTCTACCATGGAGGGGTTATGAAAGCACTGTTGCGTTGCGTGCAATAAAGTTTGTCTTAAAGAAACAATATGAGTTCACTAAAAATCCATTTCTATCAATTCCTAATTTCATTTCCATTAGGTAGTTTCACTTCTTCCACGCGGAGGGACTCCACGCACAATTTTTTTTTAACAACTTCTGTTTCAAACATTTCTTAATTCATTGTGTAAATTTGTCAAAAAACTTAAACATAAATTTGAAAAACAATTAATAATGGCGAAAGACATATCTAGCTTTGTGATTGCAGTAAAAATGCTATTATTCAATGTGTGGTCATATCTAGTAGACAAAGTTTTGGTCTGACCAGACATTACTTTATTTTTAATAGATAAAATAATGGATTTTCACAAAATAAATAATATATCTATTAATTTTCTATAAAAATGCTAGCCAGGCAATACAAATTAAATTCATTTATGAATAAGCACTTCTATACTAAATGATTTACAAAATGTTTCGCAAAATGTATTATGGATAGATTTATTAACTTTCCCATGGGTAGTTCTTGTAATGATTCTGATTTGGGTGAATCACGAATTTTGACATAAAGATTTTAGGATTACTAAAACCCAAATCCAATCAGTTTTAAAGAGATGTATATAGTTTTCTTGAACATCAATATTATGAAACTAAATCACATCATAAACTTCATAAACGAGCTATCCTACGTTTCTATGGTTTTCCATAAGCTATTCACAAAGAAAAATTTCAATAGTTTTCCAATATATCCTTTCGCCCATTTCTTCCAACATTAGACTCTAAAAGATATATAAACTCTTTGGTCCCAACCTATTATTGTGACTTGTGCTTTGCAATGTGTGCATTGTTTAAATAATCTATATATTAAAAAAAATGATGAAAAGTTGAATGTCCGCGCATTGCTTGCCTTCATCTCATCCAATTTGAGTGTTTAATAGCTCAAATTAAAGGTCTTCAGCCACTGTGTTCTTAGATCAAAACGAATCCCCATGAGAAATACGTATTAAATAGTATGGCCTGAGAACACTCAGTGACTCAATGCGTGTCATTTGAGCTATTGATCACTCCAATTGAATGAATTCGAGATTGTTGAGAATACAACGCATAATCTTGTTTGTATGATTTGAATGATTAAAAGTATCAGGTCTGTTTAGAAAATATCACAGATGTTTCGAATTTAGGATTCAAATTTAAACAATTATTATAAACAATTAAATATTGTGGAGTTATTGAGGAATTATTATAGTTGAATTAAATTGAACATATACAATACTTCAACAAATAATTAAAAATATTCTTTAAAAATAAACCATAAAATTGTTTCAAGAAAAACTAAGAAAAATCTATTGCGGTTCTTTAACCATACAAGTTATCCTAATTAAATAAATGATCTAGAAAATTCAATCTTAAATGATTATTGACATAAAAAATCAATTTTGATTATTTTGAATATGTATAAAGATATCTCCTACAAACGGTAAATATTTGTTCTGAATAAACTTTTGTTCAATAAGGAAAATTCCATAACAATAATGACTGACATTCATAATTACTACATAATTCTTTTGTTATTATATCGACATCTAATGATTTCTAAACAAATATTAGACAAACTAAACGATTCATTTATTTATCAATAATCAAATACTTCAATGTTTAAATATTGAATTTAATTGAAATAAAAATTAATTTATAATTGATCACATGGTTTTGTTTTTAATTATTACATTTAATTAGTTTTTTTTTTTAACTTTTGTAAACTTTCACGGGTGTTTGAAAAAAGATCATGCATTTTAAAAAAAATACATTTTTCTACTTTAAAACGGAAATAAATTATGTTAAAAATTTATGTGATTAAAAATCAAAAGAACAATTTTTGAACTGTTGACATGAAAACTAGTTATAATTAGTTTTAATAATTTAAAATAAATTTTTTCAGTGATTGGGGGTCACTGTGATATAACTAACCAAAAAAAATCATTTTGTATAAAAATATTCCCATATGATAAATGCATCTGTTTCCCCTAGTATATTAATGAAATACAAAAAATGGTTAAAAATTGTGAAAAACCTGTGAATATATAAATATTTACCACTTATCGTAGGGAAGAGTTAAGAAATTATTTTTAATTATTGTATAAGAGTTTTGTAAATTATTTAATACCATTTTAATATCAAAAAAATAAATATATTATAATTTTTGTTTGAAAGCAATATATATAGTTTTTACGAAATATATTTGATACCTGATTAAGTTCAGAAATTTTTGATATTTTGCTCAGAGAACTGTTGAAAAATTAAAAGAACATTACAGGTTCGTTTTATTAAAAAAATTTTACATTGAATTCGGATTTCATTTATTGAGTTTTTATTCATACCGGTATATCAAATAAATAATATTTTATTAATTTTTTGTTTTATGTGATTACATTATACGATTAGCAAGCTAGCAGAGCAAATAATTCAAAATTGAATTTAAATAAATTAAGTGCTATTTAGATTTTTTTAATTAAGAAAATTGACTCATTATGGTTCTGTGCTGCCGTGAAATCACGATGGCAGGGAAATATGAAAAAATAAATTTTATGATATAATGTAAGTAGCAGAATTAGGTAATTTTTACGTACTTTTATGGCGTGCA
Source organism: Chrysopa pallens (assembly GCA_020423425.1). Lineage (NCBI taxonomy): Eukaryota > Metazoa > Arthropoda > Insecta > Neuroptera > Chrysopidae > Chrysopa > Chrysopa pallens. The sequence goes on along the minus strand of CM035593.1, from coordinate 69,771,889 downwards.
TTCAATAAATGAATTTAATCAAAATTACAATAAAAATTATTCCACTAATTGACTAACATGAATCGCAGCTAAAAAAAAGTGTGAAGCTGTAGCGTCTTAATTATGTTTCTCCAACATTTTTAGCATTTGACTTAATTTATGTAAAGCATATAATAAAACTAAATAATAATTTGAGACCATGTCCATAAAAGTTAATTTTGTTCGACTCAAAAGTGCCTTTTCTCCATTTAACAAGAAGTCAAGAGAATAAAAATATAATCATCTACACTGGCTTAATCTTTATAGCTTAATATTTACATATTTATAAAGGGTAATTTCTCTCAAATCATAGCTTTTTGAACTTTTTGAACTTTATTAAAAATTAATGTATTAAAAATTAATCTAATATTAGTTACAATTAAATAAGTCTTGAATATAGAAATTTTATTTTGTAAGACTTTTGTGGGTAAGATTTTTTAATTTACAAGGATTATTCTTTTGTACTTTATTGAAGTTTAGTTTAATCTTTTGTGTGTATGATTTTTAATTTTTTTTATGCACAAAATATATATTTTTTATTTTGTTATATTATGTGTAAATTTTGGTATTGATAATCTAATATTATCGAATTATTTAATCTAACGAGAATAAGAATTAACATTACCAAGAAAGTACTTAATTCATTTTTTGTTGAAAACTTTTTATCTGAAATTCATAACAGCCACTGTTTGTACAATTGAACAAAATTTTTTGTAAATTATTTAGTATTTTTATTCTTAAGATATCTACACAACCATGACAGTTTAAATTTTAAAATAAAGTCAAAAGGTAACTGAAACTGTAATTGATGAAGGATAAATAGCACATTGTATTTACGCAATTAAATGATGTTAATGGACCAAAGAGTCTCACTGTTATCTTTAATTCATAAATAATGATTAAAACAATCAATTTATTTCTTAGTTCATTAAACTAATGGCGATATTTTATGTAGAGGAAATATCATTTTTTCTCTATACAATTTTTCTAAATGAATTATTAGTTTATTTCTAAGTTGTGGAAATGCAGGTGGAAATAATTCTAATTAAAATGCGTTTTATAAGTGTTTTATGTTTCAATAATTTAATCTTACTAGCGTGGTGGCAACAGTTATTCGGACGACTTAAAAATTTTTTGCATGATTTTATTTATTTTATCTTTACTAAATAGATGTTATAAGTAAAATAATATTTTATCCAATATATCAAAACGGAGGGCTGGTCGAATTGTTTTTCTTGAAATAATATTTCTAAATATGAAATCATATTGTGATTTTTATTTTAGAAATTTTTTTCGTGAAACACTTTTTTACAAGCAAGGTTTTATGTCAATACTGTTCATACCAAATTTCATAACATTTGGATACGCATTTTTTGAGTTATTTGTGCTCGCAAATGAAAAAAAAATACAATTTAATATATTTTTCAAATAAAACTAATCAACACTTTATATCAACTTCTTCATTAATGTATTTTACGCATCTTAATAATTAAAACAGGTCAAACATTGATTATCAACCATATATTGGATATTAAAACAATTAACACTATTAATTCTTATCTTCACTTGTTTTTTATGAATATAAGGTCTTAACTTTAAATACATCAAAGAAATTTTGTCAACTTACTGCATTGACGGATTTTATTTTGAATATTGCAGAAGTTTATCACAAACAACTCAGATTAATCGCTTGATACAAAATTATTAAAATATTATCTTTGAATATTTTAATTGTAATATTGGTATTTTTATAGGCATTTAAATTTAAACTATTTAATAAATAAATAAACAAATAAATCTTACCACACTACCAATGGCAGATGCACCTTCATCATCCGGATACAAATATATATCACACAGAACCCAACCTCCTCTCCAAACAAAAACCACTAACGTACCAATGATAAATACGGAGAACAAACAGTCTAAAATATATGCAGGACGATTTCTTTGGCAACTCTGAAACAATCGAAAAAATAATATTATTTATAAATCGAATATTTTACAAACACAGTTTTTTTTATTTATGGAAAAATTTGAAATAATTGTGGCTTACCGGTACACGATAAAATGTCGGTATTTCAAAATAACCCTTAACACTATCATTAACAATACAAAATGGTACTGCCAATAAATTTCGTGTACAACGTAATAAAAGTAACGCCACAACACTAACAATTAATGATGTATATAACATAAATTCCGATTCCATATATGTATCCAATAATAGCCAAATACCACGCCATGTATTAGCGCAAGCACACGCATATATAATGGTATATAGTCGAGATCCAATTAGATATGTTAAACGTCTTTTATCTGGATCCAACCATTGTTCAAAATTATTTTGATACAATCCAGCAATAATATGTCCACTAAAACCAAATATAACCGATACTAATGCACTTGAAAATGGATCATCTGGATAAACATATATTGACATTAATTCCCATATTGCACGCCAATAACCGACTACCACTGGCGACAATATAAACATTGCAAAACTCGAATCGAGTATCGATAATAATGCATAATGTGCTGGTGATTTCCCTTTGCCCGACACTGTTAGACCCGCTGTACTTCCACGCATTTTAACTTTGGTCTTTTATTTAAAAAAAAAAAAGTTTTTTTAATACTTTTAGCGAATAAACAACGAATACTGAATTGTTTTAAAATAATATTATTAAAATATCATTTAAAAAATTCCCACAAGTGCTTATGGCACTTTGCAAATTTTATTTCTTGTTGTCGATCCAGTTTCGAGTTTTGATCAATAAAACTATTTACAAAAAATCACTCTTATTTAATAAAAAAATTAATTTTAACAGCACTTATACAATTTTTGGCACTATCACAGCACTTATGTGTAAATTGGTGAAGAAAAAAAAAATCACTTAAATAAAATATATAAAGCGATTGATAAATAAGCGCAAATCAGTTGTATTTTGTGGAATGAATAAATTTGTATCAAATCTCTTATATTTATATTGAAATGATAAAAAATGGAACACTTAACGATTTATCTATTTTTTGTGAACAGATATGAGATAAATCGCATTTGTATTTGATGTGACGACAAAAAGATTATTAATTAAGCTTTTGGATGACAATAAATCACACATCATTGTTCAAAATGTACTTGTAGACATCGTAAACACATTAAAAATTTGAATTAGTAACAGGTATTATTGTTATAATAATATACGGCTGGTCGATTTTTCCAGAGAAATATGAGATGTTATCATCGGTACGTTTCAAAGTTCCAACTGAATCTGAATATAGCCACTAAAATTAAAACTAAAAAATCTGTGGCTATTATCAATATTTTCTTGGATGTGAAACACCAATAATAACAATATTTAATCGGTATATCACTATATATTAGAGTTGATGATGATGGCGATGCAGATGACATTGTGACTGGATTTGTGTGTTGCCAATTTTCGAAGTTAATTAATTTATATTTGATCCATATTTTAATTGAATGATGTGCACAAATTTTAATGTTTTGTTCACTAAACACATTTAACGTTTTTAATTTAATGATGATAATGTTGACGATGCCAATGTAATAAAATTATAATAAATAAAATTCATTGAATATAATTCTTTTTTTTTTCGTACACATTATTGACAATATTATGCGTCCGCCATAATGGTGGACATAATAGGGGATACACGAGACTATATTATCAACGTTGTTGTTGATAATATTAATGTTTTGTATCTATATATGTTGTCTTATTTGAAATCGGGGGTCATATACTATAAGCGTATAAACAAATTATTACATTATACACTTAATTCTTCATTTATCAACCGAATATAATATTTGTACCTACATCATTTAGAAATAAAGACAAAGTGTTTTATAATAATAGACCACTAAGTGAATTTATCAACAATAGAAATAGATTAACCGGTTCATAATATTGTGATTGACAAACAAGTTACTAATGATATGTAAACAAATTGAAAATGTAACAAATGCATTTAGTAAGAGAAATATTAAAATTTGGTTTATCATTAAAATGATTAGCAATAATGCATCAATTGAATCATTTGGACTATATGCAAATTTGGTTGGAAATAACTAAAAATACCTATGCTACAAACCTTGTTAATAAACAATCTTAAGAATGATAAACAATTTAAACAAAATGGAATCAGCTTATAATATTATGGATCAGCTTATTTAATTCACGCTAAAAATAGATACTTGGTCACTAATAATTCTCATTATAAATACATGAATAGAGTAGATTAACAATAAGAGAGGAATGGCAACCACGTTCCTTGTATCTAGACCTTTTCGTTCCTCTGCGACCTCCTTTTGAACACTCCATCCCCTGAAGGCAAAGATGCCCTTTAGCACAAAGTGATATTGTTACTATATTGACTGTGGAGTCAGTAACTTCGTTCTTATACAAGCGACAACAGTTTGATCAATTTACTACCCCTTTTTTTCTTATTATAATTGATCAAACTGTCGCAGGTTAGTTTCAAGCCTGCAAAGTCCAGTCTAAGTTATATAGGTAAAGGTATATAACGTTTTTACTCACTCGGCCGCATTATTAAAAAACGATAGTTTTAACTTGAGATTAAAATAGCCAGACCATATTTAGAATCACCACCCATTTTAGCCAAGTTAACAAGGACTACAAAGTTTTTTTGCATTTTTGTTCATCATGTGATGAATATAGTTAATATTTTAGAACGAGTTAGCAAGGGTCTGTGTATTTCGGGTTGCACTAGAACGATTCTTCGGGTTTTTGAACTTTTTGACCACGGGATTGACATCTTTGGGGCTGAACAATTTTTTACCTACCACGTAAAATTTATAACTTTTGAAGGCAAATTATTTTGTCCTGATTTTAGAGAATATAAAAAATCTGATACCTATATTGAAATTTTAATTTTTTAAGCTACTTTTTAATTTATTATTAAAAAAAAAACGATATCAAAATATAATTTGAAATGTTTTGTAAATAGAAATAATTAAGTTCTACAACGATTCATGTCTTTTCAACCGTATCGAAAAAATATGTATTATAATTATGAGTTTATTAACTAAGTAAATTCGATTTGAAATTCTGGCAAATATACACAGATTCAAAAAAAAAAATTTGAAAAACTTTATAATTTGTATTTGGATCCCGTCAGCTACTCAACTTAATCTGGGTATTTAACTTAGACTTTAAATCTTCATTTTCAGTAATATTAATTTTTGGAAGATTTTATGTTTTGGTAAAGGATACATGAATCGCAAGACATGCAAATATCATCAAATAGTTATTTTCAAATTTGGGCTTTGAGGCGATTCCAATAACTTCCTTTATAACGACGTTTTAAATGAATGAAAGAATATGAATATCATTGAATACTTCTAAGATCTTCCATAAGAAAATATTGAATTTTTAAGCATCAATTATATATAGTATTGTGAATATTTACTTGTAAGGATGCTTCTAAAATAGTGTTATGTTTTTGATTGATACATATTAATATTTTATAATAATATGGCTTAGGAAATTTTCCTGTGTTTTGAAAATGCATTGATGATTTCAATAAATTATTCTTTTTTTGCAGTGGCATTCAAAAATTTGATCTTGTAATAATGTGCTTAATTATGATGAAAAATTTTAGCAATATAGTTTTTAAAGCGATTGGTTAAGTAAAGAAATCAGGAAGGAATCGTTGGACAATTTTTTTAATTATAATTCCGGTAGGTTTTGTATTGATATCCTTAAAAATATTGACTTTTTGAAAAAACTTTACATTTTTTGTTTAGTTGGATTTTTGTGGCTACTTTTTATGTTAAAATTTTCATTCCTTAGAAGTGGTGGAACCAAAGTTCATACATAGTTGTATCAAAGGTCATACGTATCTTCCTTCCATGCGGGGTATGCGAGCAGTTAGGCCAAATGCCGATGACATGGCTTAAAAAAGGTCAAAAGCTTTTCCTACTTTAGGACAAAGGCTTCCCTTACTTCACTTGCGAGCGAAGCGAACTCTAAGTGAAAAACCAATCCGGAGTCTGCCATATCAATACATTGTGTGCAAAGATTCACTCTCCTCTCATTGCATTCTCTGAATGCGTTCGAAAAAAAAGGAAATTGACAATAAAATTAACTAGCAACAAAGCACCGACTACGCACTAGTTTAAACGAAAAGCTTTTAACAATAATGTTGTAAAAATAACTTCGTTTACACTCAATATCTGTTTATTACATATTCAACTAACTGTTAATGACATTGTTCTACTTTTTAGACATTGCATTTGAATGCACGGATATAATTAATGGAAATTGAACAAGTTAAAAACATAAATGAAGAAAATTTTCAATGATTTATTAAATAGTTTTCTATGGTTAAATATTTATTAATAACTACAGAAAATAGTGGTCTGATAAAATAAACACTCTTCACTATAAAAAGTTCAATAGAACTGATATCATACAGATGGCGTACAAATGAATAGTTTTTTATTCAAATAGATAAATCAATGTAATCATTGCAATAGTCTATAATTATTCGCAATACATTCATTTTGATTATCGATAAAGATTATGCAATGAATCATCAAACACTTTTTAAATGATTTCTTTAATTATAATCATTTCTATTTTAAGACTACAATCATAATAATAAAAATTTTGATAATAGCAGTTTTAATTAATTTTGGTTCTTTTGTTTTAATTGACTAAATAACTAAATGTTCATTTTATTTTGATTGGATAATTTTATGTGTTTTTTTTACTCTGTCAATAATGGACGCAGTTCACATTACAAGATCTTACAGCACTTTAAAACTCCAGCAAAATAGTTTTTAAAGCGATTGGTTAACAAAAGAAATCAGGAAGTAATCGTTGATCAATTATTTTAATTATAACTCCGCTAGTTTTTGGATGGATAACTTAAAAAATATTGAATTTTTGAAGAAATTTTACATATTTTGTTTAGTTGGATTTTTGCGGTTACTTTTTATGTTAAAATTTTCATTCCTTAGAAGTGGTGGAACCCAAGTTCATACAAAGTGCCAAAGGTCATACATATCTGCCATGCCGTGTATGCGAACACTTAGGCGAAATGCCGATGGCATGGCTTAAAAAAGGCCAAAAGCTTTTCTAATTGAAGCATAAAAATAAAATCAAATATTTATGTGTTAACCAAACTTGAGCTTTTATAACATATTAATTTTTTCATTGAAACTTTGGGCAAGATATTGTAATTTAGCAACGTTTTAAGGATAAATTTGAACTACGAATTCGAATAATTTAAGATGAATCAACCATTATATGCCACTGTATTTTAATTTTTTTTTTTAAATATTATTTTAGCAACAAAACAAAAAATTTTTTTATGAAATTTCAATAAACGTTAAAATAGAACTAAATAATTTTTTTACCTAAACATAATAATAATAATAAAAACAGCCCATAATTAAACTACAATATTAATAATTTTCATCACATTCAAGTTTAATTAATTGCTGCTTAATTTTTTTTCTTTTAATAAAACGTTTTTTATAGAACATGATTTAAATTATATTTAATATTTAATCACAATACGTTTTTATCACTTGACTCAATCGTTTGACCGCACATGTTTGTCATATGACAGTAATATAAAATAATAATTTTCAAAATAACGTATTGTTCGCTGTATTCGCTGCGTGACAAAAGTTTATATTATTAACAATATTCTACAGGGTTGGTTGGTATACTACCCTACTTCACAACACTAAATATTTACATAAATATGTATATATGTTTGCATAGAAAATATTTATTAAGTGGGGTTTTCATTGCAGTTTTTCAACGTTGTGAACCAGAAACTATTAAACAGTCTATATTCTTCTAGACTTACTCTTCGTACGTCGTGTTCAATGGAAGTTCATGAAATTTTTCTTTGATATTTTTAGGTAATAACTTGAATTTTTTTAACATACTTTGTTATAAATTCAAGGCAAGAACTGCTTTACTCTATCTATTATTTTAAATAAACTGAAAATTGATTTTTAACTAATTTTTAACTTAAGAAAATTCCTCTTAACAACATATTTTATTACATTTAATTATGACCCCTTCCCTCTTAACCCAATATATATTATGAAGTTTGATAACTTCTGCCTTAAATCTCACAATGCAACAAGAGTGATGTGAATAATATCCAGAATTTTTGGTAATTGGGTAAATGATTGATACTGCATTTGCTATGATTTCTCATCAAAATGAGAAACGAGACTCAATACCAGATCAAGATTCGAAAATTAAATTAAATTTGATTAAAAAATGAAGAAGTTATATGCTTTCAATGGAATGTTAAATGTAATCTCTATCTAGAGAAACTGAATGGACGTCACTTCTAAGTATTACTATCTTTGATTACTCCGGATTTTTGAACATTTCTATTTTACTCAATTTTAGTACATTTAACTCTTGGTCCATAATTGTTTTATGAACTCACAAAAATTTTCCAATTACCTACGTACTAAATGAGATGACTCCCTAAACGATTACATACATTTCATGTTGAATGGTACAAAATTTGAATGCACATGGATTGGTGCCAAATTAATGTTTAATAGATCGAAACAACTATTCTAATGAACAAATTTTCAGTCTCACTATACCTACATATACAAATAAATGGAAATGAAATTGTTGTTGCATCACACTAAAGCACTAAAAAAGTTTTACGAAAAAACTACAACTGCTTCCGAAAAATTAAGTAAAAAAAATACTAAAATAAATTAAATACTCTATTTATTTTCTACTAATTTTTTTTAATTTTTGTGACCTACGGAAGTGAACAACTATGAATCCATTTTTATCTCAAATATGATTGTCGTCGACTTAGAAAGGTATTTAGTCACAAGAAAATTGTTCAAACTAGTAGATATTAAATTTATTATTATTGACTTTTTAGTCGATTGATTAAGGACCTTGAAAGATTATCTCGAAAGAAAGTCAAATTTGATTTTTGTTGAAATACCTTTCCGTCAATTATCGAAAAATATATATGATAGAAAAAAGTTTAAGGCAAAGCTTAGAAAAAAAATTAGATGAGTTGTACCAAATAAAACCCTTAAAATTTGTTTTATTCATTTTCAAAAAAAAAAAAAACAAAAAAGTTTGAAATTTTTATGTTTGGTGCAAAATAACTTTAAAAACCGAATTTCGAAATGACCACTCCGATCAAGTTTTAAAACTCTTCAACTTTTATATTTTTTTCTAAAATCATTATTTTTCGAATTATTATGGTGTTTCGCTCACGGTTATTTTTTCTAGTGACAGAAGGCAAGGTCTTAACAGGCAAGCTTAATATACCTTGAAAATTTTTGAAGCGATTTAGTTTAAACCAGTTCTGCTCTCTAAGTTGAAAGATACTTTTCTTCATAAACAGCATTAGATAAATGGAGTTTTTAATTTGTAATTGCACTCTCAAAATTGCTTTGACACCAAATTTCCCATTGTCCTATAATAGAAATTTACCTAACCTTTTATTTCTTATACATTTAAAAGCACTATTTCTTATAAATTAATGTAAAGCCACTAAATAAAAGGATCATATGCTAATATAAAAATGGTATTTATCCTCGTTTAATAGTAATTTACATATGTACAAAGATACATAAACAACTGCAATACGTAGGGCATATGAAAATCGATGTACCTATATACTATTTCCAAGAATATTAAAATACGTAACATAAAGTTATTGTTCTCTTCCGTGTGTCTACCGATCAGTAAATATCTATAATGTTTCTGATTGTTAAACTAATAACCTACTTATTTCTTACGTACATGATGTCAAAGATATTCATAATATTCACAACAATTCAATTTGTAATTTTTATAGTTATCTATTTGTAACGTGCATAAATAACTATACCTATTATATAGTGTACTTAATCGATTGATGCGCCATGAGTAGCTAAGTGGCTAAAATTTGTAATAAAACATTCGTGTGTTCTAGGAACAATAATTTCTTCAATTGTTTGCAGGTAAATTTTTTAGCAAATGTTAAACAAATAGAATAATTACAAAATATGACATTTAATTATAGTGATTGGGTTAAAAATTGTAAAAATAATCGAATTTATTTATAATAATTTGTTTAAATTTCATAATAAATTGTTGAGAAATTTTTTATGTTAAATCTTATTTATACCTATCATTCACAGACTTATATATAATTTGATTGATCATGTGGTTTTTCGTACCCGGAAAACAAAAAAAACCAAAAATTTCATGTGTTATTCAATTGAGAAGTTACAGCAAAAAAATTTTACACATCAAAATGTGAAACTAGACTCAATACCATAACAAAACTCGAAAACTAAATTAAAAAAACAAAAAAAGCTATAAGTTCTCAAAAATTTGTATTCGAAAATACCCATTTAACAATTGCAGGGGCAATTTCTGGTATACCTATCACCCAAAATTTGAATCAAAGTCTTATTTCTCATCGTCGTTTCAGACTATGTTTAAAACTAGACACCAAATCATTAAATGCAGTGAATTTTTTTTATAATTTGTAGGTCAAAATTACCCTACAAAGTTCAAAAGAAAAGTTTTTTAGAATCTTCATATAAATTGTCGTGATGTATAGACGTTATTTTATTTAAAAAACAAGTAAACGATATTCTTTTACAAAAAATCAATTAAAAATAATTTAATTAAAAATACTGGCGGCTAAATTTTGATAGGCAACCTAGTAAATATATATTCTCCTAATTATAAATAAACATTAAAATTTAGTTTTGAGCAAAAAACCGAATAGCTTGCTAATCCTGCAGCGGGATCTCGTACTAAAACAAAGTCACATTCACAGTTATATCAAGAATAGCAAAAGAAGGATTACCAGAATACAATATGTTAAGTGTAAACAAGCCATTGATTAAAAAGCACTGTGAAAAAGGAATCACATATATACTACACACATATTATTTTGTGTGTGGGTTGTAATGAAACAGAAAAATTCACGTGTTTGAAAGTTTAGTATTCTTTTTTTCTCCACAGGAAGGATAATATCCATAATAACTTCTATTACAATGTCTGGCACGAACATAATAGTAATATGAGGTTAATTTGATGCCAAGATATTTTTACATTTGATATTTTAACCTTGAACTTGAAACCAGGATGTCATATGCAAATGTGTTTAATGTTGATATTTAAAAGCAAGTTGAAGGATAATAATTCGGTGCATACAAAATGTTTATAATAATCATAGTATCAAAAGAATACTAGGTTTAAATTTACTTTCTTTTAAAGTCACTTTTCAACTTTTTCTACTACTAAAGTTATTTAGTGACTATCATGAGTATATATTCTATCGACAGTACACAGCAATCCTAGATGTTCACCCAGTCAGTGGGGGGTCTAAGTTAATATTTTAAACAATTTAGAATTTATTCATTTATCACTTATTGTTGAGAATTTTAAAAAAAATGTTCGCAAATAAGGTTTTTTCGGTTAGGGTCTCATAGAAAATCGCGTCACCAATCCCAAAAACTTAGATGTGTTCGCCATACAGCCTCCATATAGTTAAAAGCTCTCATTTTCCGACCATTTTAAAGTCCCATGAATCAGATACTTGAAAAATGTTTGGCGTAGTATTCTGTCGATCAAATTATATAATTTAGCTGGCATGCATGTTTCTACAGGCGCTTTCAAGCACCATCTAACTTCATAAGATCCATAAGATCCAAATTTATACCAAAGAAAGGTTTCTTTTTTGCAAATAAGTACCTACAAAATAGTCTGAAAAAATGTATTAACTCTTATCAAAAACATATACGTCAGAATAATAAAATTTGCTTTCCAAGAATAAAATAGCTATTTATAGGTACATTCTTCCTATTTTTGGAAAACAGAATTAAGAATTTAATCGTTTGAATAATTTATGTAGGTTATAAAAAGTATATTTATTTTAAACAATTATGTAAATAAATGATACTTTTTTGGATTTAAGACGAATTATATAAAGACTTATCAAGCCAAAAACTGATAAGAAATGGTATTTTTTACATCTCATTCTAATGGACTTTGAGAAGGATGTGGTTATGGAAAAATCTCTCAAGATAAGTGTGATTTACATAATAGTGATGTGATATTCTGGAAACTCATTCTTATTCGCAAATAAGAATATTGATTGACTCACTTGAAAACAGAGATTTTCTACTTCACTATCAATATTAGTTCACAAAACACAGTTTTTAGAACATTAAAAGGATAGATTGGATCTGAGTTGAAACTTATTCCGAATTAATTGCTATTAATTATTCCGAAAAAGTAAAAATTTTATATCCCGACTCAATTATAATACTTAAATATACAAATATTTCTATTGTAATGCCGTTTTATTGTAATAATACATATATTATAACAATACGTATATAATAATAATAATAATAATAATATATATTATATATGAGAGTATACTGATCTTAGTGTAAAGTATGTAACGCTAAACATATTCATATAGCATTAACATAAATTTGGACGTTGGTAGATCACATAATAAGCACATTTTCGTCTGTCCATCAATATCAAAATAATGCAAATACGCAAAGAGAGAGCGAGTTGAAGTTTTAGTGGAATATTCTAGATCACAAAAAACTAGGATCAAGAAAATGAACAATATTGGTGAAATGGCCATGACCCAACTTGTAAACCTTTAATATAATAATAATGATTGTAAACAGAAAAATATTTGTTTCTGGACAACAAGCAAATTTTTGTTTGAAACATTTTTCGTAAAGTGCTAGGATTTACCAAAATTTCAGCACATAAGCAACACTTATACCGTATGATCATTTCAAATGATTAATTTTCAAAGATCGAATTTCATTTGACCTGAGAATTGAAAAAATGTCACCCAGTGAATTTTAGGTTTCATCCCTACGTTCAAAGCCTACACAGAAGATTGAATACACGACTACAGAGAAGATAGAACGTATACAATCGATAACTTTTAGAAAAACGGATTGGATACACTGTTGAAATTAATAACAGTCATAAGAAATTATTTATGACAAATTCCAAATGGCAACCGTTATTTGCTAGACAAAAATACATTCTGATTTTTTTAGCTCTGGCGAATGATGAATGCATCGCATCTTGGTAAAAATATAGTTAATTGTTATTTATTGCGAAAAATATTTTTGAGTAAGGAAGAAGACCGTTTCTGAAAATTGGTGTATTCTTTAGACGAAAGATTCGAAATAAATTTCGCTTACAGAGCTTACAATGTTGTGCTCAAAGAATTTCTTGAATTTTCAATGCAAGACAACCAATTTTAATTGTAATTTTGTATATTATTATAATAAACTAAATACTCGTATTAATAAAATTTGACAATTCAAAGTATAAAATACATTATTTCTAATCACGTTTTTCATAAATACCAAGAATCTGAAATCCTTCATTAAATAAACTTTTACCTCACAGTGTGACAACAATAAAACATACATCAAAACAATACACTTATAATATTCAAACAATTTAATCAAAAATTTTATGATCAAAGATAAAAAAACAGTATTGCAATAAATATAATGTATCTGTGATTAGTGTAGTCAATCTAGCATTTAATTAGATAATTTTACTTAGCTATTCCAGTTTTAAGTTTAGACTTAGTTCAAAATATTTCATACAAATTTCTTCTTAAATTTCAATTGAACAACGGATTTTTTAAAAATTTTAAACCAAAAAATCATTCAAGGTTTTCTTTATTTTCACCACCCAATGTTGAGAAAAAAAAAAAATTTCACTATTTAGCAAAAAAAAAAAAAAAAAATATTAGTATATACAAAAGTTTCAAACTTCATTTTCAACAAAGGATAAGATGCAATAAAAAAAATTTGCTATTTTATGCATCAAAATGCGAAAATAGGCTCTATAGCAGACAAAAATCGAAAATTAAATTTAAATTGATTTAAAATGGAATAAGTTATAATCTCTTAAAGATTGTTTTTCATCTCTTTCTAGCAAAAAAAGTTTTATGGTTGATTTTACTAGAAGCAGTCAATTTCTATGGAAAAATCGCACTACAAAATTGTTGAATATTAATGTAATATATATATATATCTAACATTTTTATTCACAATCAACCCATACTGATATTATTTACCTTAAATTTTGAAGGAAAGTGTATATATGTGCCATGGACATCGATAGAACCTAGGTTGTATATTCTATGATAGGACCTCTTACCGTAGAATGATCCTTACATATAATCATACAAACGTCATTTATGCAAATTTCCTACTTTGTTTAATTCAGAATTTTGAACGTTCATATTTGGCTATATTTTAAGATTTTTAAAAAATAAGTTTTTGAAGTAAGTGAAGACGCTTCAATTGAAAGAATTTTTGCATATTCCGATTCCGATTTAAACATTATTTTGTCGAGAATAGAAATAGCGATCGTTTGTTAAAGTTTCTTCCTTGTTAAACTGTTAAACTCCATAAAAATCAAGGCATTTTAAAAACCGATTTGTCTTTTCCTATACTTAGGATGTTCGTATTTAAAAAAAGTATCCTATATTTTTAATACCAATAGATTTTAAAAATATAATTTCAGATTGTACATATATTAAGTATATAGATATATGTAATTTTCTTCCTTTATTAACTACACTAAGTGATACTTATTTTTGGTATAAGCATATTTTGTATGGGCTATTAATAAATTCTAATCTTAATTAACAGTTATAAATAACTTTTAATTTTTAAATCTACTAGATTTATAAAAAAAAATTCTTAGATTTTAAATTTTTATAATGTCGTATGACCAACCACACCTTGACTGTGAAAATAATTACATGTTAAAAATGATATGTTAAATATTTTTCCAATTTACGGAATAGTCTCTACTCCATAAACTAATCCGCTCAAGAACATATAGACGGATGATTTCAACATAGATAAGAGGCTGTCTCTAATTTGCAATATACCAGAGATGGAAAACTAAGAAAAAAATAATAGGCATAGTCATAATAATAAAGAATAATATCAAATAATTCAATGTTATCATAAGATCTGCCATTTCAGTTACTCAGTGTCGATAGATACAAGCTTAGAATTGATAGAATATATCGCTACTCTGTAACAACTGCAACCGACTGTGAAAAAAGCATATCTATCATTTAATCAGATAATTCGACTGCTGGGATCAAGCTAATGGTGAATTGTCGCAAGTAGCTTTCCATATTTGGTTCATTTGATAGCTCGACTCCATATGGGAATCGACAAGGCTTATGACAGATTATAGCCGAGTGCGGACTTTGAATTTAGGTTATTAACAACGATATTAATAATTTTTTTAATTATAACAACAACGATATTAATAATCTAAGTAGCAAAAGTAATTTTTGTACCATATTAACAAACCCATATTAAATTTTCTCCTTGTATTAAAAAATAAGATAAAAAATTTGTTTTGAATTAATGTTGTGCTTATGCAAACGCAATCACACTTTCTTAAAATTATTGCCTACAAATTTAAATTATTGAAAGTTTGAAACTAGTGGATTTTCTAGAGACTTTAACCAAGGAATTCTGTTACAGTGATTGTATTGGTATCAAACCTTCTGGTTTTATATGATAACGTTAAAAATTATCAACAGAATTCGATAAAGCAACAAATTTTAAGCAATAAATGCCTTAATAGGGTTTTTTTCGAAAAGTCACAATTGTTTTTCATTATTCGTGATTAACATTATCAATTTTTTCCATCATACTAATTAAATATTATAGACATTTTGAGTTTCGATTCAATTAGTAAAATCTGCATCCACGCAAAGGTAAATTCAACCTTTTTATATTTTCATTTATCTTAATAATAAATAACTTTGATTAAACAGTTCTTGGAAAATACATCCATTTTAGAGCCACACTAAACTATAGAATGTTTTTTTACATCAAAGATTTGAATCTAGAAATTATTTATTATGGATATTAAAAGTGGAAAAATAGAAAATCGAATGAAATTAGCTTAGTAAACTAAATGGTACAGAAAATTGTATCCAAATATTCTCATCTCATATCCAAATTGCAACTTCGCTGAATTCGTTGAAGACGTACAGGACATATAACTATATAAATTCATCATTGGCAGTGTATTTTTTTATGTGTAGAGTAATGCGGTATTTATTGAATACATTATTAAATTTGACTCAATAATTACCATAAAAAATACAAGTAAAATTGAAAAAATATATATTTTACAATACTTACATCTGTTTTAAATCGTGTTGGATAGCAAAAAGCTAATTTTTCCGAATCCAATGCAATTAATAATGGTGGTGCAATAACATTACGTGTTGATCGTAGAATCACAAGTATCATCCAAGAAATACAACCAGTTATTACATTCGCATATTTGCATTGAAAATAAATGTTTAAACTATCCAAAATAATCCATCCGGAACGCCAATGGAGAATAGTAGAAATTAAAAAACAATAAGTATAGAAGCGACGGTACAACTGAAATAAATAAATATTCTTTAAAAAAATTTAAATCATTTAATAAAACTTCGGAATAGGGGATAATAAGCTAGAAATTCGTATACACATTATTTCAATTGGAGGTTTTAAATAAATTCTTCATAAGTCTTATAAAGTCTCGAGTCTGCGTCGAAAGCTATTCAAGGTGAAAGGTCACAAAAATCGGTTTTTCGCGATTATATTGGTTTTCATAGCTCTGATGCAAACATTAATTATCTTTTTTTATATTTTATACCCATAGTCAAAACTGATGTTGCATTTGAGTGATATTCTGACTACACTTAAAAGCAATTGAAGACAAAGATTTACTTGTTAATATAAAATCAATGTTGACTTATTCAAAATTTGCTATATTTCACATCAAAACGGCTCAATAGTCAATACCATGACTGAATTTTAAAATTAAATTTTGATTTAAAAACAAAAGTCAATGATTATATATCCATCTCATTCTAGAAAACCATGATTAACATGTAATTTATATCTAGAAAGGAACAGTTGACATCACTTTATCATATTTTATTTATCGCATTCAAGCTATGCGAATAAAAAAGGTCCTAAAACATTTTATGATAAAGTCAATAGTTTTAAAAGTTGGAAATATCTCGAATTTAGTATCTATACTCTTGTGCCATTCAAAATGTATAAAGAATAAGAATAAAATATATTTTTCTTGAAAATTTTGTATACAATATCTAGTAACATCCTTAAGAGAGAATAAAAAAAATAAAGAGAGAATGGCAGCGAGTTTCCTTCTGAAAACATGCATTTATATCATCAGTAGGGTAATTTGAAGAGAAAATTGAAAATTGAACAGAACACTGTGCATAGAATTTAATTATTAGGAGCAGTTACATTTATTATATTTACTACACCCCAATGTAAATATGGTATATACCTAACTAAAATTTTACAAAAATTCTTTTAAAGTGACTCGTAAAAACTGTATCATTAATTAGACCGCCACCAAGCTAAAATCATCACTAAATGTATCCCAAATTAAATTAATTCAACCGTTCTTACGTATACTTTTGATTTCTCATGTGAGCCCTTGAACGTAGAGCGTGGGAGTAGTTTGACATTCTAGTTTCCTAGTCTATGTGTACGTAGTTTAACTAATATGGTATAGTATTTATTTTATTGATATGCTCGCATAAAATTATGATTATTAGGAACAGGTTTCCTTACTGAAGGTTACAATTGTTTTACAAGTGTTTTTTCGTAATGAAACGTAACAAAAAATTTATTTTGATGTATGAAAGTGTCTCCATGACCGCCGTCGATAACGACTATTTTCAAGTAATATTGACGGAGCCATCGATGTTATATATAAACAGATTTACCACTTAAGAAAACTAAAATCTGCATCTAAATTTAGAAAACAGGCTCTTTTCGTGACTATTATAATAACTAAAACGCCATGTGCTTATGACAATAGGTACTCCACCAGCTGTAAGATTTCTTGTCTAAAGAGCATAGAAAATGTAATTTAAGAGTATTATTTATATCGTGGTTTACTGTGTACTGGGCGGAGGTTCACTGTATACACTACCCAGTAAAAAAATACAAATATCTCACAAAAAAAAAGATAATTAGTGTCCAATTGAATACACAAATTGTACCTCTAAACTACAAGGTTTCAAATGAGTATGTTTTTCAAAATTATACAACACAACCTCGGGAGTAATATCGATGCAAGTAAAAATTGATTCAGTGTTGTACAGTTTCCCTTATAGATAAATTAATAGATACTAAAATTTGCAGTAATATTCATGAAAATTCTTACGATTAGAAAATACCTAAATTATTTCTATAGTTTAAATTGGCCAATCGTAGTGATGTCAATGCCATTACAAGATGATTTTAACTCGATGGTATAGCAAGATATATAACTAGATGGTATAACTAAACACTTGTGTTTAAGTATTTTTGTATGTATATATATTTGATTGTATGTCTATATTTGTGTATTTTGCAACACCCGTTTATCATATTCAGGAAATTGACGGTGGGGATTTGGGCCATCAGGAGCTTCGTAATAAAACATTTGATATTTTTTTTTTTTTTGGAAAGACGTAAACCAATTTTGATAAAGTGTTATGTATATTCATTCTCTTTTTAAGCATAAGTCTCACCGTGTGTGAAATCTACTGTTTCATTGGATCTACTAGTTATCAAATAATATATAAAAACAATTTAAAGAATACAAGTTACAAAACGTCTACTATGAACATATCGAAACTATTGCAATCACACCTTGGACAGAATACTAACGAACTGTTGGTAGCTAAAAAAAAGCCGGCACTTACACTTAAAAATTAATTATGCCGACGCTTGTTATACTTAAAAATGTTTACTAGTGGCGACGGACAAGGAGACAATTCTTTGGTATACCAATATTTGCGCTTTTCAATTATGATTAATAATAGTTACACGTCGTCTTAAAGAAATAAATATTAAACCATGGCGTTGTCGGCCTTGACAGAAATTATTTTACAGTTACTTCTTGATAAACTAAATTGTAAAATTTATTTTTTTCTTTGTAAAAATTATTTTGTTATAATTGCAATTTTTCAATTTTGTTATAATTTCCTCGTTGTTAATTTTCGTGCAAATGACTAAAACTTCGGATTATTACAAAGCTTTTAGAAAGTATGTTAAAAAATTCTTAGTATATTTTTCTATAATGTAAATATTTTATTTTCTTTTTGGCGTTAAATTCTAACATTAAATGTTGTTGCCGACGAAAAGACAGTGATCTTCAACCAGCTGTGTCTCAACAAATATCAATCATAAATGAACATATTTAGAATTATTATTTTTCCTTTTTTATAGGCCGTATATATTCAATCAAATATTCTTTTCTGTAGAATACCAAATTTAGAATAATTCGACAAAATCTGATGAAAGCGTAATTATTTCGGAGAAGGACATTTTTAATCGCCAGTAAGTCGGAGAGTATTGAGTTTTCGATGTATGCTTTACTTTTTCACTTTTTGCTTAATATTCATTTCTCTATCGATTTCCGAGGTTATATTTATTATTGGGGGGTGATTACTACCCCCTGGACAAGAGCACCCCATGGTATTATATATTGTCTTCTGGAGTATTTTCTACATACTTCTACATACTAAAATATTTTTAAAAAAGTATCTAATTATCCTAGAAAAAATAAATATACATACAAATTGACACATAAAAGAAAAATTCTCATAGATTCCTTGTTAAAAGATAAAATGTACGCAATTTTTTACTCCTCAATTTAAAAAAATCTGATGTTCGAATAAACAATTATTTTTGTTTAAAAATGGTCTGCTAATTTTTCAAAATACCTTAAAAACTGTACTTTAAAAAAAAAAAATTTAGGCCTAAATTTATTTTTGGTGAATAAAAATTACCTATTTGAAACACATTAAATACCTTAAATATATATTCAAACTTTGCCTGAAACAATTTTCTCAATTTTTTGAATTTTTTACGCAGTGAAAAAGAAAATTACCATGTAAGTGATATAAAACACGAATATAAATTTTTTAATCATACAGCATGAGAAATTTCGATTTGCGTAATACGAAAATTTGGGTGAAGATTAAATTTGTTAAAGTCAGAATGATTACTTACAAATGATTCAAATTGATGGCGAATTGTTTTCGAACGTTCAACAAAAAATGTTTTTTGTATATCACGTGTCATCGTAAATCCCCAATGTAAAGCACCACCAAAGAAAAACGATTGCACTGTTGGAAAATATTTTTGGTGTAAATCCATTTCGATCCATACCGAATGCCATACACTAATTACAGACGGTGCAAGTATAAACAAACAGAACACATAATCAACTATTTTTAAAAATAATTTTTCTTTTGATGTAAATAATATTGAATCATTTTCATTACAAAAAGTACTTTCTTTTTTTAATTTGTCTGAAACTATTTGAATTTGATTCGTCGGTTCTTTATCGATTAGCATTATTAACAAGAAAACCAAAACTATTTTGGTATAATTAAAACATAATACGTTTTTTTTTTTTTAATAAATAACTTGTTTTGTTACTTTAAACATAATTGAATTTATACAATATTTATGTAAATTAATAATAGATTATTATTTAAATTAAGTAAATGATATTTGAATTCACAATAATCTTCACAGACACTTAAATGAAATTTATATTAGTGAGACTACAAAATTTTTTCAAACTCGTATGACGTAAAATAATTCGAATTTGTAACTTTTTATTTGAGTAATCCATTTTGTTCAAAGTCAATCTAATTAACGCAGATAAAATGTACATCTTTAATTATTATAGTTACTGTTTAACTCAAACAAAACTAATTTCTTAAGTAATCCAATATTTTATAACATTTTCATTTTTACTTGTACAAAGTAACGGAGGTATTGTTATTGTGAAAAAATTTTGTGTTATGTTTCCAACGCAAAATTTTATATATAATATGACGTCTATTCATATACTTTTATTGGTAAACACCTTAAGAATTAATCGCGGTGTGTTATGGATTTAGAACTTTGTTATAACATCTGGTTGTGTACTTTTTTTTCTCGACATATAGTCTAACAGCTCGTGGGAGT
The DNA here is from genome assembly GCA_020423425.1 of Chrysopa pallens. Taxonomy (NCBI): domain Eukaryota; kingdom Metazoa; phylum Arthropoda; class Insecta; order Neuroptera; family Chrysopidae; genus Chrysopa; species Chrysopa pallens. The sequence continues at coordinate 69,750,762 of CM035593.1, read as the reverse complement.
TGTGAGTAACGACCTTTCTTCATAGTTGTACTTTTTTTCAATGTTGAATCATAGATTGCGAAGTACGAAATCCACGTTCTGGTTGGAATCCATTCTACTCGTGATCAATTATTTGCATACGAATAAATTCAAAATTTTTTTAATTGTAGAGCATAAAATTTTACATAAAAATACCTTTGCCTTTTTCTGCCAGAGCAGAAGTTTATATGTATGTTTATTTATTAACATATATCCACTTTTGTCCACCATAATTTTTTAGTTTTCTGCTAGCTTTTTGCTATTACCTACATATTTGGAAAATCGGAAATTTGGAAAAATGTATTTTAGAAATTTATATTTAGTGATCTAGGATCCATCCAAGGAGTAATGCGAGTATTAACGAAGTATCACTGTGTGTGATAAGGGATGGAAGATTCATAAGCTTCATGACGTCACATGTCGCAGTTAAATACTCTTTATGCTTATAAATGCCGTTTTGTTGCCGAGTTTACATCCTGTGTGTATATTATTGAAATATTTAATAAATGTTATATTTTATAAAAAAATTAAAAAAAAGTGTGATTATTCCATTATAAAATATTTTTAATGTAATAAAAATAACTTTGAAAGCACTATTTTAATTGATCTAATTATATCTAGAAACAAAATCGTAAATTATGTGACGTCACCCTAGAGAAAAGACAGAGCCGGAGACAAATCAATAATTCCATCCCATTACTCGTTTGATAGATATATATATGTTATACATTTGAAAGTCTAATTTTCGCCTCGCCTGAATACTTTTGTAAAGCTCTCGTTACGCATTCACCAGCTAAGTCCCCAAGTCAAGCATGCCTAAAGAAGGTTTACTTCAAAGAATCTTTCAACGAACAGTTCAAGAGAATGCTGACAAAATGATTCATAACTCGAAACTTTAATATTGAAATCTTGAAATTGAAAATACCAATCTTCTGCAAAATGTTTTTATTCTTCATGTCTAGAAACAACTAAAATAACCAGTTTTCTAATGTTTATTCTCTACTCTAAAATACTTTGTGGCGCCTCAATATGTAGAATTAAATACCTTGACATTTTTATATTATTAGTACCAATTAACACTCTTCAAAATAATCTTGATAGTGTTTACTTTCGATTTTTTTAGACCACAAAGATTATATAGAGTATGAAGTATATTATATAAGAGTATAATAAGAACGTTAATTTTATTGAATTAAGTTATTATCATTACGGGTAAATAACATGCTTAAAATGAATATTGATTGGATAACAAATATTTGTTAATACTGGAGAAATCACTACGTTTTCCTTACTTTTGGAAAAAACCGAAACATACTATAAACTTACTAGTTAACCTCTATGAACTATAGACCCCATTCAGAAATTAAAAGAAAGAGCAAAAGTACTTCTGGAATATCGACAAAAGTGTGTAAACTATATGCTCTATAACGTATATGAAATTTTTTTTCTCTTAATTTTACCGTTTTGACCCAAATAAATACGCATGCCTATAAAACGCGTAAAAGCTGATGATATACAGGACCGAGGCCCGCCAAAAAGTGGTTTCTGTTCTTCCCATATTCTTCAATGTAAAAACTTACAGGCTTGCAGAAAGAACTTTACTCAAAGCTCCCACAAGCTCTTAGACTATGAAACTGTATTAAATTAGTAATTAGAGTAATTTTAATAATTAAAATTTTTGAATTTATTATTCAATAAAATTTTTATGGGCTATTACTATACCATAACCGGATTAAGAAATTATCGCACGTATTAATACCTGTAGTTCAATTGCATTTTCTAACTATAATTAAAAATAAATTGGTTCAGTTTATTATTTAAAATTAAATTTTCCGAAATTTATTGCTGTACTATGCTTACGGTATATTCCATTATGCTTATCAATTAAAAAAAACTGCTGACTGTAATAATTTTAGAAAAAAAATATATACACACAAAACTAAATGAGAGACTGGAACACTTATGAATACAAACAAATTGTATATAGGTATGATTTAATACATTAACAAATTTAATTGGCTAGACCTAAAAAATCTGCAACGGTATCTCTTTATTTTGAACGGCCTATACTTGACGCTATTTTTAAATTCCTCATCTTTAAAAAATTGTAGCGACAAACTTCCGCCAATTTATTAATATTCTATAGAAAAATTTTGCCGTATTCTTTTTTCATTGCATATTGTATATCTTTAACATCTGTCTCAGTGTATATAATGGACCAATGCACCGATTTTGATCATTCACAAACTTGATACTGAACACTCGATACTGAACACCCCACCAAAATTTCAACGGACGGACGGAAAACCGGACTTACTCTGTGATTCTAAAAAACTAATATAGCTCGACATATTTTATATGCCGAGTATAATAATCTTAAGTTAATATTATAACATCACACATTAATAATGTTTATTTCGATTCATGTTATGGATATATAGTACAACAGTATACTTTTTAACAGATATCAAAAAGTCTAGGGTCTCAATTCGGCTGTATATATATATATATATATATATATATATATATATATATATATATATATATATATATATATATATATATATATATATATATATATATATATATAGAGAGAGAGAGAGAGAGAGAGAGAGAGATTTATAAAAAATGTTGACTTAGTGCCCTATAGCGAAAGTTCGTTCGGGCAATTTTCTCCTATTCAAACCTTCATTACACATGGAAACCTGAAACACTACAAATATTTTAACATAAATACGTGATACATGAAAATTATCAATTATGACACGTTTTTAGAACATGATTTTTATAAAATGTTGTCACATTTATGATTAATTTGTAAAAGGTTTTCAAACTGCGTATCGATATTATTTATTGTAAAGTTCATAAAATTCATTAAAATAATTTTATTACTATTTTTACCATTAATACAAAGTGCAACAAGAAGGAGTTTATTTCCATATTTATTTCCATTATAATCGAATGTTGCAAGTAATATTTCCCTGTTCTAGAAACTATTTACCATGGCTAAGAAACGATTTAACACATAGAAGCCCATAATGCAAAAAGGCGGTAAACAAATTATAGGAATGTGTAATATGTAACTAAATTACCAAAATTAAATTTTTATTACCGTTACTTACCAGACTTGCTTGAAACTCTAGATTTGAGCTACTGTGTGATATGGTTTTTCGTGCACATATAGCTTTTATTAAAGAAAAATTATTTACCTTCATTGAAATTTCAACCGTATTCGTAAAATGGATTAAAATAATGCTTTGCTTACTGGAATTCTACTCATCTAATAACAAAAAATGATTTATTTCAATTTGCTAAAATACAATAGCCAAAATTATCTTAAAAGTTTATAGTAAGTATGAACAGGACGTTATGACAAATTGAGGGCTAAAATATTGAAAATAAAGGCAAGTTCATTATATATGTCAGGTTGATCATTTAATAATACTTGTGGTCCATTTATTTCAGGGGGGAATTGCATACTAATTATTATTGATAAGACTATTATTGTATAATCCGTTTTTCATTCAAAATATTTATGTTTTATTTTTTTTTTATGGCCAATTTTATAAATTCCAAATTTTGACATATCCTTACGATTCAAGGACACTAGAACACAAATACAACGTTTTTAGATAAATGTACGTGTGAATATATGTGGGGAATTTTTCGTCTCAATTATCTCGAGAACAAATAATGATATTGGTGTGAAGCCATTTGCTCAAAACTGAATCACTTTTCAGTAAAGTCAGTTCTACCGATTTTTGTTGAGGATAAATACTATAAAAAAAAGATATACGCATATCGTAATAATAAACAATTTATTGTTCTTTTATTCTACTAATTGGGAAGTTTGTCATGTAGACCTTGCGGGCCACACCTAGACCACTTGTTATTATTTTATAACAAGCCAGATTTAAAATTATAATTTTGGAAACTTCCGTCACTTAAATTATTAATGTTGTTTATTTATTAAACTATAGTTCCAAGTTGGACTTGTGTGTGCAAAAACTGAACGCCTCATGCTGTCAATAAAATTTTGCTTGTTTATTAATCGACTTTTGGTTCAAACTTTTTTTTTTAGGACAGTTCCTCCCATTTAGATGGAATATAAGATCTGAAGCTATTTTAGTCATAGTTTTTAATCATAGACTGTTTCTTGAACTTAAAAATTACAGCACGAAGAAATAATAAGAGCTCCAAAAAGTTTTTTTGCCTAATATGCAGAAAACAAACATTTTGGAACTATTTTGATAGTTGCAAACAATTTTTGTTTCCAGACTACAGATCGAAGATTTTTCGAAATCATCAAAATTATTTTCTTTTATCATTTATTAATATAGCAATTATTAATATAGCACCGGCAACATCCGAATCCTTAATAAACAAGCCATCCTTTACACAATTCCATTGATAGAATCCGGTACTCAATTTTCAACACACTCAAGTCCATTCAGGTCCTGATTTACAAACTTGTTTTTTCTTTACAAACTTGATTTTTGTTTACAAAATAATGTGTTTTTTATTCATCTTCAATACAATATAATAATAGTAGTGCTAATAAAATTTTACATGTAATGTGTCTAATAAACACTTAACGTAGGAAGAAGAAGATAATCATATAAAAGTTAATGAATTTATAGACAAATTTTAAATGATAGTAGTTATAAATAATATTATGCCTGTTTTTGTATAATTTTTATTCAATTATTCAAAATACCATTGTTAGTCAAATAATTATTGTTGTAATATGATTTAAAATCCTTTAAATACTAGTTGCATATAAATTACTAATTTATGTTACTGGGTATTTTAATAATTTTACGTTATTAGTTAATTATTGGATTATCTAGTAACATAAATTAGCAACTTATATGCAACTAGTATTTAAAGAATTTATATCAATGTGGCTGATAGAGGCTTTTTTGAAAATAACCGCAATAATTTAAAATAAAATAACATATGTTTATTATATCAGTTTAATGAAATATACATCAACAACATTGCATTTCGTTGTAAATAATAGCTTGTAATTGCTTAAACGTATATTTTTCCATTCGGATTTCGGAAGTAATATTTCAATAATTTTTAAATTTTGATTTCAATAATTTTTATAGTTGTCAACCTTTTGAAACTTTCTAAGAAATTTTTGTTTCGTGTCCGTCGGCCTGTCGGCCTGTGAAATTCTATCGGACGACCACGAACACCTCGACAACTAATGAACGAATATTTTTTAATTTAGGATATAGTAGAGATAAGAAAATGTATCGAAAATTGATATTTCATTTTTGATTCAAATTATTTTAACTAATTGAAAACTGATAGGTACCGGACGTTAGGTATTTTGTATTAATATACGAAAAAATAAGTCATGGCAAACAGCTAGTTTTTGTTTCTAGCTAGACCCGAACTGGATGTATATAAAAGCATCTACATTCAAAAATTTGGCAAAGATACGATGAACTTAATTTCCAGTTTTGCAAGTTCACTTTTTATTTTTAGATTTTTTCAAAATCATGTGGTCCAATACTTCAATATCATTGACCGAACAGTAAACACGTGATCGAAGCTGATTAGTTGACTTAGCAATTTGATAGATACATCTAAAGTATAAATTGCGCATATACCAAGAGAATCATTACGACGAGCCAATTTATACACTGATGATGACCACTTTGTAGTCGAAATAAATATTTATAAAATACAAAATATTTTGATCTAGGAAATTATAATAGCTAGTTTGTATATAAATACATAATAACATTTAGAATATTCAAGATCAAAATTTAAAATTGTGTAAACAGATGTCTATATAATTTATGTCCGTCTGTAAAATAAATAAATTCATATAATTTCAGCATAATTATATTAATAATGTAGAAGTATTTTATAAAGTTTACCTGTATTCTTATAATCGACAAATAACTTACATCAAGCAATAAAACTTTAATACATCAAACAAAATGCGCTGCTAAAGCTATACAAATAAAAGATAGTTACAAATAAAGACAATGTATATCATCTTTTTATTTTATAAAGGCGCATGCGAATTTTTGTTAGTATTGTATTTAAGTGACCATATAGAACTATTTTCTGATCTGAAATTCTGATCAGAAAATCTGACAGTCAACGCACACTACTGCAAGGTTGCACTTTGGACACTCTAGGGGGTTTTTGTTGGTACTTATGTAAGCGATGGCTGTTAGGGTATGATTCTTATGGAACAACAATTAAGGTATTACGTCATCATAGTCTTACGGTGCATTATGCATAAATAAATGTAATTGCTGGATCAAATAGATTAATATCGAAAGAGCAAATCGGGAACAATTTTTTGAAATAAAAAAATATGGAAAAAAACATTAATAAGCTGAGATATAAGAAAAACAGTTTTGTAATTCTGATTGAAAATAAATAATGAAATAATTGCCTAATCACTGGAGCAATTACGGATCCTGATAGAGCATTTTGGGAGTAATTCTTTGAGATTTGGTTAAACGCTAACTTAATTGAGGGGTCATCCAATTATAAAAATTCTCAAGAAATAGAACAAGACATATCTGCCTAACGTGCAAGATGTGGCTTGCAAAAATCAATGTTTTTTCATCCTTATCACAAAGGTATACCTATCTGGATTCTGAAATATTTGTTTAAAATTTTAAGTTACAAGTTCATCTAGAAATTTAAAGGTTTCAAAACTTAATACGAACAGGCACAGAGGCTGTCAAGTGGACCATCTAATAATAATTAGTTTTATTAATTTTATATATTTGTAATAAATATAAATTCGACGATTTTTACGGGATCTACATTTTATTACGTGACTTTGCGAACTTTTTAAATTAAATTATCTGATCGGATTGATTGAATCTAAGATAATCCTCGGAAAAAAAATAAAAATGAAATTTGATAATAAAGGACTATAAGTAATCTTGATGCGTAATACTAATAAAATAACAACAAAAACATATACTGTATACTCGACATGAAAAATAATACGTCGGATTGAATCTTTCATGCTTATTTAAAATTATAAAATACACTATTTATATGATGTACGCGGGCAGGACAATAAGTTTTTAGAAAAAGATAGAAATACAATTTTTTCACGGGATGTCGGCTTTTAAATGTTAATAATTTTAAAATAGTTTAAAAAAACTAAAAAAACACGCATGCATGCGTAGTTCGCGCACTAGCTCTATCTTTATTACTCTCATGCAAAGGATCCGTTCAGATGCGTTCTGCAGCCAACTTCAGAGAGTTACCTACAGACAAACAAACAAACATACGAGTGAAGCTAATAAAAGCGTGTTAAAAAGAAGGTACATTTCGCGCGCTATATTATCATCAGAACGGTAATAGATCTTAAAGAGATGTTTCTAAAATGAGATTATCTTGAATATCTCCACTAAAATTAACCACAACTATAGTGAATGCCGCGACCATTTATAGTCTCATTCTAATTCAATATACTTCGGCAGACATCCCTCCAATTTTTTTAATCCTTCAGAAAAGTATAATTATGGTAGTTCCTCAAAATAAGCGATTGTCTGAGGGATGAACTGCTCAATATATATAAACCGTTTTTCGCTGACCCATTTTTTTTAATTTGAAAATAAATACACTGAATACGGTGGATTGTCTATCAGTAAAAATTGTATATTGTTGGGTGTGGCATTTTTTGTTGTTGCTAAGTATACATACGCTTTTTAATAGTGTAGATAACATTAATTTTTAATATTTAAAGATCTTGTTCCTCAATTGATAAAAACTATTTTAATATTATTATATTTTCTGTGTAGGATATTTAATTATAATAAATATATGACCTAGACTTTATTTAATTAATAATAGTCAAGTATAACTTGAACTAATGCAAATTGAATGATTATTCAATAAACATATTATTTAATATAATTCACATTCATTTTCAACATTTATTATAATAAAATATTTATATAGCCATCATAAATTTTTATTATTATCATCTTTCATATTAGATAAATTAGGATTATACTGATTAGTTACATTTTAAAAGTTCTTTTTTGTTTTAATAGTTTTTATTTTAAAATATAACAAAAAAATATGTTATCAGAATACTTACTAGTGACTAAAAACAAACATACATCTTTGTTAGGCTTGTTCAAAGCGTTCAAATATATCGTTATGAAATGTAAACTTAAAAAAACGACACTTGAATTTTTATGCGTATTTAAAACCATTGCATACCCGAATAAATTTCGATTTTTCCCCCAATTTCCTAGATCAAATTATTTTGTATTTTATAAATACGTATTTCGACTACAAAGTAGTCATCGACAGTATATGAATTAGCTAGTTGTAATGATTCTCTGAAGAGATGTTACTCGTTGCTAATTTGGTGACGGTTTGCCGTAAAACTTTTTTTTAAATGATTGTTTTAACTTGGGGTATTTTTTGTGATTGTATAAGAAACCTCAAAAAACCGTCACAAAATTTTTTTCTTCGCTATTTATAGATTTTCTAGGATAACTCAAATCTGCAGAATTCAAAAATAACATTTATTTTACGATCGGTAGACTAGTTTTTGAGGTATTATATGAAATACATCTGCTAAATCGATCTCTAGATCGAATTTATGCACATATATCAAAAACTAAGCACCCGATCGTTAAATAGATGTTATTTTTGAAATTTACGGGTCAAAATACACTTATAATCATGATTTTTTTCGAAATCGGATTTAAATAAATTTTTCGAAATTTTTTAAGGGGTACCCCTTTAAAAAATCGAAAAAATTGGGAAAAAATTTTTGCCTCCAATTTGGATGAAATACATATTGTAGGGTAATTTCGACCCGTAGATTTCAAAAATAATATCTATTTAACGATTGGACAAGTAGTTTTTGAGAAATTGCTATAAATCTGATCCAAAAGCCGATTTATCGGTTGTATTTCATGCAATATCTCGAAAATTAGTCGTCCGATCTTTAAATAAATATTATTTTTAAATTTTTTAGATTTCAATTATACAAGAAACCCCATAAACAGCGAACAAAAAATTTTGACATTTTCGTCGGTTTTTTAAGGTTGAATAAGATTGTGATTAAGTAAGAAACTCGCAGAAATTTCGGAAAATTTTAAACAAATTAGCTTTATGACAAAATTTATAATTTCATATAATATTGGGATTAAAAAGTATATATTTTATTAATACACCAACATACGTATGTGCCACCCGTCACCAAATTAACAACGAGTAACATCTCCTCAGAGAATCATTACAACTAGCTAATTCATACTGATAACGACTACTTTGTAGTCGAAATACGTATTTATAAAATACAAAATAATTTGATCTAGGAAATTGGGGAAAAAATCGAAATTTATTCAAAAACAATCAATTTAAATCAATAAACATATAAATACTTAATTAGTCTAATAGGAATTAGCGAATTATTACCAAAAACTACTGTTGTTTACGCGATTCTCTTGAAAATGTCCTACTGATAATATAAGCAACCCGGCGCCATATTGTTTGAAACACAAGGTATTGTTATTTTCAAACGGGAAAATTTTTTTTATTTTCTTTGATGAAATACAAGTAAAGAAATGATATGATTTTTTACGATAAAGTCAATATTTTTCGAGGTATAAGTGATTTAAAATCGAAAAAAACTAAAACACGCCATTTTTAAATATGGTTTACTCGACTTTATATGTCTTTTTTATGCTAAATTTTTCTTTCCTCATAGAATTTGGTTTCTTGGTAACTATTTTTCGAACTGAAATCGCTTATTGCGTTAAAACGAAGTATTTTTCGAAGGATTTTCGTTAAAATTCATAAGGAAATTAAAAAGATTTCTATTTAAATTATAATTTAAATATTAGTCATTAACTTCCACTTTTTTCAAAAAATGTTTCGTGATAAAAGCATTTCCTGGCAACAGCGATTGCGCAAAATAAAAGGAGTTTTAATAAATAAAAAATAAAAGGAATTTTAACAACAGTACCTAAGCAATAGAAATATTATAATGTACTGCAAATTTAATTTATTTTTTAAGCAATTAAATTAAATATAAGTATTATATATTGCCTAACTAACAAATTGTATTGCTATCGCTTCAGGATCTCAAAAAAGTACTAATATTTCACTGTTAAAAAAAATGCCAATCATGAGAACTTTTGAAGAGACCAAGTAAAGCAGTCTTATGGTAAGTAACGTTTTCAAAACTTTATTTAGAAAAATTCATTAGTCACTCTTTTAACAGTTGGAGCAAATTTTATTTTTAAAACTCAGTTCACTTTTACGAATGAATTCCATAAAAATTGTGTATGCTAAATTTTATATTTTTTTATAATTATGATAAAAACATGTAAGGTGTAGCTATTAACTATATAAAATTATTTTCAGATGGATTCATGGTGGTGTAGTCCCATAAAGAGTTAAAAATATAGATACAAATCCAGCTACTAATAAAAATAGCTACTTATATCTGCTTATAAAAATGCCAGAATATGATCGATGTTTTTAAGGAAACGGTTGAATAATTCTGGGAAGTAGTTTTGAGTTGAAGGTGGTCATGAAATTAGAATTGACAGGCGTAAAATCTTTTTACATGTTTGTATCTTTAAAAAGCACGGCTTTAAATAATGCACTTTTATTTTATCAACCATTCACCCAAGCTCTTGAATCAATTTGTTATCTGAAAAAGATCAAGAAGTTCGTTATTTCAGACTCCATTACCTAATATTCAAACAAAAACTGTGGAAACTTTAATATATATTTTTTAAATAGACTTTATTTCATTTAATTACAAAATTGTGAAGTGTAGTGAGTTGAATCTGAAGACTTTAAACAACAAAACTTTTTTTCATAATACTTATTGGTTCTTAAATTTTGGTGCTCGTTTTTCAGCAAATGCTGTCATTCCTTCTTTACGATCCTCCTAAAAAAGTTAATAAAATGTTTTAAATAAAAAATTAATTGCATAAATTTTTATTATTCACATACCGTTGCAAAAGTTAATTGAGCCAATCTGTTTTCATAGTTCAATCCTTCATGTAGAGTTGTTTCGTAAGCTCTATTAACTGCATCCTTGCATAGAGAAACTATTACTTGTGAATATGAACTAATTTTTTCGGCTAGTTTAATAGCCTGTGGAAGAACTTCTTCTGGTGGAAACACTTTACTTACTAGACCCATTTTCTCTGCTTCTTCTGCAGTAATTTGATTTCCAGTTAAACACATTTCCATTGCTTTTGATTTTCCTACAATTCGAGTTAAACGTTGTGTGCCACCGGCTCCAGGTATTGTTCCGACTTTAATTTCAGGTTGTGCAAATTTCGCTTGATTACCACTATAAATTATATCACACATCATAGCTATTTCGCAACCACCTCCAAACTAAAATTTTAAATTAAATAGTCATTTTAAAAACGTGAATTTCCCTCTTTTGCAAGGAAAAAAAAACTAAAAGAACATTAACTTCAAATATTTCTTAAGACGTATACGTCTAAATGTAAGACGTATAGGAAAAATTACATGATGGTGAATTGTCGTTTAAAGCTCCGAATTTGATCAAAACGGAAGGAAGGTGAGTGAATACCAGACGTTAAAACTACTCAAAATTTCAACTGTCTTCAGTTAATGATTCTTATATGAAAATGACGAAAATACACAAAAATGACGAAAATAGAATAGGAATACTACAAGGTGGCTCAAAATTATTTACTCATACTTTAACTGTCGCTAATATGCTGCTACCATCGCGATGTACGAGCTCACCTAAATAAAGCTTTTCCTGGCACATGGATTAAACGAAGAGGTAACCCTATACGTTCTTCAGACCTCACACCTATACACTTATACACTTCTCCAGACCTTACACCCATGAACAGTTTACCACACCAAGCCAAGAACTATTGATGAATTGGAATTGGAAATTGAAATACAATGTTGCGATATTCCTCAAGACCTTTTTCGTGATGTATTATCTGCTTATCTATTTGTCTGTTTGCCTGTCGAAAAAACTTTACCCTTTTCCCGTGATCAATCGAGCTGAAAATTTTTAGGCAGACTAATTGCGATGATAAAAATTTCGTTTAAAACAAAAGAAAAGATGCATAAGAAACTTGGTTTTTATGGATTTGCATATTTCATTTAAATTAATTCTATTATCGATAGATATTAATAAACAAATTTTGCAAGCCCCAATAGTGTATTCAATTTTTTTAGAAATGTATAAATGTATATAAAAACACAAATTTATTATTTTTGTAATCGAGATGCCTAAAAGCAACCATATATTAATTTTTATGGTTATCAAGTACTTATTTTGAAATATTTTGTTAAAAAAAAAAAAAAGCGCATATACTAAAATAAATAATTATGTGCAGTTTATACAACTTTGGAATATTGAAATCTTTCTGGTAATCAGAGACATCCCAAAATCTTAAGTACAAAAATTCAAAATGTTTATCAATTTTTACGATTTAAAAAAATTTTTGCATTTTGTGTATGTATATTATACATTATTGATTCATTTTTAAGCGACCAGCAACTGTTTTTACATTCTTCTCTGGTATATGGGTGTTTTTAAATTTTTTATGATGTAAAAACAATAGATTGGAATTCTATATACTACAAAATCCAAGGATTTATATCATATTTTAATATTTGATGCATTTTAACATCCAAAAAATGTAACGTATATAGACCAGTCGAGCTCTAAGCACGCAAAATACCTATAATACTCTCAACGTATGAAGGGTAGGGCAAGAGATAAGAAAAGTTTGTAATCAAAGTCCATAGTGCAGTTTGATGCGAATTTATGCAGTGTAAAAATATCACAAATTATCAAAACTAATTCATTAAAACTGCAAATATAGATATCAAAAAATAAATAATGAATTCAATGCCGATTTGAATTATGCTGAATTAATTTTTGTATTATAAATATACATTTCGATATTGTAATGCATTATCACCAATATGATTGAATAATCAATAAACTACTAACTCCATTAGGTAGTTGATCTCACTTAACATACATACAGGTCACATTTCTTTAGCATAATTGATTTATATCTTCTCATTTTGTAGAAGTTAAAAATTCAAAAAAAATATTCTTAAGAGATTCTAAAGAGTTTTGTACCACATATAAAAATTGAGCTACAGAATCTAAATTTGATGAAGCAATCATCTAGGAATGTGCACTTTGTAGATTTGAGAAGCTTTTACCTGAATCTTCTACGCTTACTTAATTTTATAAAATACACTAATTTTATGGTGTATTTGAGTTAATAAGGAAAGGAAAGGTCTTTAACAGATTATGTTTCGAGTGAAAGAAAACAGTAAATTTACAGGAACAAGTTAAAAAATTGATATTGGGTCCAAACTAGAAGTTTAACATATTTGCGACGAAAGTAAAAAATTATTAAATTCATGATTTGGAGAGAGTGTAGAATATTAAGTTAAGACTACGATTTGATAGGTAATGAGTGTGTGGCCCTTTTTTTTTAAGGGAACTCGACATACTCGAATGTCGACATAGGCCAGGATTTGCAAGAGGTAAACTGCAAGAAACTTACAGTTTCACAAAAAACCCACAAACCCTTTATTTCGTTCTTATCCATGCATCGACAGACTAATCAATCAATCGCCTCGTTAATTATAATTAACAAACTACTGGAGCCGGGGTTTAAATTCATAGACTCCCAGTCCAAGTAATCTAACGCTAATGCGGGTTACATACCTTTAACTGCACAACCACCTGGATGGTTGACAAATAAAAACAAAATTAAAAAGTAATAAATCCTATTTACCTACCGCATAGCCATTAACTGCTGCAATTACTGGTTTTTTACTATCAGTAATGAAAGTACGATTACTTAGGACATTTGATTTCATGCAAGAGGCAAAGTCCATTTTTACCATTTCCTTAAGATCTGCCCCAGCTGCAAATACTGTTTCAGATCCAGTTATAATAATTGCTCCAATGGATTCATCATTGTTAAATTTTGTTACAGCGTCCGCTATATCTACGATAAGACCATTACATAAAGCATTTAAAGCTTTTGGACGATCTAATGTAATTAATCCAACATTCTTCTTATGTCCTACCACATCAGCCTTAATATACTGATATGAGGCTAGAAAAATAAAATTAATTAAACTACATGTAATACATACATATAATGTTACGCCCTTCCGTCCATTTTCACGAAATCTCTCACATAGATACCTAGCGGAATGATGTTTCACATCAAAAATCACAAAGCAAATTAAAATTAAAATTTAGCTGTTATACTCATATCTATTATTGATGAAAGATTAAAAGTAAAAAGTTTGCTACTAGCTATTGTACTTTTTCATATCTTCTCTGGAACTTGCAATTTTGAAGATATGTTATTTTGCCGATTATCGGACCAAATACTTATTATACTTTCGTCTATAATTAATTTCCCACTAAAATGAACATTAAAACATACGCATATTCGTAAATTTCATAGGAATATTTCAACAATATTGGTAGAGGCAAAATTCTCTGTTAGGCAAGGCATAATTGAAATAAGTTGACAATACAATTAAAAATATAGAATTGTTAATTGCTCATACCTGTGCTATAGTTAAGTAATTGTTTATTCTTTAATAAATGATTATTAACTAAAATTCGATTACATAAATTTCTTATCGAAATTGACATAATTGTTTTAAATTAAAATTTTAAAACTTAAAAAAATTTAATACTCTGGTGTTTAGCACAAATGTAAAAAAGAATTAATGAAGTTTAACGAAATAATTATTAGATATAGCTTTATTTTCTTATGATCTATATACAAAATAATTAAAGTCTAATATAGAAAGAATAGATATAGAATTAATAGACAAGGGCAAATCGAAAAAAATAACTAAATTTTGAAAAATACCTCATATCATCGACATACAGTTTTTGGATGTCGATGTACATTCATCCAAAAATTAAAATTGCTTATATAGGAGAGTATTTGTACTTACATAATGGTTAAAAATATCTAAACAATTTGGATGAGATTAGCAAAAGTGACTTGATATTCAATTTTTTGAGAAATGCATAAATGTGCATACAAAAATGCATAATGGTCAAAAATGGTCAATTATTTTTTTAAATAACATGATTTTCAAATTTGTTGATTTAAAACATTTTCTAGCGTACAAAAATGAATAATTATGTGTAGTTTGTACAACTTTGAACATTAAAAACATTTTTTATCGTAATCAAAACTCCTACATATTATTTATCATAAAATTTTATCACCTTTTTACGATTTAAAAAAATACGCATATTATGCATTAAATACTGACCCATTTTTTAAATTATAGGTAAGAAATGGTAAGCATTATGCTATATTTCAAAATTCGATTATTTCATGTGAAATTCTTCTACCTACCCTCGTCTATAATATTTATTTTTATTTTCTTACAAGATTAGATTAACAATTAGTCGGTAAACAGGTGCTTTTATTAATTATAAAATACGCTTATTAATTATAAATTAATAAGCGTATTTTATAATTTTTTTCAATCTAAAATAAAACAAATTTATAGATAGATAAACAAAAAGAATTCTGATAAACAACTCAACATAACATTACAATCAAAGTATTTAATGTTTTTAAACAGGTAACAAAATGCAAATAGATATGAGTGTCGCATTTTTAAATTCCACATATATACATTTTGATTAATTAAAATCTTATATTTATGAATGAACTACTTAATATATTTTAATTTATTAGAACAATGCTATTTAAAAAAATTAAGATGACTATTAAATGTTACCTCTATAAACAAACCATCTTCTATGTCAAAGTCAATGAATTAAACGTATTAAACGGAGGACCGCAGGGTAAAGGATATATCACCACAAGCATCTCCATGTTTCTACCTAGTTTTATATTTTCGTGTTTATATAATTGTTGTTACTCGTGTAACTAAAAACGGAACCTTCAAATTTAAATATAAACCTACCTTTGTTTCAGGTTTAATTAATCTTTTTTTTTATTTTTTGTTAAATTTTTATTTTTATCTATATTTATATGTGTAGAAACTTAGTACTTTATTACTATTTTTTTAAATAAAAATTTTTCTTTTTCAGTTTAAAACTTATTTTTGATAACTTAAACTTTGTTATCAAAAATTTTTCTACTTTATTTTCTTCTGTTTCAGGTATCAACATTTATCTTGATAAACTTTTACCTAAATTTTTATATTTATTTTTCTAGTAAATTTTTAATTTTATTCGTTTGCTAATCAATTTTATATTAATTTTCAAATTTTGTGATGTTATTGAGTTTAGTTTCACATTTTGATGTGAAATAAAACAAATTCAGTATCAGTTAACTACATAATTTTAAATTAAATTAGTAATATGACTCGTTAGAGCGTTTAGATTTATTATTTACCTGTAAATGTTTCCATATTCAATTCCAAAACACTGATTACACAACTTTTTACAATTCACTTCAATACTTGCTATATAATATCGGGAGTCAATAAAATTTATGGAAATTTATAACCTTTTTATCTATATATTACATGGTAATATAGATTAATGTTTTGTAAAGAATCGGTTTATGCCGAGGAGTGTTTTCCAATATAAAAAAAAGTTTTTTGGTCTTTATATAACGTAAAAAGTCAGATTGAGAGGTCGAGGGTAGTTTGAGTAAAGGTCTTTCTAATAGCCGGAGAGGTGATCGACAAAAAAACGCAAGCAGTTTCTAAAGGCTAATTTTTTTATATTTATTGGTTTTCTTCATAGTCACGCTCAATTGAAGAATATAGCTGAGTAAAAGCACGAATATAGCTTATAGAATTAAAGAGATGAAATTTTTATGTTCACCTATCTTTAAACTGGTCCCAAATTTATTCTAGCTACAGAAATTTATATTCAATTAGCTTCACTCTACATAATTTGAAAGGCACCTTATTTAAAAGTCCTTTTGGAATTATCTGAAATTATATTCACTCTAGATTATTTTCTATATATATACAACTTCGTTTTGCATAAAACGGTAGCAATAGAGCTACTGTAAGTAGGCTTACGTACTTTGTATAATGAATATTTATATACGTAGGTGAGTAAAACTGTTTAATTAATATTTTTAGTCAATAATTCATTTTTTCTTTATAATAAATATATTTACAATCATTATTAATTTGTTCATTATTCTATAGCTAAATGGTGTATATATAAACAAATGAATAAATATATATATATATATATATATATATATATATATATATATATATATATATATATATATATATATATATATATATATATACATATCCATATACTTGAAATATACTAGAAGACAATTAATTTGTTCAATTCTATGCCAAACTGAGAAAGACGCTTAATTCATCCTGTATGTAGTAATTGATTCGTAATTGTAGTATATATTGTCCTTAGTTACCTAAGAAAAAGGATTTTTGCAAACGGCGGCGGTCCAGGAATTTAACTTCTTATTGATAAAAAAGTGTTACATCATTTTATACGTTTGTCATTGTATGTGGTTCAAAGTCCTTGTTTCATACATTTTAAATTATACCTTTACTCAATGAAAAAATAGTCAAGGACACATACAAGGCCAAATATATAAAATGGCGTATTTACTTTTCTAAACTATCGTTTGATAGTATATTATCAAATAAAAAAATAAACTTTTTTCTCTATATACAAGATGTTAAACTAAATAAACGAGATCTAGAGTTCGTCGCAATATTTATTTTAACGTTAAATATCATGGATAAGATACATTTCTGCAATATCCTGAACAATTGTGATCAAAACAATCTGTGAAGGTAATGATATTTTTGTCTTAAATAACATTATAAAATGGCGACATCGTATTGATCAGGGTGACGATATGAAATTTTTTAACGCAAGCATATAAAAATACACAATAGATATAAAATCAAACAGATATGAAACGCGGTGACCTAATTAATGACCTTTTTGCATAGTATGACACTGCGTATTCAAATGATAATTTTCAGCACTGATAACTATTATTTTCATTTTCTTATTTATGCAATAAATTTTATCAATAAAAAGTATCATAAAAACAGCAATTGAGATAAGTAAAAATCTGTGTGTTATCCATACTTCATGATACGTTCAAATTACAATTTGCTTATTATAACTTAAATATTTTGAACGTAGAGAATATGAACCGAGTATCCGTCACACTGTCTAGGTGGTGACTCTTGGAAAGGATTTTGCAGAAAAATAAATATTCAAAGTAAAAGATGTTTAATTCAAGGAGAGAAATCTGATGGCTGCCTGGAATCTAGCATTAGCTTTCGACGTACAACCCTATCTAAAAATATTTTTTCATTCAATAATCTTGTATTTATAAGATAATGAAAATGGAATGATTTGCCATTGAAACATTACACATTAAAGTGTTTACTATAATATAACTTGGCTATATGTATTATAATGAAAGGAACAGTAAATTTATAGTAAAATAATCTCTTATATATTTAAGTAAAAATTCACGTACAAAACAAATAAATCCGTATTTTTTCCAATAAAAAGTTTTGTAAAAATATTTCCGTAAATCCATATTTTAATCCAAAGAATCTTATTGGTTCTTAAAATTAGGTGATCGTTTTTCAACGAATGCTTGCATTCCTTCTTTACGATCCTCCTGAAAAGTAATAATAAAAAATACATCGTTGTTTTATTTCACACATTTATATTACTATAACTTACTATATGTTTTATTACTATAACTTACCGTGGCAAATGTGGTTTGGAACATTTTGATTTCATAATTTAAGCCCTCACGTAAAGTTGTTTCAAAAGCTCTATTAACTGAATCTTTGCAAAGTTGTACAATTATTTGTGAATGTGAACTAATTTTTTCAGCTAATTTGATAGCTTGTGGAAGCAATTCTTCTGGTGGAAAGACTTTACTTACTAAACCCATTTTTTCAGCTTCATCGGCAGTAAAATGATTTCCAGTTAAACATATTTCCATTGCCTTAGATTTTCCAACAGCTCGAGTTAAACGTTGAGTACCACCGGCTCCAGGAATTGTCCCAATTGCAATTTCTGGTTGTCCAAATTTTGCTTTGTTTCCAGCATAAATTATATCGCACATCATTGCTAATTCGCAACCGCCTCCAAGCTAAAAATATTTTATTGTTTTTTTTGGTTGTTTTAAAATGTTTTATTTTGTTTTTGTCCAATTTAAATATTTTTAATAAGTGAAAATTCCATTGACAACAAAAAAATTATATTAAATATTAAAAATTTAATTTTTTTAAGTAAAAATTACTGCATACTTTGATTTCGATAAAATTAATATGCTTCTAAGCTTTTAATTACGTTTTTTTCTCAAAATCAATTCATTAAAACATTCCCTGTTCTTTGTCAGTGCCCTTAGATTATTATTAAATTGATTAATAAGTTTTTTGGCTAACAGATAGCCTCCATCAAACGACTAGTTCAGAAATTTGAATGATTTCTGATGGTTTGCAAATGAGACGATTTATCGCCATATTGGCTACTAAACGGTAGCCCAGGCGTTTTATCGTTTTGGCTACTGATAGCCAATGTGACAATATTTTAGTATATTCTTTAAATAAAAAAAATTTGTCTAATGTAAAATTCAGTCTTATGGATCATGCACTCTATAGCGACAAGCGACCACCAATTTGCGATCTGTGACAGATTTTTCAATCGCGATTTACCACAGCGACAAGCGATTTACGATATATTCTTTTAAATGATAAATCATCTAATAACATCTTTGCAAATTGTTAATTAATATGTTAAATATTATCAATTTCAGAAAGTCAGAAAGTTAATTTAAAAACTTCAAACTGTTATCATAAACAATATAATTGGGTTAATATATATGAAATCCTTCTTTATGGTTTCAATCGCGCTATCAATTCGAAGGTCGCCACAACGACTATCAATGATTTGCTATTTATTATGAACTCTAAAAAATTGAAAATGGTACAAGTTGTTCAATCGTCAAACAAAATTTATACAGTTCAGTGAAACCGTCGCTTTTCGCCCGCCGTTAGTCACTATAGTGTGCATGACCCTTTATAGTTACATCATATTTTCATCAGAAAATCGTGTGCACCAAGGCTTAGAATGTCTTCAAATTAAATCAACATCATTACCAATTGGTATAAAGGCATAAACCATATGAAAAGTAACTAAGTAATGTATATAATACAGAATACGACTCCCCCAGAATACTAACCAAAAGACTGTATTATTACCACCGTTATATAACAAAAATAATTCGTTAATTTGTATCAATTTTTACGACAGTATTTTAGAATTAATTATCATTTTTCATTCAAATGATTTTGAAAATGTCCTATTTATTAATTAAATCTAATTAGAAATAATAATTAGAAGTTAAAAAATGATTACCGCATAGCCATTAACAGCAGCAATGACAGGTTTCTTACTCTCTGAAACTTTAGTCCAATGACTCAAAAAATTAGTTTTGATATTTGAAGCTAATGTATTATTAAGCATTTCTTTAATATCTGCACCAGCTGCAAATGCTTTTTCTGAACCGGTAAGAATAATTGCTCCAATAGATTCATCTTGATTAAACTTTGCAATAGCATCCGCAACATCTGTCATAAGGCCATCACATAAAGCATTTAAAGCTTTTGGTCGATTCAATGTTATTAAAGCGACATTCTTCTTTTCTCCAACCACATCAGTTTTAATATATTCATATGACGCTGAAATAATTTTTTTTACTTTTAAAATGGCGAATTCATTTTCAAAATATTTTTCATACCTGCTGTACTATATTTCATTAAATGTTTATTGCTTAAAAGTACTTGGCTAACTTTGAGCCCTCCATAAATGTTTCGTAATACAGACATGATTCTACTTTTGTAACAATAAATGAATGTGAACGACTACCGACAACTCGATGAAAAATGATATCAAAAGATACTAATCGGACTTTGTTTTGTTTATGAAAGTGGGGAAGTAAGTGATACTTAACATATTTTTAACAGTTTATTGGTCTAACGAGTCCAACTTTGACCTACGGACTTAAAAAACAAACATTATCTATAAATATACAAATACATTTTTTAATATTGAATTTGAATATGACAGGTTGTGAAAATATAACCTTGTAGTAATAATTATGAATCCACATATAGTCGCAAAAATAAAAGAAGAAAAATTACGAGAAGCAGCTTGTTTGGGTGATATTGAAGCAATTGACATTTTAATTCAAGAAACAAATGTTAATGCCAGGCATGACATCAATGGATGGTATTTATTATAAATTTGTACTAAATTTAGGCAAATAATATTCACTTTTTATTGTATAAATTAGGACTGCTTTACACTGGGCTGCTAAACGTGGGCACGCTGAAATTGTTCGGCAATTATTAATGAAAGGAGCTGATCCACGTATTTTGACGGATAAAGGAGAAACTGCTCTGGCCGTTGCCACTGATACCGAAGTTAGAAAACTATTAGGTGGTCAACCAATAATAAATATCAACGAAAGTGCATTCACACCTAATTACTTAAAAAATCCCCCGTTGAATGGTCAAGTTGATATTGGACCACGCAGACGACTACATGCATCAGAAATAGCTAATATGCCAAGCACTACTCTGCCATCGCATACTGAAGGTATTTGTATAATTGATTGAATTAATATTTAGAATTAGTTTAAGAGAAAACAATTGTATAATAACACTTAAAAAGTTTTATTTTATCATTACCTAGACATTTTCAATCTAATTAACGATTCGTTTTTATTTCGAACAAAATGTTACATTTGCCATAAACTAATGCTATATAATTAGTAGAAATCTTAATAGAGAAAAAATTTTGCTTTAGATGTCATAATGAAATATTATACTTTCGAATCTTATACTATTTTGTGTGTAGTAAAGATTAGCATCAAAAGTTGTTTATATTTACGAAGATGCAAAGAACTAGATGTAGGCATATAAATAATAAAAATAATGTTAATAAAAAACCCAATGGCATGTATCAATATTAAACAGTTTCTCCGAAAATAAGTACTAAGAAAAAAGTAAATGTAGACACGAAAATATAATCAAATTATTTTATTCATATTAATACGTTTTTACCATTACATTTTTCAAGATTAAGTCTAGTTTATTGTTGTTCTAGTGTATTTATTTTGCATCTAGTTTAACTTATTCTCATCTTCAGAGAACGCGTCTAACTTATGTTGTTTACACAAGTACACCTAACTTTGATGTTCTTCTAATCTCTCTCTCTCTCTACTCATTTTCTCAGTGTTTTTCAGAGGACGGATTTTGGAAGTGGTGAAACTAATTGATAACGTGTGGCTAATTTCTCGAATTTTTTTCAGAAATGTGGCGACAAGTGATTATAATTATACTAAGACAAATTTTGTTTATAACCATTAAGTGGTAATATTAAATTAATCACACTTTGCTAAAAGATTTCCACTCCCTTAACCTCAAGATATTAGCTTGTTAAAGTTTGATTTTTTTATGATGTTTAATATAAATCTAATATTTGTATGTTGCTTTTTATAGATTTGGTATTAAAAATTCGAATTGCAAATTCATCAGATCCAGATTTTATTGAAATAGAGATTTTGAAATCACAATTAACATACAATTCATTATTGGAAATATGCTCCGCCGAGTTGGGTGTTAAAAGTTCAGCAGTTACTCGAATTCGTAAATTACCAGATACCCGATTACGAAACGATAGTGATGTAAAACGATTAAGTAATATGCAATGTTTAGAATTAGTATTATTTCCATCAACTCCAACAACTTTGCCAAATAACAACATATCTCATAATGGTTACCAATCAATTACATCTAATAAAGATCAAACAATTTTATATTAGGCAATTAGAAAATAGGCCTCTGTCACTAGAAATAAATGCACAAATAATATTTAATACAAAAATGAATATAAAATTTATTTTTTGAAAATCGAATTTTGTTATTAATTTGAAAAAAATTCCAACAACAAAATGATTGATCATTTTGATATTCGGGAGTTGATGAATGCTGATACAGCCAAATCTGCATCTTATATAATTATTCTCTGATTTATTATCGTGAGGTATTCTAGTTCCAGTGTCCATAAGCATATCATATCATTTATAAATACTCAGTTAAAATCTTATTTACGTTGATTTGTATAATAACATATTTTCTTCGAATTAACAGACTTCCGTTTTTCTTTGTTATTGTATTAGAAAGATCATTCAACCCGAAAATTGTGAAAAATAGCAATTTCGAAGTTGTCGGATCTTCTTATAATTAAAAATAGGTGTCCATATATTTCAAGCTTGTAAAGGTAATGAAAGTTTTACGATCTGAAATAGAAAACGGCCCATTTTTCAGAATTTTCACATATAAAAAAAATTTGTTAACTAATTATACTGTTGTGGTGGTTATATATAAATTTGGTGATTATTTGAAAATGATAAGGTTTGCGTATGGGTACCCAGCTTATTCTATCTATTTGGACAACGCAAGTTTCAATATTGGAAAAGAAAATTTGAGTTATAGAAAATATAGGCTGCGGTTTTTTTCATCTTCTTGAGTTAGTCACTGTACTATTAAAACTTTATACTTTTCCAAAAAAATTATCCAATAATTTAAATTTATTTAAATCTTTTCAGAATTACGAAAATAACTTCAATGATTTATTACCTTTAATTACAATTTTTTTGAAGAGATTAAATTTTTATAATCAACTATGTGCCAAAAATTATCCGACGCTTTGTTTTAACGTAAAAGAAGGGCAAAGAAATAAATATTGTATTTATGTATTAACAATTATTGTATTTTAATCTTAATTATTAAAGATTATATATAATAATCTACCATAAATAATAAAATAGTAAATATAAAAATATAATTTCAGGTTAGAAGACATGAAATCAAATCAGTTTTCATGCTCTTTCATAAACCAAAAATTTAACACGTGATATATTATCTAACTAAAGCTCTGAAGGATTTAGACCGTTCGCACTTCTGGACCGTACCACAGATAATGTAGTAAAATTGAAAATAATTTTAAAATTGTTATATTTGACAACCCATGTCAAATATAGCACTGCGAGGCAAGAGTTGTTTAACGAATTTGCTCGTTCTTCAAGTTACGAACGGTCGGTACGATGTCATCATAAACATTATACTAAATTCTCAAATCTTGATAATATATGCAAGCTTGTTAAATATTTTCAGATTTTCATTGAGCAGAAAACATAAAACGGTACTAACATTTTAAATTCGATTTTCTTGAAAACTTAATTTTATATAAAACTATTTTTATTCTTAAGTCAAAAGAATAGTAGAATGTAGAATTATTTTATAATATTTTAATTCTTGTTAGAAGTGAAAGCAATCTTTATATGAATTTTTTATCAAACTTCGTTTTATTTTTATTTCGTTTTATGAAATACCCAAAATTTATTAAATATTTATATTTACATTCTGTACTTACATGAAATTTATATTAAATAATTTTATTAGAATTTTAAATTTTATTATAATCCCTTTTCGTTATGCGAACTTTATTAACATATTTTTTGTTGATGATTATAATATTACCCCCATCAGATACCTTAATATAATAAAAATATATTGTAAGTTGTTCGCTACATTTGCTTCTTGTTACAACATAGTTAAAAAAAACTAGGTAAATAGATGAACGAGGAAAACTCTACATTTTTGTTTAACAATACCAACAAATATTTTAAAGTTGACAGTAAATACTGAAAACATTGCGATATCTTTGAAACTGTTAATACTTACAGGGACCCATTATGATTATTAATAAATTACCACATAAAATGGTGACGAGAGTTAAAATGTACATTTGTATACGTAATTTTTTTATTTTGCAGATTGAAAAACCTAGGTCTATAAATACTCAGTAAAATCGAGTATAGTCTCGTAATACATATACGTCGTTTTTACATTTTATCTTTGGTTTTCCCATGCCTAAAAACCCATCCTACTACTACTAAACAGTTTAAAAGAATTCGATGATATTAATGTTTGATTCTTATTTGGTAATGCCTTCAAATACATACAATTTCATATTTACCGATTAGAAAGAAACCAACTACTAATTTCTGATTAAGAAGCCGACCAAACTATCGGCCAATATTAAGTCTGCAGTCTGCGGGGGCCCTTATGTTTCAAAGCCCTCAGTGTTCAACAACTATAAACACTACAACAGCTTGCATTCAATGAAACTTATTAAATGACATGTACATTACAGATGATAACATAAAATTATGTTTAATCATGGGTTTTTTTATTTAAAAGTTAATTTAAACAGTATATAATACCTTCGCATAATAAAAATTTGGCATTTAGATTATAATGCGCTCTTATTAATTTAAGCACAAAAAAAAATAATAAAAAAACATTCTATATTTAATTACAAAATTATTTAGATATAATTTTTTCAAAAATATTTATTAACACAACTTAGAAAATAAAATACAGATAAACAAATCTACAACTACATTGCCTGTTTTTGTCGTTTAGTTTTTTGAGAATTTTCGCCTTCTTTAGCTTTTTTTACAGTTTTTAATTCATGTTCATAATTTACTAAATATTGTTCTTCAGCATTTACTAACACGTTATTATCTTCATCTTCAGATTCACTTGCACTACTATCAGCATCCTCATCGATTTTTCGCTTATTTTTTAAAAGCGTTTTTTTATTATTCCCTTTTTTTGTTATTTTATTTTTATTTGATTTTGTATTACTTTCTTCTTGATCTGATTGTTCGTCATCTTCTAAATCCGTCAATAGTGTTACATTTTCATTATCACATACTTGTACATCACCATAAGGAGTGATCTTCACTTTTCGATTTAAGAATGTCGTTAATTCACCTTCAACTGGTGCAAAAGATTTCGGTCGCTTAGCTCTTACTATTGGAACTTTAACTTCACTTGGTGAACCTGCAAAAATCGTAGAATAGGAATTAATATATTTTACTTCGAAATTTTTTGTGTGTAAAAAAAATCAACTTTTCAAAAATGAAACTAATTATACTACTAAAGAAGAAAAGTTATGATTCAAAAGATTTTCAGTTTTTAGCTTATGATGTGAAACCAAATTTTGCGATGATTAAAATCCATTAACTTTGAAGTTACATAATTATCGTGTCGGAAATACATAAATATATACCCTTTTTCGGCTTAAATTTGTTCTTTAAAAAATAGACGATTATGTGTGAATCCATCCAAATATTTTATTTGAAAATACATATATATATATATATGTGCAAAAATTAAGATCTTGAATGAGCAAAATCGATTCATTGGATCCAATGGATCCTACTTTTGATACATAAAAAATTGAAGGCATTCAATTACGCAAAATTTTTATTGTTTACATTATTTCGTAAAATGTTTTGTATTATATTGTAAATATTTGTATATAATTTATGCAGTCAATGTTTGTTAACGTTACAAACTTCAAACTAATATAGAATTGTATATTCTTATGTCGGATATAAAAAATGTAAATGTGTATAATTATACTTACGGAGAGAAATATAGATTGGAATAGGCATAGTTCCATGTGATTTTAAAATAATGGAACGTATATTCTCCCATTTCCCAGGAAAACTTACAGCTAATTTTTTAATAGCTGTTAAAATATTTTCAGTTATTTGATCAATTTTTTGATCAGTATGGCCAACTTTTACCGAAAACGTATCACCATCTGAATTAATTGGCATTAAAGTTTTACTTAAACCGCGTTCAATTTCTTTTTTCAAATTTTTTGCGTCCAATCGAATAGGTGTTGGATTTTTTCGTTTACTTGTAAATATTTTACCAAATTTTTGATTTAAATGTTTGCTAATTCTTGCATCTGCCAAAAAGTAATCGAATTGCCCTAATAATTTTCGTCGTAATTCAAACTGATCATATTCCACTTTAACTTGACGCATAGGAATTATTGTTTTTATGTTTTTGACACCATGGCTTCGAAGTAAATCTTCGTAATGTTCTATGGTAGGTTCATGATCAGTTTTTCGACCTTTATGAAGATCAGGTACAAATAAGCAGACATCACTTGTATTGCTGAGCAAATTATGTGGAAGTTCTCTGCAAATACAAAAAAAATTACGTTCATATCAACATTAAATATATAATAAAATTATAAAATGAATTTAGAGTTGAGAGTTCAATATTGTACTTGAAAGATCAAATGTTAAAAGAATCGATATTTTTGAATTATTAATATATATATAATTGATTGTAACACAATAGCAATCTTCTATAAATATTGAAGAAAGATACTTACATTCTTAAAAAATATCTTGGTGTTTTGGGAATTTTTAACGCAATTACTTGAAGAAAAATTGATCCTAGTTCATTTAATAATGTATTTTTATTATTTGAAGCATTTTTATTTTTGTTGAGAGCTAATAAACCTCTTACAGCAGACTTTATTTGATTTTCAGGTATATATTCTTCTTTTAAGATCTTTTCATGCTCTTCAGTATTTCGTTTAATTTGGCCACTTAATTTCTTTAACTCGATATTTAATTCTTCAGCATTTGGTTCAATATCTTTCGGTATTTTCTTTTTACTACTTTTAATAGCTTTCTTAATTTTTGCCATGTTTTTTTTTTGAATATTCACGTGTTATGTTAATTATTATTAGAGGTTAAAAGATTTTAACTAGGCGCCATACTCTATGAAATAACAAAAGTGGAACAAGATCGAATTTCATTAATCTCTAGAACTTTGTAAGGATGGGCAATAGTAGGGATGGGCAACATATATGGATATTTCGAAACCATTAAAATTTTATAAACACGAAAAATCGATAATCGATAGAAAATAACAAATCATTAACATCCTCGAATAAAATGCCTGAACAAGGAAACTTAACCATTATTTTTTTTACAGTGATTTATATTAGGAAAATAAAACGAAACAATTTTCCGACCTCTGTTACTTCCGATATAATGTATAATATATTATAATTCTATCATCGATATAAATAATTTCGTTGTTTTCATATAACATCGATTATTTCATTGTTTCGTAGAGGTGACCAAGCCTAAAGACTAATTTGTCCTATAAACTGTAGAAAATTGTAATGATATACATTATACATTTATCAATCAAAAATAATAATTTAGAGTTTACTGGGTAAGCAGGGAATATTGCTGTATAGCTAACTATACTACAAATTTATGAAAAATTCATATGATTGTTGTTTACAAACAAATATTTGCATGCTATGTTTACATTTTTATTAAATTGAAAATACAGTAAACTGGTGTTACATCATATTACCTATGTAATAAAAGTTTTAATCTGAAAAATCTACTCGCATAAGATATAAATAAATAGCAAAATTTAAAATTAAATTAGTTTTTGGCATAATTTACGAGATAAAAAAAAATTAATTGCTTTGTTTTCAATCATATCAAGCTTCACTATAGGGGACTGATGTCGTCCTTATAGAGATCATATGGTTCAGTGAATCGAATCACCACATTGGATATCGCTCGTTGCTCATTAGTTTGATATGAAATCATCATTGGATTATTACGAAATGCACTATTGTAAACATTAAAACTTCCAAAACTTGAACTTTCTTCATCAAATTTAGTTAATTTTTCAGATTTTTCAAAATTTTTTATTTTTAAAAATATCTATCTACCCTTCATGGTCTTTTGAACGTGCATAGGATTAAATCCGATTTTATGAAAAGGGAAAAAAATGAAAGGCACAAAAAGAGTGAGATAGGTAGATATGATGGCCGGCGTCCTTCCGCCATTTTACAAACTGTGAATGTTATAAAAACATTTGGTAATTAAACTTAATTAAGTTGATAGTTTTTGTGTTTTACTTGAGTTTTAACTTATAAACAAATGGGTGAAGAAAATAAAGGAGGTAAGTCCAAATTATTCATGATATTATAATATTCTGTATTAAAACAAGTCAGTCGAAAACATCCTCATGAGATATGTTGACGCGTTCTTATTTGTAAAATAAGTAATCACGAATGTTTCATAAATAAATAAAATTTATAAATAGAAAATAATTTTTCTTTAACTTTATTACTACATATCAGTATTAATTTTTTTGTATTAAATTTATTCAGTGATTATTGTGTGTATAAAAAATTGAGATTAAAAATGGAAGTGGATATTGAAAATAAGCTTACAATGGATAAAAATCCAATGATGTGGTTCGAATTTTTAGTTGACCCTTCATTATTAATTCCTCATTTATCAAAACCAAAACCTGAACCGTCACCAACAGAATTGATAATAAAATTATTGACATGCTACCAAAATAATAATAACATTGAATCTCAAGAATTCACTCTCCGTGGTATAGGACTTAAAATATTATCTTTAAAAATAGCTGCTTTTTTGAAATGGGACATTAAAGTATTTCAATCAAAATTACCTCTCTCAATTCAAATTAAGTTATTGGAAGATTTGGTTTATATAACAACTGGAAAAGTTACCAGAATGGCTAAGCAATTGTTGACTATTAACATTGAAACTGTTACAAATGAAGTGTTATTTGCTGCAACACTTTGGCATCGATGGATTGTTTCCGGGTTAGTTTATCGTGGTATTCAACAAAAAAATGCTCGTTTACAAAACATACAATTTCCATTTGAAAATGTAATAGCAAACGCACAAATTTCTGAAGAATTTAATCGATTTATCGATAACCTAGTAACAGATAGTATAAAATTTTTACATGATTTGTTGAATAGTGGTCGTGTGCCAAACGTTCTATCTGTGGACACATTTGTTGCGTTAACTGATACAAATTCTGAAGTGAAACAAAATTGGGATGCTACAGTAAAAATTTCAATCGATGAATTTCATTCGCAAATTCATTATGATTTAGCAACTTTTTACTTTTATCAAAAAATCTGGCAACAAAGTAAAATACATTTTATAAAATGTTTAGAACTTTACCAAAATCAAGAATTACAGAAAGAATCATTTTTAAATTTTAAATACTTGAATGAGTTAAAAGGTTATTTGATTGCTATTGGTGAGAGTTTTAATGGATATCAGCCAAGTTTATTATACAAGTTTTATTTATCAGTTCGAAATGGATTTGCTGGTACTGTTAATATTATGCAAATAGATAATGTCGAACGGTCGCTACCGCTAATACATCGTCAGTTGACGGAAATTGAAACTATGGGTGCCTTATACTGCGAAAAGTATTACGTCGCTAAAGATATTCTCATACAATTCGCAACTCTTAATTTAGTACGAGATATTGTGGAGGGTAATACAATATGTCCAACAAAAGTTATCACTCTTTTGAATAATCATGGCCAAAAGGCATTTGATTTACTATTGTCTGCTGTAATTGCCGTAACGGATAAAGTGAATGAATCAGAATGTAAACGTCTTAAACATTTTTTCTTACATATGGCTTTATACATGGATGATAATTTTAAAATAATATATGAAAATCCAAAATTATCT
Organism: Chrysopa pallens; assembly: GCA_020423425.1. NCBI lineage: Eukaryota > Metazoa > Arthropoda > Insecta > Neuroptera > Chrysopidae > Chrysopa > Chrysopa pallens. The sequence goes on along the minus strand of CM035593.1, from coordinate 69,720,223 downwards.
CGAATTTTTACCGATAGTGATAAAATACAACTAAATAATTTAACTAAACCTCCACCAACTTTAGTTCCATGTTTTGAAACAAATTTAAACTTAAATATCTCAAAAGAATATTGTAACGTATTTTTTGAACAAAAATTACTACAACGTAATATAATTCAATGCTATGATTTTAAAAAATTACAAAGTTTAGTTGTTGAATGGCATAAAAAAACTCAAGGAAAATCGTTATTACGAATTAATCCAAAATGGCAATTGCCAATTCCTTTGCAAAGTGTAGTTATGTCATTAGAGGATCCTATGCTTCAAAGTATTGCATATTTAATACTAGCAAAAGGTAGAGAATTAATGTTAGCGAAAGATTATAAAAATTCTTTACGTATGTATTCTCAATTTGATACCAAATCGATTAAAAATAATACGAACCCTGCTACTCTCAAATTATGGAAACTTGTATCATGGGAAATTTTGTTGGTAAAAGTAATTCAATACACGGATGAATGGCCGGCGAATTATTTATCAAAAGATGAAAAACGTGATTTAATAGCTAAATGTGAAGAATGTCTGTTATCTCAACCAACTGATTATGTATCAAATGTTATTCCTCGAACTGAATTAATCGAACATTTCTCATTATTTTTATTAAACGTTGGAGAATGGGAATTTATAGTAAATTTAGAAAAACGTTGGAATTATTTTGAACTAACAACTACAGTAGCTCATGCTTGCCAAGATTTAATTAAATATAAAGGCACCAAAAAATTAAGTAAAGATGTTTGGGAATTAGTATTACCAGTATTTGGTCCTGCCAGTCAGAATCAACAGCAGAAAAGAGGAAATCCAAACTCTCATCATCGTGATTCACCTAACACCAAGAATAAACTAAATTTATTAGGTTTTATTGGGAGTTTGCGTAACGAACATGCGTTAAGTTTAATGATAGCTTTATTAGCACGACTATACAATATTTTAAAAGATGAAAGTAGTTTGGAGCTAGTTGTGGAACATTTATCACTTTGGCCGGCGGTTGTTAGTAATGCAAATTCGTACAATAGTAAAAATGTCAGTGAAATTCTTTGGGAAACATTAGAAATAGCTTTACAGCATTATCCAAATAATGCATCATGGTTGAAACTAATGGGAGATATGAATTTTTGTAATCAATATCCAGAAGCTGCTTTAAAATGTTACATAAAATCATTAATTGTGGCTACAGAATACTTCACACAATCAGTTCAAAAAACATTGTTTGATGATCATACTATTAAACGTATGATTAAATGCTGTATCGAAGTAAATTGTTATACTCAAGCTGTAGTATTATGTCAATTCTTGGAACAAGTCGATTATACAACTGCATTCCAATGTTTAAGTGATATGAAACCTGGTAATTGTCAAGATGCAATGGATGCATATTATAGTTGTATTTGGGACACAACGCTTTTAGAATATTTAATTTATCTACATCATAAACGTGGCGAAGAGCATCGTAAACGTGAAGCTATTAGAATTATTGGACAATTAGAATTAAATTCAAATAATTCAGAGGAGATTAAACGTGAAGCTTCTGAAATTAGAAAACGAAAGTTTATGCGTGCTATGGCAAAACAGTATGTGATTAAGTATCCAATTTAAACTGAAATTTAATAATAAAAACAACAAATATTATAATTTACTTTTTTTTTTTTAATAATTTTTATTGATTGCATAAAATAACAAAAAAAAAAACAAAGTGTGTTATTGTATAAGTTTTAATAATGTAATTTAATCTATAAAAATTTGTACAATATAGATATAAATATTTATTTTTGCCTATGTATTCGATATCTAATTATATTTCAGATCACGATTACTATATTCGACACCAGAAGGTAAAAAACAGTATTGCGTGGTAAAGAGGTCATAAAATGACTACAAAATGTATCGGTTTGCATTGTCAGTAATTTAACATAATATACAATAAATATATTAAAATTTGAATACAGCATTTATTTCATGTTCGAAAATAATTTTTTTTTCTCAAAATCGTGAAGAATACTTAATTTATTGTAAATCCGGCAGTAAAAAATAAAAAGTATTATCAATTATTTAATGTTAGTAAATTGTTATGAAATTAAGATCAATAATCGAACCACTTTTGTAAAAAAATCTGTAAAAATAACAATTTACCACTTATTTTCTCAAAAATTATAAGGGGAATAAAAATTTGGATACTGCTTATAAAAAATCGTATTCCGCTATATGAATCTTCAGAATTAATTATAAAATACATAATTCGTATAATATTTTGAAATTAAAAAAAATTTTTTGTTTTAATAAAATAGAATTGCTCTTTATTTTTTATATATAAATTAAAAAGTAATTCGGAATTGTGTTGAGATTGAGCATTTTTTGTCGTAAAGATCAAATAAACTTCTTACAAAATTATTGAATAATGAAATTAGGCAATATATTAGACGAATATAATGTTCTTCAAAATTTGTATCTAAAACAGAATTTTTTTCGTGTATATTTTTGTTTTTATCTTAACAATTTTTTAATATTTAAATTAATTATTAATAGACAAATAGTTCGTGTGAGATTTGAGTAAGTTTCTTACAGTAAAGCAGTAATTTTCAATGATGAGTGGGTAGTATGGGAAGTATAGAAATCAAGTTTTGGTGGGAAAAGTATACACGTATATGCTCCGTTATTTTTAATAATAGTCAAAGAAGAAAATTAAATTTTTATTTCTAATTTTTACCGTTTTGATACAACTCAATTCTCATCCTTTTCAAATGCGTTAAAGCTGATGACTTGCATGGCTGATTCCTGACAGAACGTAATTTCTATACTTTCCATACTACGAATCATCACTGAAAAAAATTAGTCTTTCAAAAAGAATGCTACCCAATTTTCCTACGAGCTCTTAGACTATAATGTAAAAATTCAAAAATAAAGAATAGATGTACAATTATTAAACTGAATTGTACAAATTATTGTACAATTCACACCCAACAATCTTTTGAGAGTTTTTATATTTTTGCAACCTATAAGTTGAAACATGTAAATCATTACATTGTCGCGTATTATAGTTATGAATTTCATTTCTTATTTGTAATCTATGATAATTTTTTTAAATAAATAGTAATAGTACATGATAATAATATATGTCATAAAACGTTAATAAATTATTTTTCTTAAAATGATTAACACATTAGTCTCGATAACCAATATTTAATATGAGCCGAACAAGTCTTTTTTGTAGTATAAATATTCGAGAACAAAACGAACATTGTCCCCACAATATAACGCAATATTGCATGGCACTATATACACAGGCAACAATGCTTCAGTATTATGGGTTTGTTTTACCTTCCGATATAAAAATAAGCAGTGCTTAACTTAAAATAAAATTAATATTGAATAAACCGATATTTAGCCAAAAAAGGGTCAGTGTTATGATCTGGACGCTATTTGTATTACCGAAATTTTTCCAAATAGAATTAGTAAATTTCAGCTTCTTGAATTTATAAATGGTTCAGCCGCCTATATCAAGAATAAAGAATAAAAAACTGAATCAAAGATTTATTTCAAATTTTCGCTGCCTTTTATAGTTATTTTAGAATTCTAGTTAAAAAAATTATTGCTTGAAAGAATAAAAATTGATATAAATAGCAGTTAGATTACCAATGTTTGATAGCTAAGTTAAATTACCGATGTTTTTGTCCCACTAAATGCCTGTCTGTTTAGTAGAACTTAAACTTATTTATACTTTTTGTTATTAAATTTCAGAACGAGATGATAGATCAGGCGATAAGGAACGTAGGCGACGATCTCGTTCGAGAGAACACAGAAAACGATCTCGATCACGTAGCCGTGATAGACGAGATCGTCGCCGCAGTCGTTCTGGCTCACCAAGAAACAAATCCCGTTCACGTAGACGCAAGCCTTCACTCTATTGGGATGTTCCTCCACCTGGTTTTGAGCATATTACTCCATTACAATACAAAGCTATGCAAGCAGCTGGACAAATTCCTGCTAATATAGTAGCAGATACTCCACAAGCTGCTGTTCCCGTTGTGGGATCGACAATTACTCGACAAGCACGTCGACTTTATGTTGGAAATATACCGTTCGGTGTAACAGAAGACGAAATGATGGAATTTTTCAATCAACAAATGCATTTAAGTGGTTTAGCTCAAGCTGCAGGAAATCCTGTACTTGCGTGTCAAATTAATTTGGACAAGAATTTCGCATTTTTGGAATTTCGATCAATTGATGAAACAACTCAAGCAATGGCATTCGATGGTATCAATTTCAAGGGACAAAGTTTGAAAATAAGACGACCCCATGATTATCAACCAATGCCAGGCATGACAGACAGTACTTCTATAAATGTACCTGCTGGAGTAATAAGCACTGTTGTTCCTGATTCACCACATAAAATATTCATTGGAGGGTTACCTAATTATTTGAACGAAGAACAGGTAAGCGAAGTTGGATGTTAAATGAATTCATTTTTTTGTATTTCTCCCGTAGCTAGGTAAGTGGTTCGACTTGGGTGCAATTTAGTGATGGAGGCTATCCTATTTTAGGCGACACAACTTTGTACATGATCCAAATAGTTTTATTTATGATTACAGGGGTATTGATTTGATTTGATTTATAATACATATAGACCATGAGCCAACAATAAGAAACTGTTACCCTTATAACGAAATTTGTGACACATATATTTTAGTTATTGGTATTGTCATATAGTTTTAGGTTTAGAAATAATTGAACCTATCTTTATCGCTGAAGTGAAATTTTTGTTCGATAATTAGCTGCTATTTTCATTGTGTTATCCCATTACGCTGCGCTCTATTTTCAAGTCTGCGTTTTACCTTCAGCCTTCTGCTACAAGATTTTTTTAAAATCCCTACTCATATATTTGGTTGATGATCCCTGTTAATCTTATTCTTTGGGAAAAACAAATTTATTTACAACACTTTTTTTTGATTTTTTCTAAATCTCAATGAAATCGAATGAATTTGAATGAAAAAATTTGACTAACACCATATACATAAACCTCTTTAAATTAAAATATTACAATATATTTTTGCATTTCACACAGATAATAACGTAAATTCACAATTAATTATTTAATCTCGCTTCACATCATCTATCTCTTTCCTCTTTACAAATATAGAAATTAAATCTAACATCATCATAATGTATTTTCTTTACCTTCTTCCATATCTTCGTAGCCATTTTTGACTAGGAAAACTATTAATTTTTATTAAATTTGTTTCATATTTCAATATGACATCTTTAACTTCAATCATTTTTTCTGGTATTGGCTGTAATGCTGAACAACTAAACCATAAACTCGATGATGATATCATTAAAAAATATATGCCAAGTTTCTATATATTTTGCTTTAGTTAAGTTGGAATAATTCGTTTATAGGGAGTGGGTGATGAGGAAATTAAAATATTCGTATTAAATCGTAGGTATACTGAACAACGAGGTCCTTCTACTAGCTTCTTTTCAGTTTATTTGTCTTTGATATCCTTATACTTCATTTGTTTTACAAAGTATTCGCAAAAAAAAATTAACTGGTTGTTATTATCGGCTAAAATACTCTCATTTAAGATATTTTATGAAAGAATTTGCGTAGTTAATTTTCAGCAAGAAAAAACGAGATTTGTATTTGAAATATAATTATTTATTTTTCAGCCGCGAAAATATTTTATTTTCAACGTACAATTTTTTCAGCTATTTCAGCACAGCAATTTATTTTCAGATGATAAATAATTTTTAAAAATTATTCAAATAAATGTAAAAATAAAAAAAATCGCGAATTATCTTAGTTTTCAGCTCTACAACTAGCCTGAAGAAAAAAAAAAAACTAAATTTTCAGGACTTTTTTTGCTCTTTTCAAGTGAAAAATCTTTTTAATTTTTTACAGTTGACGAATTTGAATTATCGTTTTATGCCTTCTTAATTTTACCAAAATAAGGAAAAACAAATTAGTATGATTAAAATGATCACAGGCTAGTTTTTTAAGGGGTATATAATGATAATTCGGATTCTAAAAAATTACTCAAGTACTTATGACTGATCTGTACGTCTGCTTATCTGCCCTCCATAGCTAGGTTCTCGCGGGTTAGTCTGATCACACAGTGCCCAATCGGCCAAATCAAAATTGCAAATTAATAATTGCAAAATTGCGCCTGTCCTCTCACAAATAACGCTGGGAAGCTAAAAGGCAAGTTACAAACAAAGACTTGATTTTTCTAGTCATGATTTTTCAGAGCAATTAGGATCATTGAGACGATTTTACATAATACACGTACGTTTTTTCAAAAAATTTTACTTTTATTTTTTTTATTTTTTATTTTTCTTGTATCATTTAGGATCGTTTGAATCCTTTCATTAAAAAAAAAGTGGTAGGTAAATATTAAATGGCTGGTCATGTAGCCAAATTTATTGTGTTGGAAAGCAATGAAAAACTTAAACAATAATTATAAAATGCACCGTTGAATAACTATTGTTTAAAGTTTTGAAATATTTTTCAAACATGACAAAAAAAACTAATAGCTATGTTTCTTTAGGTTAAAGAACTCCTCATGTCATTTGGACAACTCAGGGCTTTCAATTTGGTTAAAGATTCGGCAACTGGTTTAAGTAAAGGATATGCATTTGCCGAATATATTGATTTTACAATGACTGATCAGGTAAATATAACAAGAAACTAATATTATTTAATCTTAATTTAAATACATTTTTTTATATTCTATTTGAAAATAAAATTTAATATAATAATAACAATTTAATTGAGAATTGATTTTGCGTCACTTACCTATTTTCATTTTTTTACTTATTTAAACACATTAATTATTCGATTGTTATGTTGTATTTAGTTGTTTATCAGAATTAATTTTGTTTATCTATCTAAAACATTCATTTTAAACTGAAAAAATTATAAAATACACCATAAAATTACTATATTTTATAATTTTAAAGTAAGCGTGGAAGAGTCAGGTCGTCACGTTTTTTTATTCCACGAGTCTACATAGATATGATCTATAGATAAAAATGTTTTCTTGAAAATCGTATACCTTTTATACAATGGTTGATCTTTGGGGAATACTGGGGTCTTTCCTTTCTTACAAGATTTGTGTTTTCATGTTAAGCAATAAATGTCAATTTTATCATTTTTTACATCCCTGTTCTCAAGTGAAGGAAAAATTGGTTTTTTCATGTACGTTTTTTTTTTTTAAATATTTCTGCTTTAGAAAAAAATTAAAAGATAAGATTAATAAAAATGAAGTTATCATAATAAGTAACATTTTTCATTTTAAGGCAATTGCTGGATTAAATGGAATGCAATTGGGTGACAAAAAGTTGATTGTACAACGTGCAAGTGTTGGCGCCAAGAACGCTCCATTAGGACAAGTAGCACCAGTACAAATTCAAGTACCAGGATTAAGTATGGTAGGCACGTCAGGCCCAGCTACCGAAGTATTATGTTTACTTAATATGGTCACACCAGATGAACTTAGAGACGAAGAGGAATATGAAGATATTCTTGAAGACATTAAAGAAGAATGTAGCAAGTATGGTGTTGTACGCAGTATAGAAATTCCACGTCCAATTGATGGTGTTGAAGTTCCAGGATGTGGAAAAGTAAGCTTCTTATTAAATTAAATTTTGTATTAATTTATTTCATTTCAAAAAATTTAATTTCAGGTATTCGTGGAATTTAATTCTGTTTTGGATTGCCAAAAGGCTCAACATACATTAACAGGGCGTAAATTTAGTAATCGTGTTGTAGTGACGTCATACTTTGACCCTGATAAGTATCATCGAAGAGAATTTTAAAACAACAAACCATTTGAGCGCTTTTATAGTTTTTATCTCAAATAAAAAAGTTATGCTTCTATTTTTAAGACTTACAATATGTATTTTTAGGTCCAGTTTTTTTTTGTTTAAAATTTTATTTTTTATGTTTATGTGTGATGTTAAGTAGCCGTAAAATTATTTAAAATAAAAAAAAACTTACCTCATTATAGAATAATATAAAAAGGTCCATTTAAGAATTGCAACACAAAAATAATAGATGAATTATTGCGATTTTGTATTTAAGTATAATTTATTGATTTTATTAATTAAATCAATGAAGGATACAAAATAAAATTACTAAACATTTCTCTTAAATTCAATTGTTTAAAGGAATAGAATAACTTTTAAACGAATAAAGAAATAGAATAACTTAAAAATTTAAATTTTTATTAATTGATTTTCATAATAATTCTTGATGTATTTGGAAGAATCTGATGATTTAAATTAAATAAAATTAACTTGATTTATATGTTTACTTCTTTAATAAAACATTTTCCTGTTTCCGGCTAATTAAACTAATAATGTAATGACGGATTAAATTGCTCTCAATTTTCATTTCATCGCATGAGTCTTAGCAGACACAAAATTAACAATAAAGGTTGGCGATGTAATTTGAATGCTTACCAATAAAACTACTCAAAACAAATTCACAAAACATACTTTTTTTATTCTGGTTCTGAAATTTAATCCGACAACTAACGACAAAGTCATACTTGTGAATAATAGTATCGTTAGACTCTACAGAATTCGAAAATCTTTAAAACAATTTTGTTTATGAAGTTTTACACTTAAATAATATGTATTCAATTAAAAAAAATAAATACGCAGATTATTTTAGTCGAGCTTAAAATATTGACCTTAAAATTTAAAATATGTTTAAAAAGGACAAACCATTTTTTCATGGTGTCTTCTTTTTGTTCAGTTTACAAATTTCTCCACAATCCTTTAATAATATCCTAGATTTTGTATTCAGATATGACAAAGGAAGTATTACTTTTCACGTGGCTTCAAATACACTAAAATTTCTATAAAACTGATATTAAAAAATGTTTGAGAAAAATTAAGTTATCACATATATTGTAAAAGAGAAACATTCTAACTAAACTTTGAGCTTTTGAAATTCAATTAAATTTTTTTTTTTTAATAAATTAAATTGTATTATTTAAATTTATTTTTTTATTCTTAAATACAAAATATTCAAAAAGTATTTGATTAACTAGACAATATTAAAGAAAAATTATTTTTTCTTAATTTATTTTGACTAAAAGTGAAATTCTACAAAAAGTCAATTTTCTTAAGATTGAGAAATAAGCATTATGGTTTCGATCGTCATGACTTAAATATATTATCATTTAGATTGTTTCTTTGAGTACCAATTTTTATTTTTTGATCACCAGCAACCTAAATACTATTTATTTACTATACCGTTTATTTTTAAAATCTTGTTAATAAAAAAATTTTATTTTGTTCGTTAACAAAGGTATTGTGAGCTTCATAATGAAAACAAAGTTTTTAATAAGATTATGATTCCAGTTGATTTGCAAGTGAGTAAGTATGTGCTGGAGGTGCTTGAATTATGACTTTTCTCATGATTGCATAAACGACACCACCACAAACTACCATTCCAAGTCCAAGCAAGACAACAACTGACCATGCAGGTAAGCCACCCTTTTTAACATACGTTCTTGTTAAGGTTTTCCTTCCTTTTAAAATTTTTCTTCGTGCTTCTACTTCAACCATAAACATGGATATGAACACTGCAATTTAAATATAATAATTTAATTCTGTTCGACGCATACTTAAATCGTATGACGTATAGTCGAACGTAAGCGAAATGCAAGCCTTTTTTACAACCCAATCTACGTAAACCTAAATCGTTTGATTAAGATAATTTTTTTATATTTATATGAGATGTTTTTAAATGTCACATAACAAACGTAAAAAATGGCTTGAATTGCGCTTGCGCACGATATTCCGACAGGCAATTATTGGATGTGGTCGCTAGCGTTTTCAATAATCGATTTCAACAAAATCAAACTACTGATGTAAAACTATACAGAAGCAAGTGCATACACACTTCCATCAAACTCAGATGAATGATTAACGGTAAATCCGCAATTAAGTGAAAATAGACAATATGAAATATATTTACTCGAACGTGTATATCTCTCAAATGACTTAACCGATTGTGTTGACATTTGGATTCAAACTAGGTAAACATAAAATTCTCTGCGACAGTAAACTAACTTTATTTCTTCATATTTTATCGTTCCGATTTTTTATATTTCTTTAGTAATGATTTTCCAGAATAATCGATTTTAACACAATTTAAATCACTGATGTGAATCTACACTACGCAATCACGCATGTAACTTAAACAAAAAATTCAATACTTGGATTTCTATACGTATATATAAACATTCATTTTAGATTGAAAAAATATTAAAATACCCCATAAAATTAGTGTATTTTATAATTTTAAAGTGAAAACAGAGGTAAGTTTGAATGCTGTATCCCAGAAATGGTAATTGATAGGTGAGATGTTTTGAAATTTCCATTTAATGAAACCATCTCGAAAACCTCCACTACTGATTACCACAAATTCAAAAATATTATTCCAGCAGTTTTGAAGTTATGCACGTTCGTCTCAGTGCCACATATTGCCTATGTAACTCGAAAGTAAAAAATAAATATCCAAATGTTATGAAAATTGTCTTGTACAATTTTACATGAAAATAGTGAGCTGGTTTGAATTTTTCTCGAAAAATCTCTTAATATAAAATAAATTTTCAATTTAGAAATCTTTTTTCGTGAAAAACTTTTTGATAAGCTCACTGTTTTGAGTTATTTGTACGAGATTAGTATTAATATTTATTTTTTTATTATATATTTCTTTTAATTCTTCTCCTCCTCAAAAGAAAAATGTTCATTGTTATGAATTTTTTGCAATTTGTCTAAACAGCTCGGCATTATATGTGACTACACAGATACGAGACTTTTATTTTGAAATAACCTTATACTTTTTGTTTTTCTATTTAAAAATAACATTTTAAGAAGATTTAGAATAAAAAATGAGACATCTATTTTTGGGCACAAATAACTCAAAAAATTATTATCCAAATGTTATGAAATTCGGCATGTATTTCTTGCCATGAAAACAGAGGGTGTACCTGAAGTTTTTCCGAATAACATCAATACATTTTTATTTATATGTTAATATTTGGGGGGGGCACTTTGAGCCCTCCGTTTTCAAGTCAAGATCGTGCATGTCATACTTCATAAGTATAAAGCACAATTTGAACTAACTGAACATTTTATTATATTAAATTATTGATATAACGGTATAAAAACCATTTAGTATTGTTTGCAGGCTTGTTGTTTTTTTTATAACAGTAGAAATGAGGAAAATTTTCATTTTATGAAGTAAAAGATTTATGAGACAAGTGTTAACAAAGCACAATGGATTGCATATATTTATAATAGATTTTATACTTAAAATAAATTTATAATTAAAAAAAGATTTCAAATACATTTTTACTTACCACATAATACCATTGTATAAACTAATACACTTTTTAATTTAGCCATTTTCGTTAATTTTATTCAATTTTATACTTTCATACAATACAAAAATTGTTTGTGAAATAATATAAGTAAAATTACTCATTTCAACACACCCTATTAAAAGTTTGATACAGGTGAACTTTATCAGTTTAGATAAAAATTCTTATCATTATTTAAAGAATGATCTATTTTTTAATATAATTATTCATTAGTCAGAGATACACACAATAATTTAAAAGTATTGAAGAATTTTAAAACAGGTTTTCTATATTTGGATAAAGAGACAAATTTATTTCTTACACATTTATTGTTGTTATTTAGTAATTCTGTTTAACAGGTTAATACATAGTAATCATATAAATGGTTAATAATGCTCTGTTTTATTATTTTTATATTCGATATATATATATATATATATATATATATATATATATATATATATATATATATATATATATATATATATATATATATATATATATATATATATATATATATATATACATAAGATGAAACAACTAACAGGGTTAACTGTTTAGAAACTCAACATATGATTGAGCATCAATGTTTTTAATCATTACCAACTATTTTTAATCATTAGAGTATTCTTTTAAATACTCCAGTCTATACGGCTATATCAAGTCTATATATTATAGTTAGTTGTTTCATCTTATGTATATCTTCTCTCTAGGACTTTGTGTAAAAATTTTTGCTTGCAATGGAATTTGATTGTTTTTTTCCAAATGTTCATAATATTTAGCGGAATTACCCAGGAAATTTGGAAAAACTGAGAGTGTTTTTGTCATAAAGCTAATTTTTTTAAAATTTTCCGAAATTTCTGCGAGTTTCTTATTCAATCACAATCTTATTCAACCTTAAAAAACCGACGAAAATTTCAAAATTTTTTGTTCGCTGTTTATGGTGTTTCTTCTATAATTGAGGTCTAAAAAATTTAAAAATAATATTTATATAAAGATCGGACGACAAATTTTCGAGATATTGCATGAAATACAACCGATAAATCGGCTTTTGGATCAGATTTATAGCAATTTCTCAAAAACTCTTTGGCCAATCGTTAAATAGATGTTATTTTTGAAATCTACGGGTCAAAATTACCCTACAATATATATTTCATCCAAATCGGAGACAAAAATTTTTCAATTTTTTCAAAGGTACCCTTAAAAAATTTCGAAAAATCGAAAAAATTTATTTAAATCCGATTTCGAAAAAAATCATTATTATAAGTGTATTTTGACCCGTAGAATTCAAAAATAACATTTAACGATCGGATGCTTAGTTTTTGATATATTTGCATAAATTCGATATAGAGATCGATTTAGCGGATGTATTTCATATAATATCTCAAAAACACGTCGACCGATCGTAAAATAAATGTTATTTTTGAATTATGCAGATTTGAATTATCCTAGAAAATCCATAAATAGCGAAGAAAAAAATTTGAACTTTTGACTGTATATTTTCAGTATTATTTTCTTGATCAGTACAAAATTTGGGGTTTAAATCACTTGTGAGAATAATCTATAAAATTGTTATTGAATTAGGTATTTTATAAATTTTCTAATATTTTCTGAAAAAAAAGACTTCAAATAAGAATATTTTTAAAGGTTCATGAGCTAAAATTGGAAATTTTCGGTAAATACCAGTAATTATTGAAAAATAATAACAAAAATTAGTTAATAGCTATGATTGAATAATTGAAATTAATAATTTTTATTATTTTTAAACGTTTTATCCTTTTTGAATTACAATTTGCATTATTTTTAAATTACAAATGCGTATGCTATTAAACGAGAATAAATAATCTAGTAAAAACAAAAAAATTAATTCATTTTATTAAAATATAATACTTTATTGTTTATAATTTAGTACATTTTTAAAATTAATAGAATTAATTCTATTCAAAATTTAATATAAATAAAATTGAATGGTGCAATTCTGCTATTACAGAAACCGTGAAAAAAAACAATAGTTTATTTGTATGTCAATTTTTTGAGAATAACTAATACATCATCGGGATTTTTTTATTATAAAGGGTTTATATATTATCACATTTATTTAAAATTTATAATATTTTCGAATGAAAATAAATGAATATTTAAGAACTACATATACCCAGAGGCGCTTCGAAAAAAATAAATATCCATGATAATAACCGAATAAATTTATCAACGTTGGATAAGAATATTCGAAAAAATAATATAGGTACTTATAATGAAATTGAAAAATAGAAGGTACTTAAAGTAATTCAAATATGATAAGACTTATTTTTGGATTAATAAAATGGGTTACCTTAACAGTTTTCCATAATTTCAATATTTATGTTTATCAAAAATTTATCATGTAAAATGAACAAACAAAAAATACATTTAGAATCAATGAAGTATAGTATTGATTTTCTTTTTAATTAAAGTAAACGTGTTCCAAACCATTTTTTATTTGCTAAACGAGCTCATGGGCCTTGGTCCCGACGAGTGTTTTCAAGATTATAAGCATCAAACTAGAAAATTTGTGCGTGTCTTAATTATAAATAGTATAACAAATTTTCACTCACGGGAAATTCTGAAAAGTGATACTTACCCAAATTTTAATTGCAGGTTGTAGAAGAATGGAAAAAATGTTTTTTATTCACATTATGATCTTCCAACAGTACTCAAAAACAAATATGTCAATATGAAACTTGTAGGCACTGTGGAAATTTTAGTGGCTCCGAAAAAGTAAACGGCATACTTTTCAGAATTTTCGAAAGGGAAAAAGATGTTACACAAATGATAATTAAGTCACATTCAGTTTTTAGTTAGATGCATATTATTTTATATCATTTGAGTTTAAACATAGTTTTGATCATCTTTACTAATCTCAACAGAGATGTGAATAATTATAATAAAATAGCACAATACTATCCACAAAACTTCTACAAACCGTTGGCTCTCTCTAGAAAAGACATTGATATCCATCGTTTTCCCATTAAATAATTTAAATAAGGCAACCAATATGAATTTTTATAAATTATTCTTGAAAACAATTTATTTTATTGTGATTATTTTATGTATCCTCTTATTCTAAATTTAATGTGAAAAATTACTAAATTAAATAATAAACGAAGGAATGTGCTTAAAAGTGCATTACAATTTAGCTTTAGGTAAAGGTGGGAAACCAATTTTATCTAGGAATGTGTTAAGTTCATGCATATATTCTTCATTATGTGTAGTTAAATGCATTACATGAGCAGATTTCTCCCAGCACTTTAAATGTACTGGAATTCCATGTTCTTTAAAGCAATCTCTTAAAACTCTATTCTCAGATGCGGTACCAATTAAATCATTTTCCGAACAAAAAATAAGCATTGGAGCTCTTAATGCACCATTAAAAAAGTGATTTTTAGCTTTACGGTAATGTACAACCGAGAAATAATAGAAAAGTAATGTGTGCAATTTAATATAATACTTTAATATATTCCTTGCAATAAAATTATTTGGAAATGCAGCAAATGATAATCCATGTGCTATTGTTGCAAAATCGGCGGCACTATCCCAAACTTGACCATAAATACGTGATAATACAGGATGATTTGGACCAAGCATTAATAAAGCTTCCGCCCAAACGTAAGCTCCAACTGAAAATCCATGCACCAATAAAGGCATTTTAACATGTTCTAAAATATTAACTAATTCTTTTGCAACAATTTGACTTCCACTTGTTGGCCACATTAATTGCCATGGTGTAATGTTTACTGTTAGAACATCACAACCTTTGTCGATGTAAATTTCAGTGTAACGTTGTAAATGTTTTCGTTTACCTAACATCCATGACATAATAATCACTAACGGTTTATTTTGATTAATTTCATTCTTATGTAATGTATTTTCACTATACAAATTTATATTTGGTGTTAATTTATAATCATGAAACATTTTAATGTTTGAAATTAAAATGTATTGTTTTGGGAAACTTGTTTTTAACACAACACTTGTAAGAGCATGCAGCCGCTTAAACATTTTTTAAACAAATTCAATAGAACGTATTATCATAACTACTTAAAATGATAATGAATATTTATTTATCAGGTTTCAAATGTTTCAGTCAATATAACTAAACGGGCTACTAAACGTTATATTGACGTTTTCCAGTCTTTATAACTAAATATGATTTTATTTTTAGTATATAAAATACCTTCTAATAATTAATAAAAATAACTAATAATGAACTTTACTCATAACAATAAAAATAATTTATAAGTAAAATAAAATTGCAAATAAATTTTTGCAATTGAAGTGTTTTGATGTTATATAGAATTTATTTATTAATTACTGGATTCCATTAATTACAACTATTTATGGAAGTAATTTTTTGTTTTTTTACTTTCAGTTTGTCATAATCAGCTGATATAGACAGATATTGTTATTGTATGGCGGTACATTTTTGTGTATAACCACTTAAAATTACTAATATTTCTAGTATCGAAATCATTCATTTATTGTAATGATTGCGCTATTAAAAAAATAATAATTTAAAAAAGAAAAAAAATTGTATATTAAGATTTTTATGTATACCTATTTATTTTTATTATTGATTATGATAAATTTTTATGATTTAATTAACATATTTTAAGTTTATAAACATTGTGAGCCGGTGTTTGTATTCCGTACCAAATACGCTCATAATAATGTAAGCACTAAGCACACATTTACATAATATAGTAAATTTATTGAATATTGACACGTAGCTCGGGAAATTTTCGATTATTGATCGGTCACTTTTCGATCAGTGTGTATGGACTGAATGCCTGATTTTAAAATAGTTTGACACTTCTATTGTTATGTTAGATATATCAAGTTAAAAACTTCCCAAAAAGTAAATTATATAATTTTATGAATGTTAGTTTAGAAATTATGATCACAAATAACTCCAAAAATATATATCCAAATGTTATGAAATTTTATATGCACAAACTTGACATGAAAATGGAAGTTATATCAAAAAGTTTTTGCAAGATTAAGGTTTTTAAAATAAAAATTCAAATTTGATTTTATATTTATAATTGTTTTACGCGCAAAATTCTTCGACACCAACTCTGCTTGTCAAGATTCTGTATATATGTAGATATGTTTCATAACGTTTGGATATTTTTTTACTTATTTGTACGGGAAAATTGAAAAAATACAATTATATTACATTAGAGATTGTATTTATTATAGAGGTTTTTATCAAAAACATAACCAACCCACCTTTAAGATTTGGAAGGAGCAATATTTTTTGAATCTACTATGCATGATACGTTATGTATTTTTAATTTTATTCATGGTATTGTTTTCACGTGATTTGATATGAAGTTTTTGATAATTAAACATAATCAGAAACTAGTCACCGATGTCTTTTTAACATAATTTAATGTTTATTATTCAATAATACCTCCATTTTTATATATCAAGTCTATGTTTGGTTATTATCAAATATATAAACATTAATTAGAAAAAACAGGGTGTGACAAACGACAGGTCGAACTTACGTACAATTCCAGTAATAAGATTATAATAAGAATAAATTAGTTTATAATTTTCACCGAGATTAACAATCAAATTTAAACCAAAAAATAAATAACATTGATTAAAGTAAGCAAAAAGAATTTTTTTAGAAGTTATATTTGAAATATTATTAAATTAGTTATATGAGTAAAATAAATAGTTTAAGAATAAATACTAGCCGTTGACAACTTTTGTTATAAATTTTTTTAAGAGGAAATTCGTAAATAAACTTGTTAACTATATAGGTATGTGCTTATTATTTTGCGGTAAAATTTAAACATTACAACTGCAATGCAGAAACGGATGTACAAGTAAGCCATATTGAAAATATTTATATCGTCACAGCTCATAAAGAAAAAAAGACTGAATGAATTGTCATCTATACACAGTTCGTTGTGATTTTGTCCACCTTTTTTAAAAAATAAATTCGTTTAACCTGTCAAAATTTATTGGAATCTTTTGTAATTGTAAATTGATAAACAATTTGGTAGCTAATTTAAATTATATTTGATGTGATTTCAAAGTGTATGTGTATAGTTTTTTTTTTATAAAGTGAATGATATTTGTGCTAATATTATTGTTTGAAATAGGTAAGTATCCTATTGGAATTTTCGTTTCAATTGTTTTACTAAAAAATTGATAGACCCAAAAATAATTGCATTTGTTTTGAATGTGTCTTTTGTTGTTTATTTATTATGAGATTAGGTTGAAAACGTTTATTTGAAAGTCAGCTCATCTTTTATTGTATTTTGTCTACGTCATGTCTATGTTTACAAGATTATTATGTCAACTACTTTTTTTAAAATAATCTTTATCAAGAAACCAGTTAAGTATTACATTTTTCCATATTAGTATCGTATTGTGTTTCTATACCGTGTTTTAAGGTTATTAAAAAAGTTTGAAGAAAAAAAGTAACTCGAAATGTTTTAGTTTATGTCAGAGAATTTTTCTTGAAAGGTATTTTATTTTTGAGATTTTATTTACTGTTTGTTATTTTTCATTATGAAGTGTGAATTTTGACAGAATGATAAATTTAAGGTTGAATTGTTAATGAGCGTAATATCAATAAAATATAAAGGACGAATGCTAGGCCAGTTTATTACTAAAACAGGATGATTTTTCTAGATATTTTCTATCGAATTTTTTAACAAAAATGTTTGAATTAAGATAATAATCAAATTAATTCAGTAAATCATTAGATGCAACAGAACAATTTTAGTTTATCAACTTTCGCCAGTTAATCAAATTTGATTACACTGACTGTGAATGTTTTCCCACATCTGTTTTTTATACGCGTTTCAAAGAGTAATTTTTTATTTTGATTTTTTGTTCGGTTTAGTTGGCTAACTGTATAATAATTTATAACTTGTTTAATAAAATTTTAATAATTTCTATAAAAATTTTACGATAGTGATCAAATATCAACAATTATTTATGAATAAGTTGAATATTCGTGTATAGTTTTAGCTTACAAAATGTTTTTGCAATAATGAAACGTGAACTATGATAGGTTACGGTTTCTTGGTTTTTAATGATTTTATAACTAATTTTTGTAAAACTAGAAGATCTGATGAAAAATGGGAACCTAGTTTTTTGAGTTAGACCATTCTATTCCAGCTATTGAAGTGTGAAAATAAAAATACTAATTTGCGTACAGCATTATTATGTGAATTATATATAGACCAGGATCTGAAAGGACTTGAGTATGCGAAAATAGAGTAGCACATTTTGTCAATGGAATTGTGTTCAGAATAGCTTGAATATTAAGGATCCGCATGTAAATTGATCAATTTTTGGTCCAATCTTTATTTAAGATCTCCGTATCCTCCTTTTTAGATGAGCTATAACCTTTGAAGCTATTTTAAAAATTGGACTAAAATAAAACTTTTGAACTCTTGGAATTTTTTTAAATATACTTTTTTCTTCGCGCTTTATAAATGATTTAATAACGAAAAAACTCAAAACGCGCCATTTTTGAATATGATTTAATCAGATTTTACTGCAAAAAATTTAAATAACTCAAATATTATAGCTCATTTAAATAGGCGGGTAGGGTACTAAAATCATTGATCCAGTAACATGCGAATATATTTAAGCTATTCTGAATACATTTTTATTAACAGATGGCGGTGCTCCATTTTTGCACACTCAAGTCCATCCACGTTCTGGTCTAATATAAGTAATTGAATTTTTTTTTATGTATAAAAAAGTTTGCGTTAAGCTGATATGGGTCAAGCGGTTTGGTCATTTAAAGGTTAGTTTCCTGCTGTGATTGGATTATCAATATATATAATCACCCCATCGGAACTTTGTGTTTACATTAGGTTATATTTAATTCAATTAATTGTTTTCAATCAAATCTAAAAAACTTTTTTTATTTTATAACAATTATTTGTTAAAACGTATAGATAATTTAAATACAGTTGACCATTGATACTCTGATGGCGCCAGTATTATTCACAATGAAATATCATTTTATATAAGTTAAATTCAAACATTTTCTAATTTATACGAAAATATATAAATTAATGATTTAATACATTTAAGCACGTTTAAATTTGTGTAAAACTGGTATAAAATCAAAAACTTCAACGGTTTGAAAAGAATAATTTTCAATAAAGCACGCTCGGTTATGATAAAATTATAAACATAAATTAAAAAAATCTTTTATCGATAAATTTCTCATACAGTTTGCAAAGCTAAAATTTTATTGATGTTTAACTTTTTAAGTTTAACTAATTTTTGTTCAAGTTTCTTTATCTATATAACATAGATTTTAATCTATCGTACCACTCAAGGTTTCAAACTTTTACATACTTCACAATCTAAATAGTTAAAAAAATGTTTGTTAAATATTGTTAGCAAAATATTTTTTATCGATTACCAACTAAACGCTATAAATACCATTATTTTTTATAAACTTATATTAGTAATACTTGAATTTTAAATGTTCTTCTAAAATAAAACTCAAATTTCCTTTGACGGCTTACAATTTTTTTTTTCAAATTCATTTTCCAATTTTAACTTAGCTATCAGAGAAAAGTTTCCGTGGTCGATTGAGATTTTTGTTTCACTAAAGTTACAAACGTTTTTTCCTCTTCAATTCGAATTTAAAGCGTAGGACTTCGAAATTCTGTAAACAAGAGTAAAACTATTTAAAAATAAGTTAATTTAAGATTATAATTTTCCTGAAAGTAATGTTAGGAAAACAAATATCTTGTAGTTTTCACACAGTTTGCGGAAAAATATTTATTTCTTAATAAAAAGTCAAAAATAATAAATAATTTTGAAAAATAAACAGGATTTCTTGCCATAAAAATGCATTAAAATTTAAATCTTTTGTATAGCAGTTAAAACGTTGTTTGTCATTTTGGTGACGTAATTTTGAGAATACTGGTGTACCTATATGAGTATAACACATTGACAACAAAACTTAACCTATCACTTTCAAATATTTTTCAAATTAGACTGAACTGAAAAAGATAACTAATAATCTTTACCAAAATGACGTCACACTATTATAGCCTAGTGTTTTAGGTCACGTGATAAATAAAGATAAAAATATTGAATTGTAATTTTTAAATAATAAATTAATAATGTGCTTTTATGACCCAAATTTCGAATAATTAAGAATATTTTGGCATAAATTTTAATTTTTGTCAAGTTTCATGCTTTATTTTTCACTACCTAAAGTATTCTATTTATCAGTGAAAATAAATTACATACTAATATAAAGACCATTGCTTAAATCGCCCACGAGCTCTTTGTCTATAATAGACAATTCTTATACATTAATATAATAGACATTACACATGACAGATTATTGTCGGCACCTATGAAGTGATACATCTGAAAACAATGTATATGATATTGGACATCCTATATCCTAATATTCGTAGTTTTTTTGCATCTTACGCTACCGGGTAGTACCCTTTACCCAAATAGTAGACATCCTGTCTACAATTAGATACAATGATGACAAGCGAATAAAATTTATACAGGAATTTAAATTAAAGGAAGCTGTGTCGATTATTTTATTAAAATAAACTCAAAAATTTGTTTTGATATAATCCCAATAGATTAATTATATGTCGTTTTAGATTTGGACTGATTCTTGAGATAAATGGTACATTTTATATTTTTAGTAAAATCGATATGAACATGAAGAACCTTAACATCCCCCTCCCACACACACACACTTAAGTTATCCACCTGACAACACAGGACACAGTCAATACTTGGGTGATGGGTGACGGCCCAGCAATGCTGCGTGCTCTTGTTGTATAGAATAAATACCCCATTGTAGTCACTGTATGACCTTAGTAATTGAAAAGTGACTTCTTATATTTAAAAAAAATTACCATGTGTATGGCCTTCGTATATGCATACTATGATAAATTTTCCATTACCAAATTAAAAAATCCTATTTAATACGACAAAAAAATACCCTCGTAATTTCGGTCTCCTTAACAAAGAACTTCAGAGGAATTGACATGAGACACTGAAAAATGAAATCTCTACAATATCTCTAATGTACTATTACTATTATATATTACACATTGTATTCCTTTCAATTTTCGCGCAGAAATATATCGAAAAATGATTTTTTTTTTCTGTAAATACTCTTTGGCTTTCATATCAAGTTTTTTCGCATTCTTTGAAAAGTTAACAATGGACAAAAAACTAATATCAGTTGTTAATTGATCATTAAAAGATAAAAATTTCAAAAACTTCGACTTCAAAAATAGAAGTAACTTCTATACTAAATTATTATTTCGATGAAATCTAAAAAAATATTTATTACGAGTTAGGCGCAAGGCACGAAATACTTTTAATACCTCCCATAAAATTATATCTTTCAAATTGGTTAAAACTGTGTTTGTTAACAGATAATAAACATAAAAAAAATTCCAACTAAAATTATGTCAATGAATTATATGAATTTTTTAAAAAAATATTTGCTATTTTAATTGGCTTGCTACCTCTATGCATGAACAAAAGTAGAAACAGAAATTTAATCTTCACTAGTTTTAGTTAAAACATGGATGACAGCTGATATTCAGCGAAATATATTCATTGAAAATAAAAATACTTCATTGATTGATGATATAACTATTAGAGATGAATGGATCTGACGGTATTTGAGTATGTCAAAATCGAAGACTACATGTTATCGATGGATATATGTTCGTTGGAAGAATATCTCAAATACTAAGGATTCGAATATTGCCGTATCAATCTTCGAGCCTACTTTTATAACAAAGGTTTTGTGTTAAAAATAAAGCTTGGACAAGTTTTTGGAAGTTAATAACTATAATATATAAGGGTGTCTACTGATTTGGGATAGACCTGAAAAGTCTGCTCAGAAATTTCATGTCATGGATTTATAGTTCTCAATATTGATAGACACGCTGCTTAACTATTATTACGCTCCTGAGAGTATTATTCCTGTGAATACAACCGAATTGTTTTCATTTTGTACAGTTTCTGCAACTAAGTTATATTTAACAGCCTCTTTTGTGACATTGCACTTTATATCTATTTTACAGAAATAGAAATTATATTTAAACCTCAATAGATAAATGTTTGTTCTTGTATTTTATTGAAAACATTAAGTCGCTAGTCGGATATGTTAGCAACTACACCACAGGAGCTTGGTATGTCAACTACAGATATCAAGTAGTATGTGCCATCCATATCTTCAATTTTTGTTATTTTACGTGTAATTGACATTCAAATGTGATTATTATCATTTAATGTTAATTAAGACTTCTTGTCACACTAGCGTTTTTATCAGTAAAGAAAAGGATGTTGAAATTGACGTGCGTTTCAGCTTTACATTTAGTAAAATGGAGCCTGCCACACTAGCGTGATGAATTAAACGATGTACAGATCTTTGTATGGAGGTTGTGTGGATGATTCGTTACAAATTTTAATGTAATTATTTTCAGTAATGATTTCATTAGAAACGGTGTTTATTCATGACGCAACGCTATTATTTTGTTGTGTACAATATGTATAATTATTATTTCTATGATGAAAAGAATATAGGAAATATTCTAGAAAATTTGAAATAATATTTAATAGAACAAAATATTTGATATTACAGTAGTAAACTAAAATCCTTTTAGTTTAACTTCATTAAACTAAAAGGATTTATAAATGTAAAAGATATAATTTAAATCTTATCTTCTAAAACAATAAGAAAATAATGAAAATGATTAGTATATAATTTCTGCAACAAATTTCAAAATCTTCTTAAGGTCATGTCAGCTGTCAGAATCAAATTACAAATACGTTTCAATTGTAACCTGATAAACACGGAACTGTTTAAAACATGAAATGCATAGTTCTTTAATCTGTATAAATGCAAATACAATACGCAAAAGGTCCTTGAATACACCTACTGATCTTGAAATGATTTTTAAAATAATGAAATATATAAATAGGTACATTTGATTTGTGTGAGTTTATTATTTTTAAAAATCAAGGTTTCATATGATTTGAATTTTTATTCCATTAAAGAGTCAGTTTTTTTTTTAATACATTTGCATAGAATTTAAATGAGCAGCACAATGCATATTGATTGTTTTTGAAAATTAAAATTTCGGAATATCAAATTAATAAAAATATTAGCAATTTTTATTTCAATTCTAGGTCATTGGCATTGTCATGCAACAGTAACAGAATAATGATCTTTTTATTGAGTACTATTTTTAAATTTTAGTAAACAAACAACATTTTATTAAAATTAAACAAAGAGATGATTTTTAAACAAATTTTGTTTACTATATTATTTAAAATTATTTTCGGGTGATGGATACGGGTGACATCTGGCTGTAATGTTTAGAGTTATTTTAATGTATGAGTTTAAAATTGATAATTTTTGTCCAATTTACATAAATCATTCATTAAAATAACTCCAAACATTACAGCCTGTCTAAAAAGGAGGGTGAGGTCCTAAATAAAGGTTGACCAAAAAATTGAACCGTCAACATGCGGATCCTTAATATTTCAGCTACTCTAAATACAATTTTCATTGACAGAAGATGGGGCTCTATTTTTGCACACTCGCAAGTCCATTCAAATCCTGGTCTATTTTCGTTTAACCGTATCGTATTAACCCAATAACTAATATAATTTAAATAAATTTCGATTTTTTCCCCCAATTTCCTAGATCAAATTATTTTATATATTATAAATACGTATTTCGACTACAAGGTAGTCATCATCAGTATGAATTTGCTACTTATAATGATTCTCTGTGGAGATGTTACTCGTTGCTAATTTGGTTACGGTTTGGTGCTACCTTGTAGTCGAAATACGTATTTATAAAATACAAAATAATTTGGCCTAGGAAATTGGGGAAAAAAATCGAAATTTATTCGAAAAATCCTAGAGTTCTCATTAATAATTATAAAATTAATATAATTTACTTATTTTTCTCGTTATATCTATAAAGCATCCATGCACGTGATCTCAATAGTAATAATAATTATTTTAATCGATATTTTGAGTATATCTCTTAGTATTATGAACCTTTTACACTACAGATGAAAATATATTATAAATTCAGATTATTCTTTAGTATATGGTTTATTATTTGATATAATTTCAATTAGTATCAAATAAAAAATGTATATGGTTTCAATAAACTAAACTAAAATACTTTAATCCGATTTAAAATAAGTTGAAAGTAAAAGAAAGACTGAATACCCCGAAAATGCAATGTTAAAAAATATTAGTTTCGATTTTAATATCTGTTTTGAAAAATTCAATTTTGTGTTGTCGAAATTTTTCATTTTTTGCAACTTATATTACGGAATCGCTCAAAAGTAACAACAAAACTCTAAATCAAAACATATACATTATATTATAAAAATTCCTATATTCCCGTGGGAGATGTAGGACCGCAACATATGTCTTTCATCGTACTCGATTCTGAGTCATTGTTTTTATTTATAATTATTAAAAATTATAATTATTAAATTTTTATGTTTATTTATAATTAGGGGTTGTTGGATGTTAAAAATAATAAATATTTAAGATAGAGTGAAAGAGAGTTAGCCCGTAACATCATTTGTTAGACGCGTCGCACAGCCGGCAATCGCTATTATCGTCTGACAAATGGTTCTACGCGCTAACTCTCTTTCACTCTACCTTAAATATTTATTATTTTTAACAGTCAGCAACTCTTATTAAAAATAATTTAATTAAAAATACTGGCGTCCAAATTTTGATAGACAACCTGGTAAATATATATTTACCTAATTATAAATAAACATAAAAATTTATTTTTAAGCAAAAAATCGATCGGCAATCGCTATCCTCGTCTAACAAATGGTTCTACGCGCTAACTCTCTTTCACTCTACCTTAAATATTTATTATTTTTAACAGTCAGCAACTCTTATTAAAAATACTGGCGTCCAAATTTTGATAGACAACCTGGTAAATATATATTTACCTAATTATAAATAAACATAAAAATTTATTTTTAAGCAAAAAATCGATGAGCGCACATTTATTACAAAGTATTTATATTCTTACAATAAAAGATTTGTTTCTACAGTATTTATAAAAATTGAATATTTTATGATTTTAATTAAGTAAATTCTGTAGATTCAGTACGTCGCATTTTTGTCGCTAAGTATATTTTGTTACAACTTGGCTGATTTGGTTGTACTAATTAAGTTGAAAAGGCTATAGAATAAATATAATTATTATGTAAGTTTTCACGTGGAAACTATCAGTCATAAATATGTGTATGACGTGTATGTATGACGATTATTATTTTTAATATTTATTTATAGTAAAATAATCGATTTTTTATTCACTTTGTTGTTATTAAATGAATATGGTATTGTAATTGAATTTTGATGAAATAACCTTGACGAAGAAAATTAAATAAAAGCTACTTTAGACTGTACATAAATTGAAAATATGTCGTCTATATATTGTGTAATATTTCATTAATTTTTGTAAATATTTTACCGACTTCAATAAAAAATGGAGGTTATCAATTCGGCTCGTAATTATGTGGGAATTACTCAATATTCGTATACGTTAATCTATGTGGCCTTCCTAACGGGCATGATAAAAAGTGTATGTTTATTTTTATTTATCAGAAACTAAGAATGACGTGAAAATAATTTTTATGTTGAATAAAGTGTCTTTCAAATTAACAAACAATGTAAAGCCTTGTTCTCATTAATCAAGTAGTTTAGTCAAGTAGTTGAGTACTAAACACTTGATAAAAAATCGTTTACATTTGTAATTTGATAATTTAGTCAAGTAACAAGTAATTTATTAAACCAATCAAATGTCTTATTCAGCTGACAATTATTCCACTCGTAAATATTCTGCTGACTATTTTTTTTTTATTTACTACATTCTTGAGCCTATCTCTATTATTAATTTCAAGCGACCTGAAATATATTTTATTATTTCTCCACCTTTGGTGCGCCTGTTGAACCGCCATTCGATTATCAACTTCATATAAACTTTCAATAAAATCGAAGATTGATCGGCCTGATATCACCACGATAAATGCAACGCTACCTTCCGGGCTATTATGAACACAAATTTTGTGTGTGTGTGTGTATATTTTATATACATTTTTTATATGAAAATTCACTTCCACTTTTTGTCATATGAAAAATGTTTTGGTGGACTATCGGTATATTATTATCTTGTCATGAAAAGTACCTATTAGCCGGACTAATTACTTGTTATGTCTAAAAAGATTAGTTTATTAGATTAGTCTAAGAATTTAGAGTTTATCAAATGAATGTAAATTAAAATCTTGTAAGCAGGTTCATTGTGCCTGTGCTCTGACATTTTCCAAGTAATACAAATGTAAATAAACAACACTGTTATTGAGAAATTGAATAATTGAAAAATTTATTATTATTCCTGTTTTTTAATAAATATATGAAGTCAGAAAACAAAAGGATTCCTAATCAAAAACTACAATATGATTTTTTATGGGGTCCAATGCAAAATGTGCGTATGGGTGTAGAGACCCAAACTATGATCCAAGAGGCCGCTTATACGATGCGCATGCTTGATTGAGCTTAAAATTCCAACGATTTAAAATATGTTTGTTGAAAATTCGGGAGATAACGATATCCGTGGTGCCTCAATTTGATGAATAATTTTGATAAAAAAAGTCGAAATAAGACGAAAATGAAGAATATCAATTTCCGAGTTTTCGTCTATTTTTCGAGTTATCGAAAATAAATACCGCAATTTAAAACATTTCACAAGATTTAATTATTATTATTTGTTAAATGATTATAATTTAAACACAATTCAAGCCCAAATAACCGAAATTTAATTCGTTTAAAAAAAATCAACACTTTTAATATTTAATACAACTATTAAAAATACATGAACGCCATTTTCGACTGTTATTAATATATGGATTTGTGGGGTGTAGTTTGCACGGGTCGGGTTGATTTTTGGCCCCTACGTTCAACCTGTGATTAAACTACCCATTATGTTTTTTGGCCCCTACGTTCAACCTGTGATAACTACCCATGGATAAATAGAAAAATAGGCGAATGCTCGAAAATTGGTCTTCTTCATTTTCGTATTATTTCGGCTTGTTTTACCAAAATCAATCGAGGCGCCACGGATATCGTAATCGAGCCCGAAAATTTTGCGCCGGGCTCGATAATAAAATCACATTATACTTGCTTTATATCATACACTGTATGTCGTCTAATGGAAGCTTTTTCTGAATAATTTCTTTGTGTCTGCCACTTTGAATAATTATTATAGTTTTTGTTTTGTTTTTACTCTATTGAATAGAATCATTTAAACAACAAGTCCTTCTATGTTTATTTAAATGTTTATGTAACCATTGTGTGGCCATGACATTATATTATTGGTTTATAGTAAATTATTATGATGAAACCTTTTAAAATGTATAAATTTAAATAAGTTATGTTGTATTTCAAAAGGGATTTTAACGTTATTTACAAGTAGCGTAGCTTTTTGGTTCGTTCTTTTAAAAACACATTCAAATTTTAAAATTGAATTTTTAAATGATCCGTCTAATTTAGTAAACTAAATTTTTTGCTTGTTTTCTTGTTATTTTCTTATTGTTTCGTTTAATTATTTATACTCTGGTTTAAGTTGTTTGTAACACATTAGATTAATGTTATAATCAATATTAACCAAATTTAAAGGTTAATTTTCACAAAAAATTGGACCAACATTTGTGTCAGATGTATTGATTTGAACATTCGCCTCATCGTGTAGCAGGTTACATGTTATTAAAAATCGTCCAATACTTGATCCATTCGTTGGAGGGCAGCTTTTAAATCCAATGATTATCATTTCGTGTGGCACCGGCATTACCTAAAACCGTCAATAATTAAATAAACCAATGAAAAATATATAAAAAAGCAATTAAAATTATGTTGGAAAAAAATAGATATTTGCATTTTAGACTTTAATGTATGAATTTTCATCTACTGGACAACAATACATCAAAGAAAGATGCTGCTATGATTTTTAAACTTTGATATAATAATCGGGCAACGAATGAATTCTGCGTATTTAAGACTCTATAATTGATTTACTTAAGGGATAGTTTTAGTTGCCTTTTTATCACCTTTAGCAGACCATAAGAGAAAAAATATCCATCCACTGAAAACATTGGTTGACAAGACTGGTTTCTTATTCATACTGAAACTCACCTTCAGTAGCTTGTCAATTCATATACAACTTTCTAATTGAACGAAAATGATAATGAAAATGATCATTTTACTGCAAGAATGATTCTAATTTACAACATGGTAACATTCTGTGTAGCACAAGATGCA
Organism: Chrysopa pallens; assembly: GCA_020423425.1. Classification (NCBI taxonomy): domain Eukaryota; kingdom Metazoa; phylum Arthropoda; class Insecta; order Neuroptera; family Chrysopidae; genus Chrysopa; species Chrysopa pallens. The sequence goes on along the minus strand of CM035593.1, from coordinate 69,691,415 downwards.
TAAAACAACATGACTTCACTTAATTGCTGAGATATAACTTTCTAATTACTATCAATTTTACTATGTTTTAGTATAATTTATTGAAAATAAAAGGCTTTTATAATGCATTTACTATTTTAATAAAATGCGAATGGCTATAATAACTATAGTTCTACTAAATTCTTAATAAAATTCAATAAGGATGTTCCTTAAGAAGTAGTACAGTTCTGTAGAGCTTATAAACTGTATAATAATTACGATAATAGCACGGTACCATGTACAAGTTTTCAAAAAAAAAGTCTTTGCTAGTGCCCATAACTAGCATTAGATAAAATTTAATTTAAAAATTCATATGAAAAATGTTTTTTTTCTCTCTCTTAGTCCGTTACGCTCACGCCTCTAAATAATAACGTAAGAATCACATGATGAATTCCAGAAAATACCACACAGAAAAATAGTTCCTATAGGCGTCTTATTTGATTTATTGCCTTGAATCATTAAGTTCTTTTTCTTGATAAATTGGAATAGATTAAAAACGCAATTGGACTATTTCTATACAAAATTTGTGTACATTTTAATTTTTGCAATATTTTAAAACAAAAAAAAAAACGCCATTTTTTACTCGAAAAACATAATATTTTCAAGAAAAAATTATAATTGTAATGAATTTTGTAAAAAAAGTTATTTATTTTGAAATAATAGCCCCAAACTTTGGCTGGTATCCACTGGACCCCATGATGTCGTAACGGGTTAAAGATGTTATTAATTATTGTATAAAGAATATAAAAATCATACATTTTATTTTTTTTCTTAAAAAATTTTGAATGAGTGTTTCATATGTTTTATTTACCATACATGCAGCACCTTTCATTATGTAGGTAAAAAACATTCAATTTTAACTGAAAAATTATTATCTAAGTTTTCAAATTTGGTATGCAGAATATTGACAGGAAAACGAAGGGCTTGTCGAATTGTTTTTCTCGAAAAGAATTTTTAGATTTAAAATCTAATTTTTATTTTTTTATTAGAATTTTTTTTTTGTAAAAACTTTTTGAGAATCCCATCGTTTTCAATATTGTCAATATTGTGCATACCTGTGGTGCATACAAAATTTCAAAACATTTGAATAAGTTTTTTTTTAGTTATTTGGGCGCGAAAATTGAAAGAAATGTAGATTCTAGAAAATATATTCTAGATCTAAATAATATATATTGATAATTGTATAGTCCGCGTATTTACAAAAATTTTATGAATGCTAATGATTGAAAATAATTGAAACATTGTGTTAAATTTTTTTGTATTTAGAATATTCAAAACCGCTTTAGACGGTCAATTTTTTTTTTTTAGATAAAAATACTTTGTGGTTTTATTAAACCTTAATGGGTTAATACTTTATTTTTAAAAAAATAATCTTACTATGTCGTGTACAAAATACAAAAAAAAGCAAGTCCGGGCGAAATTAATCAGTTTTAATTTTGGCGATTTTCAAAAAATCTAGTTTAACATTTACTAACATTTTCTTATAAAAATTAGTTCAAATAAAATTAAATTGAAAATTTAGTTAATTTAAGTGAAATGTTTATCATAGTGAAAAATGAAAATATTTTTAAATGTTGATCTTTATTGATATGATTTGCTTTCAATTAACAATAATAAATAGTGTGTTTTTGCTAATTTAACAATAATTTGTCCACAGACGCTGCTCAAATTATATTCGCTATATCCTAATACATTGTTGATACAAACTGCTTAAAAGTAAGTTTTTTTTTAATTTTGATTTTTTTTATTAACAAAACTATATGTATTTATTTCATTTCTATAAAAATATTTGATGGGCTCTAATGGGGGGTATTCTTCTCATAACCTTGATTGCCATTTAAAGCGGACGCACGCCATCAGATTACCCGATCAGAAAATCTGATGTAACTAAATAACATGTATTTTATATTAGACCCCGCACACGGTAAGATTTTTACATAAGACATCAGAAATTCTGATGGTGTGCTGTGCCCTGCATCAGAATTTCTTGTAAGATAATCTTACGTTGTTGTCTTATGTAGGCCATCTGTTAATTAAAAAAGTAATTATGCATTTTTAAATATTTGAAAGTTCATTGGTTCATTGGGGTTCGTTGTACGTATCCGATGATATGCTCATACTTAAAATTTTTGTTTGAAGAAACATCAGATTTTCTGATAAGAATTTCTTATTGGACTGTCTGATGGTGTGCGTTGACCATCAGATTTTCTGATCTGAAAACCTTACAGTGTGCACTGGCTCTTACCCTTCCCGTATTATTTACTTATTCCTCAAGTTCGTAATTTACATATTGGTGATCCATTTAAAAAAAATGATGTTGATCCCTGATAAAAAAGTTCTATTTAAATCCTATAGAAATTGAATAGGATTGAATTTTCTCGAAAAAAACGTTTCTAAATTTAAAATAAAATTTTGAATTTTACCTTAGAAATTATATAAAGAACCCCTTTAAGGGGTTTTTTTGTTGATAAACCCCTTTAAGGGGGATAGTTACATCTTTAAACAGCACACTCCTTAATATAATATCTTTCAATTTGAGTAATTTTTAATAAGGTAAAAATCAAAATATAATTTTATATTTATAATGTTTTTTCGCGATAAACTTCGACTTGCCCGCCATTTTCATGCCAAAATTGTGAATACCAAATTTCAAAACATTTAGATAATTATTTGAATAATTTGTGTGAGAAAATTGGAAGATACTATATTCAGGAGTGTACTTATTACAAAAGTAACAGTCCACTTTAAGAATCATTACAAAAATGTTTGTAATGATTCAAATTTTTGTAATAATTAGCTGATATGATAAGGATAATAAAGATAACAAAAAAATTTTTTTTTAATAGAGAAAATAAAAAATTTATACTACGTTTTATTTACTAAAATGAATATTTTTCCTTTGTATAAATGGGTTGGGAGTTAAATATTGACATTTAGGGTTTTCTGCCATTTTATTTTATCATTTTTTTGAAAGTACTATCTCTATTTTGAGAAAGCGATGTCAAATAATTATCTTATTTTATATACTCAAAATTATTCATTGAAATTAAATGAAAAATAAATCGGATTTTCGTAAATTAAAAAGATGTAATGTAGCAAAAGAAACAAATGCTATATAGCCACTTTCTTGTCCACAATCATGCTACCAATATGACAAAGATAAGTCTTGATTTCGATGAAAGAGGATATAATTACAGCTAATAATTATTTTTTACTGGAAATTTTAACATTTTGATAAATGTTAGAGTGAAAAAAATATGAAGTTGATAATATTTTATTCATCCACCATAAAAGTGGCTTCTAAAAATCAGAAAGTTTTTCAAAAGATATCCCTTAATATCTGTAGGTGGTAATATCTGCTAATCTTTTAAACCATCCTTACCACATGACTTAGATTGCTAGATATTATAATTTATTGTTAACGAATTGTTAATAATGCGCTGAAATGATAAATAATAAATTTAATATATACTTTTTTTAACAAATCTATATCTGTAAATGTAATCGAATATTTTATAAACACAAGAGGATTTTATCACTTCTGATAAAGGTATACGTCTGTGTACAATCATCTATTTCTATAGATACTCAACTCAAAGCTTTACTCATTGATTTTAAATGTATATGTAATTTAAATAGCCTTATTTCTAGTGTTAAATTCTAAATTTTTTCATAATTTTATTAATTTCGTTCATCAAATGTCTGTTAAAAATTAAGATAAAATTTGTTATGATTTTTTTAGTTGGTAAGTCTTTTTATTTAATTTCTATTTTGCTATTGACTTTTAATTCAGTAAAAAAGTTTGTATGAGATATAATATAAAGCTTTGTTTTAAAGTTCTTAAATAACTGAAAAATCCACTGCAATTCTTTTCAATTTTTCACCCGAAATCAAGGATTACAAAAATCTTAAATATGCAATAAAATCTCATCTTATCAAAAAAACAATCGTATTCGAGATAATTTAATTTATAGGAATATTATCTTTGTTATTATTTATAAAATATGACACTTTTGAGCACAATGTGCCTTGTTACCTGGTATGTCCAATAGATTTAATCAATATTTCCATTGCAATAAATTGATTATTTTCGAGATTAGTGATTTCAATTATTTCCACAATTCTTCACCAGTCCTCTTCGTAAATTATGTTATTTACGAATTATTTCCTTGTTGATCTTTTGCACTGAATACATTTAGTAGATTTTATTATCTTGCGTTAGTATTAATAAATAGCAGAGTAATATTATACTGATATCGATTAAAAAATAATTTAATTTTTATAGATGAAGCGTCGTGACGATATGCAGGTAAACGTAGCTGGACTACGCCGTTGGACAAAAAATATTGCCCATAATTATTCAAATGCTCAAGTAAAAGTACGTGAAGCGACTAGTAATGATCCATGGGGACCGAGCAGTACACTTATGGCAGAAATTGCCGATTTAACTTATAACGTTGTGGCCTTTACAGAAATTATGCAAATGGTATGGAGAAGACTGAATGATCATGGTAGAAATTGGAGACATGTATATAAAGCACTTGTTTTACTTGGTACTAAAAGTGTTTTTTTTTTTTTTTTAAAGAAAAAAGTCGAAATTAATTTCTAATTAATTTATTTTTTAGAATATTTGATAAAAACTGGCAATGAAAAAGTTGCTCAACAATGTAGAGAAAATATTTTCGCAATACAAACATTAAAAGACTTTCAATATTTAGAAGAAGGTAAAGATCAAGGTTTGAACGTTAGAGAAAAAGCGAAACAATTAGTATCTTTATTAAATGACGAAGAACGGTTAAGAAATGAAAGGGCACGAGCTTTAAAAGCAAAAGAACGTTTTGCACAAAGTGCAAGTGGTTTTGGCAGTGATGGACAAATTGATACTCCAACAAGTCCCAAATATCCAGCTGTAAGTATCCAATATTATTATTAACATGAATACAAGCATATAAATATTATTAGTATGAATACAAGCGAATTGATTCATTTTTTATGTGCAATTGAATGGTATTACGATATTTTTGTTAACTTTTATTGCATTAAATTAAAAATGACATTTACAACTCAATAGATCAACGTCTGCTTCGCTATTTTTTTGAAAGACAGAAAGAAATGAAGGGATGATTACATTAGTCGAACGTCGTCGAGTTCCATTCCCGAAAAATAAGTAATAATAATATTATTAATAATCATCATAATTATTAAAGATAACTAAATTATAGAATCTGACAATCGGACACAAAAAATGAATCAAACTGCTTGTACTCATAACACTGCGTGTTTTTTCCACGACATCAAAGCTTGGTTAAGTTTATAGAAAGTTACACACCAAAATGAACTTACGTTTCCTTGTATTTTATTGGAAATTACTATAAAATATCCAAATTATATCTTATACATTTTTAAAATGTTAAAATTACATCGTTAAAAGGCAAAAAATTCAGACTATTTATCAAAAATTGCTTAAGGATATTTGATACTAATATAATGTTGAATATGTAAAAAATATTCATTGTAAATTTTTCAAATTTATAAGGAAATCACACCACAAAAATATTTTGTGTTATAAACTTACCGATAAAACGATATCCGTTTACTGAACGTTCTCGGGTATGATTCATTGAGAATCTATGTAATGATTAGAGAACACATCATATAATATGAAATAGTATCAATTAGAATTGACTAAAATATCTCTTTTCTTGTGTTATTCTGGCAATTTCTTTTGAAATTTTAATTTTAAGTTTCGAGATTGTGATTGCAACTTTCCTTTCAAATACCTAAACAGGAAAAAATCAAATGTGATGAGATTTTAAATCAGTTATTAACAAAATTTGTATTATATAATGATTTTATTTAGTTCATATTTAACTACACGATTAATACATTTCACGATTTGAAAAGAAATTATCGAATTAAGAATACTATATAGTTAAATATAAAAAATAGCTTTGGCTTTCATCCCATTTCATATATTTCAAAGTCCACATAATCAAGCAGTTAAATGAAAATTTTATAATTATATTTTACAAGTTATTTTAAAAAGATATTAGTTAAAAGGATCTGAATCTCTATTAATAAAAATAAATATAATTATTATCGTCTTTTTAGTTTAGAGGACAATGGGATAGTTCCCCTAGTTCTGGTTCAGTTCCTGCTGGTGAATTGGAAAATGCTAGACCACAAACTGCCGGTGAAGAAGAATTACAATTACAATTAGCTTTGGCAATGTCACGTGAGGAAGCGGAGCAAGATGCTGCACGACGACGTTCAGATCAAGTTCGATTACAATTAGCATTGTCGCAAAGTCAAAATGATTTTCAGTAAGTTAACTCATTCATTTAAATCTTAACCCAGTGTGAACTATTTAAAATGGCTTTTAGGGTAAATGATTTTTCTCGATTTTGCCAAGAGTTGATTATCTTTGATAATTAATAATAATGTGATAGTTACTTGTAAAATTCGCATTACATAACATAATTTTCTTGATATGAAATAATTTTTATTGAAAATGATATCATTATCCGCCTTTAAAAGAAGATATTCAATTACACTCGCAACTCTAAATTAGTTATTTTCGGGCATTAGTTATTTTGATCAGTGTCGAAAAAATATAAATTTTAGGTTAGTATTAAAAATTTATTGAATTATGTTATTTTCAAATTACAGACAACCAGAAGAACCTAAAAAAAGCCATATGTTAGATTTATTAGATGTAAATTTAAGTGATACGGCCAGTGCATCGTCTACGGATCCTTGGGGCTTACCTATACAGCCCCCACCACAACCGCCTCGACCACAGGTAATATTTAATTTAAGTTTAATGCATGTTTTATAATTTCATTAATGCATGAGTTTTTATGCCTACGTTTAAATTCATAGTCTTTGGATATTGATTATTATTACGATTCTTTGGTAAGTTTTATCATACGAAATTTAATTTTACGATATTTTCAAATAGAATATAGCAAAATTGAAAAATCAATACTATAGTTATTGTATTTAAAAAAACATATTTAATTTTTTATTATAATAAGCAAAGAGTCCATCCCAAAAAAGATGAAAATTAAAGGATAAAATTTATTGGAAAGATAGTGTTGTATAATATAAACACATATCGTAAGACTTTTTTTCCTGAGTTGTAACGAAACTCAGGAGCTTAATTTTTAGTCGAAAAGTGACATTTGAGTAATTTATCAGTTAAAACAATTTATTGGTATAACAATACATAAAATAAAATGAAATCTGTGGCCAATTCGAACAGTTTACTTTGGACATTTTTTATGAATATGACTGTAATATTTTATACATATGACGATAACATTAGGATAACTATTTGAACAAATAAATGTTTTGTTATTAAAAATTTTTTTAGACCGATCCTTGGAGTGTAACATCAGGAGGTACTTCGTCACCAACACCTGCCGATCCATGGGCACCGGTAACATCGGTAACACCTATACCTCAAGCTGATCCTTGGCAAACATCTTTATCAACCAGTAATTTAACTACTGCAATTTCACAACCAACAAAAAAAGACCCATGGGCACCGACTATTAGTCCACCAAATCTTAGTCCGTTAAGTGGTACATTATCAAGTAATAATATTTCAAATTCAGGCGTTACTAGTCCAATTTTGGCTGGATTAGGAGGCACCACAACAACAGGAAATACTGGAGTTTCATTACTTAGCCCTTCATCAGATTTAGATGAGTTTGATATAATTTCGAATCGAAATACTTCAACAAATGGAAATTCTAATAACAATAAGGTTTATATTTAATTCTCGAATATCTTTACATTAAAATTTATATGGCTGCATGAAAGAAAATTCGTTGATATCACTTATACAGATCTCAGCGTATCCTTAACACAATTATATTCATAGACACAATTTCATTCCCCAATGCTATTACGTCATCACCTTATTTATTAGTGGCAAACGGACACTTTCATACATATAGTCGATTTATTTACTCTAGTCTCCATAGTAAAATGTACACAGGGCTATATCTTTATTATAGCCTAGTAAAGAATATTTGTTTTCATTCTTATATGATTACTTTAAATAGTTCTTATTTATCAGATAAAATACATCACTAGAATTGTAAAATTAAAATATTTTCTTGATTTTAGCAAACAAACGGTACTTCAGATCCATTCGATTTGGGTTTACTTGTTGATACGTTACCTACAAATAATACTACATCATCATCAACTGGTGCTACGAAAAAAACCCCTCAATCATTTCTTGGTGAAAATTCATCACTTGTCAATCTTGATAATTTAGTAACATTGGGAACAAAACCACCTGCAAATACAAATACAGTAGTGTCACCACCATTTAATCCATTTGCCGATACAATTCAACCTAGACCAACAATGAATCAAATAAAACAGCAACCATTTACAATGCAACCTGCTGTACAAGATCCATGGGCACCAGTAAATACAACGACACCACAAAATCAAACACCTTGGATGAAACCTTTTGATCAACCAAATCCATTTTTTTCATAACCAGGTAAATAAGTGTTACAGATTTTGAATATTATTTTTATCCGTAGCATTTTTTTCACTCTTGTACTATTAAATTGCAGACAAGTTAGGAACAAGCTTAAGGAACTTCAAAATAATAGTAATTTTTTTAATATCTTCGAATCCAAGTGCGAATTGCAAAAATTTATTATTTTTTTAAGACTAGGTATATGTTTTTGGATGCACTAATAAAAATAGTAAACAGCTGGTAATTTAGATACAGATTTCTATTTAATGTCGAAAATGTGCTATCAAATTTCGTCATTGATTCGGGCTACCCGTGATTAATTTTGCGGGTTCATAGATCTATATATTGAAATTATTGATCACTGTACTTAAATTTTTTAACTGTGCCTAATTTTTATTAACTTTGATAATCTACCTTGATATAATTGATTTTTATGTTCTTTATTACTGAAATTCCAGCACTAGCTACATTTTAGATACCAAAGCGTTCTTTATTGCAGTGCAACATTGAACAAATCGTTTTTTATTGCAGTGTAACCAAGTTTAGTGCTCTCGCTGCACTAAGTCAGGAACAGGAACAGGCAGTGAAGTACAAGTAAAAGTGGAGGAAAAATTAAATAATAAACAAAAACTATTTGAATATTTTATAAACACAAAAATGTTAAAAGAAGAATGAGTAATAATCAATCGATGTATGAGGTTATAAATTTTGAATTGCCTATTAAATATGAAACCAATGTCTTTATTGCATTTTATAAAAACATTTTTCAAAGCAAAAAGTAATTTTTCCAATAGATTGAATAAAAGCAAATAATATGGAAAATCACTGCCATGTTCTTTACTACATTATTTGCATTGGTTTTGTTCAGTGCAGTGCAGCCTGAAATTAGTGCAGTAATAAAGAACTGACTTTATATACACTTTTTATAAAATTAAAATAATATCTTCTGTTTTTCTTTTTAGGAGATTAAATTGAAAGTAAATTGAAATAAAACAAAAATGATAAAAGTATTGTAAACGTCCATATTTTTATTCGGTAAGGGCACTGATATATATTTATATATATATATTTGTAGATTGGAAATTTCCATGAAATTTATTTTTAATATAATTTGTATTAGTAATATATATTATTTTATTATTATAAATAGGATATTTGTGTATATTTATTAATTATTCTTTACAACGTATATAATATATATTTTACAATTATATATATAATATATAATACATTGACTGTATATCATAATATTATTTTTTAAATAATACAAAATTTATTAATTCATAGTTTTTATAATACAGATCGAGCCATTTTAAATGATTAACTATACTAAGTTGTGCATTTATCATTGTTTTTATTTTTATTATTAATTCAGAAGTTTATATTCATCGGTTTGTGTTTTTGTTATTTATCTGAAAAATTTTGAAGAATAAGATTAAGATTGATTGATAATTGAAGTTGTATTAATGCAACTACATTGCCATTACATTTTCAGGATCTTATTAAGGCCAAATAATGTTGGATAAAATTTTGTTTAATAGAGGAAGAAAAAGTCTCTTTATAAAATAAGTCCTTATGTTAAAATAAATTGTCACATGTTACAAGAAGGTCATGTTTATAAAAATATTTTTTATAAAGATTATGTATATAAATACGTTTAAAAATTATATTTTTGAGAAAGTTGTATAATTAATGTGAACGAAAAATTCGACTACATACATTTACTTCAAATCTGCAAATAAATAAAATAACACGCTCTGATCAACTGATTTATTATCTAAACGTAAGAAAATTAAATTTGAATAGTGTGTTTCTTAAATCTGAAATGAATAGAAATGATTTGGATTTTACACGCCTCTCATAAGTTTAATAAATCACATGAATTTGGTATCCTTTATATATTTTACATGATTCAATATTTCTTTAAATTTTGTATTATTATAATTTATTTATGAAAATTTTAAGAAAATTGTACAATGTGTTCTGTGATGTGAAATTACTCATACAAAATACGAGAGAGCATTCAATCATTAGGGGACGACAAGTTACATATCTCTGTTCATAAATCTGATTAATAATGACAGCTAAAGGTTAAAAGTTTATAAACAGATTTTGATTTGTGTGTCTGCATATAATTGTGGTATGCAATGAGAGTTTGGTAACTTTTTCTTCGCATTTGGAATCTTACTTTGAATGGGTTTCAATTTTCGGTTAACTCCGATTCAAAATTTGAATAGTAGGAGGTTTAAGTCTAATCGAATCTATAAATAATTTCATATTCTACCCGATTCAAAATTTAGAATAGGTTTTAATCCGAGTAAATTAAGTAAAAATAAATTTTCGGCTAAATTACATTCATAGCCGAATCAGTACTATTCATTTCCAATTGATTCCGATTCAATTTCAATAGGATTTATTCGGTCTTTTTATTAGACTTAGCAGCTACTTGGAATACATTTTTGGATATTCAACTCCAAATAAAATGAAAAAGAAGCAAAATATGTATGTATAAAAATATATGAATAAGGTTGAACTCTTTTGGGAATGAGTCATCAAGACGTAAACTATGTATTCTCTGGTGATCGACAAAAGGTCTATAAAATGTAAATAAAATATAGTATATAAAATGTATTTTTTACTGGCATATGTTTGCATTGTATATACCACGTTTATATTTGAATCAAGATTTTATTTATCGTGTGCATGCAATAAAATCGAAGCGTAGATTATTACAAGTATCAGATTTACACTAAAATACGGCCGTTACCCTCTTCATGTTAGGACTGGAGTCAAAGTGTTCATGGTTTTAGAGGTATTCTATTTGTATACAAAACATTATGCATGTATATTCAAATTTACAAATATTTTCCCAACGGTTTGTGCAAACCGTCACCAAATTAGCAACGAGTAACATCTCCTCAGAGAATCATTACAACTAGCTAATTCATACTGATGATGACTACTTTGTAGTCAAAATACGTATTTATAAAATACAAAATAATTTGATCTAGGAAATTGGGGAAAAAATCGAAATTTATATGAAAGTGTTGTAAAACTTCATTTATGCATATACTTTTTATATTACATTAAAAAAATTTAAAGTAAAAACTCATTTTTTTTACTTATTCTTATAATTTTTTTTCGTTTATTGTTGTTTAAGTTTATTAATCAATTATTATAGAAAAATCTAAAATTATTGTTGCAACAATGTAAAAAATGCAAATTTGAGAAATTGAAAATTTATAATTTCATTTCTTTCCTTTCAATGAAAATTTTGATCGAAGTAAGTACTTACTAAACTTAGTAAGCCAGTCAGCAAAAAAAAAATTAAAATTTTACAAGCTGACTATAGCGTTTTTCGTCCAGGACAGAATAACTGGCCTAACATAACACTAAACATCGGTTTACGTTATATGCCGTACATAACCTCACAGACTGAATATAATTGACAGTACTAAATTTAGGAATATAATTTAATTCCTATAAATAGTTGCAAATGGATAATTTTATGAGAAATATTTTATTGGAAAAAATATTAAATGATTCAGTAGATAATATCTTTAATTTAGTGAGTTAAGTGCTTAAGTTCAGATACAAAGAACAATGACTGATCTGTTCCTGTCCGTTTTGTTTACATCAATAATAAGCAAAATGGTGTACATTACGACATGCTTACTGCGTTAACACTTATTTCATGTCCCGGCTGAAAATTTTTACTAAATTTAGTAAGTACTTACTTCGGCCAAACACGCCCAATGTATCAAGTGTGTTGTTTTTTGGTACTTTCTTTGTAATCTTATTAAAATAAGTACAATTACTCGCCATATTAACAAAATTAATTATTTTTCGTAAAATTAGCTTTTGTGAGAATGATTTCTGTTAAAACAAAACAAACAAAAAATTATGATTTTACCAAAATTTAAATTGAGTACTTTGTTGATGACTATCAGTTATATAAATTCAAAAAAAGATTTTGCTCCTGCACTAATTAATCGTTACACTGTGCATTGTCAAACTTTCATACACTCTCAAAATAAAAACTTATAACGTACAAAACACTGAATATTTTCTTAATATATTATTAAATAATTTAACAAACTTAGCTCACTTACCAAGAGAAGTTAAAAATAATATGAATGTATTTCTAAATTATATAAAAATTATTGTAGGAATTTAAATAAAAAATTGAATCTTTAACTTGGCTCCTCCTGTATAATAACACTTTCGAATTAGTATAGATTCAAATATGGTGTAATTTTTATACATAAAAAAATTTTAAAAAACTGTGCAATTTTTAATAATAATGTTCTTGATTTGCTATTTCTTACAATAAATTAACTTGATTCTAAGGATACTAAGCTCATATCGTTTGATTTCCTGGTACCTAAATTAAACAGTTCATATCAAATTTTTATAAACATCGAATATTTTCTACTTAATTTGACTGTTAAAAGTCAATATATTTTGAATTTTCTATGGTAAAGCTCCCATAAATAATTCACATGTTCATAGTGTTGAGGAAACCTGAATCTTTCGGAAAAACGATAAAGTAACAAATTTAAGAATGTAATTTTTATTTCTGTTAAATTTTTTAATTATATTCATCAAAATATATTTTAATAATAGAAAATACCTGTTTTAGATATGTACTATGAATACCAAAAGTCTACTATTCATTTTTTAAATATAAGAACATAAAAAATAATGTTCTAACTGAAAATCCTGCTCACTGCCGAGTATTTTAGATCTGTATACTATGTACAGCAAGTTTTCGAGAATAATTTAACTTGTGAAAATTTAATCCAACGAAAATCAAACGGCGATTGCCTCTTAAACCATACTAACAGAAAATAGTAAACGTCATTTAACATACAGCTTAATTGACCACGAAAAAATTAATTCTTATTTTAATAACAATAGAAAAAAATCATTAATTTTTTAATACATTGTGAACACAAAGCATAGTCATATAATAGCCAATAGGATTTGCATATATGATTCAATTTCAAATATAGAAAGAAATTAAGTGTGAAATTTTTTCTCTAATCATATTTTGGCAACCTTGTTTACATGTACGGATCCCATGTTGTGTTAAGTTTTACCAGATACTTCAATTGGCTAGCCTCAACACATAGAAATGTACTACGCTCAAAATATATTTAGAATAATAAAATTTAAAATGTTTTTGTATAAATTTTTGTGAATCTATAACACATTGATGAAAGAAGAGCATTTAATTATACTTAACAATTATGGGGCGAGGGACAATAATGATTAATTTCTTAGAAATAATTTTTAAACCGAATAAAACTAAAGCTTATGCAAACACACCCCTTCTGTTAGTACTCCAAGTATATAACAATTTGAATCTTAGGCTTCGGTCACATAAGCTTTTAATTTAACGCAGAAACGAACGTCCTTTATGCATGATCGAATTAGCAAATCACAAATACAATAATCGCTCAAATAATGAATTAAATATTTTATGTGTCATTTTAGCATACTATTGAAAATTTTTTTTTAAAGAAATATTTCATAACTGATGTTTTTTAATTAGCAATTTCTAATTAATACGATTAGTGTGTTTTAATAAACTTACTCATTTCAGGTGTTATTGCAATATAAAACAACAAAAATTCGTTAAATGGGTGTTCGTTAGTACGGGCTTCATAAAAGAACTCACTTTATAGAATTTTCTAATAAGAAAAACTTACCTTTTAATTTTAAAATGTTACATAATTACATAGAAAATATTTTGATAGCATTGTGTGGGTATTTAATCGGGATAAAGTCTGCAGAAATTATTTAATTAATATTTAAATAAATATAACTTCCAATTTATTTGACCACTTTTTTATTTAAATACTTTAATAATTTAAAATATTATGGTCTGTTTCGTCTAAAATAGACCTTGTTATTAAAAAGGAGCTTTGAGAATAAAAATAAATGTTGGAGGAAATTAATTTTCAGCAAGAAAATTTTTTTAATTTTAATATTTTATTACATATTTTTATTGATTTTTACCCCATTTTTATCTATTGTATTTTAATCTTATTCGTCTAAATGTAGGTTGAATGAAAGATGAATTAAGTTCAAGAAGTCTTCCCTATTATCTGAAAATCTAATTGGTTACGAATGTCTAAATTTACCACGGATATGGAAGATGATGAAACTTCTTCACCCGAGGATAGTTATTGTTATTTTCAGGAAATTAGGTACGAAGTGTTCGAATCCGAAACTTAGATTTATTTGAGCTTTTACCACTAAAGAAACTAGAAGCAATTTTCCTGTTTTTGTAAACATTGTAGGTTATTTCAGATGAATTATATTTTGTTAATCTTAAAAAATATATCTGCATTTTGTGAAAGAAATAAAATCATTTTCAGTCAGTTTGTTTTATAACGAAATTGGTACTATCAACTATTTATTTTGTCATCTTTGAATTTGTATCCAACATTTATCCCTTAAATAAGGATAAAATACACGCATTTGCTTCTAATATGTGACATTTAAAAGCTGATCGGAAATTAGACAATACTTGACCAAAATAATGCGACGATCTGAATCTTTCATATCTATTTAAATGAAATAAGTGAGGATAAAAACTGTGTTAATTGTTTAAATATCCAACATATGATGTAGTATGAATATTTTAACTATTTTCAGTCATCGGCATTCATAAGTTCATATAGTTGTAAGAGATTGTTAAATAATATATAATGTATACGCTAATAAGCTGAATTTCAATTGATGGCAAAAGATGGATCGTGGGTCCATAGGCCCTATTGAGCGATTTGCTAATTTACAAACTTAAATTCACTTTTCAGGTTTGGGATACTTTACTTAAATTTCAGCTCGCCATTTCTTTTTATTTTTGAATTATCTTGACGAATTGACATACTAAAAAGGACTAATAAAGAAATTCTATGAACACCTATACCCAAGTATTGCAGTTTCTTCAAAATTTTCTTCTAGCATTATAAATTTTAGACTAAATTTAATATACCTTCATATATTTTATTTTTGAATCTGAATGTTATTAAAAATACATCATAAAAATTGTATATTAAATAATTTTAAATAAATATGAAAAATTCAAAAAACTGCTAAAAGGTTTGTTTATGATGAAATAGTACATCAATCATTAGCGACCACAATGAATTATGCGTAACCTTCTTATGTTTATTTCGAACTAAGTCAAATAATATTAAATTATTTTGTCGAGTTTTTCCTTGCGTAAACAAGATATTTTTTACGCTAAAAAATGCAATTTTAGCAAAGTATTTATGCAAATATAATATATGAAGTATTTTATTTTTGTTAATTTCTAAAAGAAGAGATAATCCGCGTCTAAAAGAACATGGGTGCGTTCAATATGTAAAAAATAAACAAAATTGTAGAGAACATAAAGAGTGGAGAGAGAGAAAAAGAACCTATCTTGTTTTCTTCAATATCTGATCTTATGACACAATTGAAAGGTTTGGGCCGTATTCTTTCTAAAATTAGAAAGTATAACAAACTCGGGATGGATTTCGATACATTTATACATACTATTGTTCGTCAAAATTGTTGAAATTCGACCATAATCACTCAGAAGTTAATAAATAATTAATTGTAGCTCTAGAATTATAATCAAATTTTAAAATCAGTAAGTTCTTGTACATATGAAAATTATTAGCTACAATCTTTGTTTTAACAATTTTTTTTTTTTTTTTTTATTCTTAAAATATCAATTTATTTCTTTTTGAAGTAATGAATAAATGATTTCTAAAATATAATTAATAATTATAATTTTTAATAAAGTTTTGTTGAGCAAACGTAAATGCCATAAAACTATTGTAAAAAATTTTTTACATTAAAATCTTTTTTTACATTATGTTTACATGCACAGGATAAAAACAGAAAAAGCTATATAAATCATTTTAAATTTGGCTTAAATAAACTTAAATAAACAAATACTCTTTATTAAACACTTAATACAATAAAAAAAACTTACAAAGTGAATACAATTTTCAGTATAATATCTTAAAATGTAAACAATACGGCCTTACAGAAGCTAAAAAGTGATGAAGTGTTTTATTAACACTTAAGAAATATTTTTGTCTACATTTGTATGATAAAATATTGTATTGTTAATAAATAAAAATAAAAAAATTATAAATATTTTGTAATTTGTCTTTATAATTGTTATTAAAATGCATTAATTATTTTAACGATTTTAATCGTTAAATTTCACAAGGTAAGTCATTAACTATTAATTATAAATAAGGGTTTGATATTCATGCAAGAAATATTTTAAATTCTTGAACTGTCATACTAATTAATGCAATTTTCATGGTAGTCCTAAAGTAGCAAATGATAGATGAGTGTACCTAATGCCGTAGAGTATACTTACGGATGCCAAGAACTAGAAAATTTCAAATATTACTGCCTCAAATATTACTGTTGATATTCGTATCATTACACGAATATTTAACTGAAATCACATAAGAAACTTCTAAAAACAAAAGTTATTTTAATAAATTTTATTACATACACGTATTCCATAATTCCCTAGCATCTGCCTTCTTATCGATAATTACAATTATCAAAAAAACGGATTGGGATCTTTAATTCTTAAAACGTCTACAAATTTACACTCGGAATTTTTATTTTGTTATAGTTTGTGTATATTTAAAATATTTTTTACTTTTTTGTGGCAAGTTCAATATATCGCATTTTTGAATGCAAAAACGGATCCTCTATAATGAACTCCTTTGTCAAGAATTTAAGTTATGAATGTTAGAAATAGGACTCGTTTTATTTATCTTCTCGTTAATAGTATATGGCATCGTAAAACTTCTAACTACTTTTCTGCTTAAAGTTTGTCATTTTTTCTTTATATGATAACATTACCATATATCGGTTGTTATGAAGCACTAATTTTTCAAATCAACGGTCTGACAGTTATTTCTTGGAGAATACGCACCTTTGACATTCTTTATATAACAATGAATCAATTTAATGTGGAGTATTAAAAAAATTAATGTTAGTCGTTTCCACTTGTTAAAGGTACAAACGTATGAATGAAAAAGGTAAGCGAATAAGAGCCAGCGCACACCGTAAGATTTTTTTATTAAAAAATCTGATGGTCAACGCACACCATCGGACTATAAGAAAATCTGATGCTACTTCAGACAAAAATTTTAATGAATGATCAGAAAATCTGGTGGTGGTCGCCCGCTCTAATAGTGTTTATTACAAATTTCAAATTTTAATAGGTCCAATTAACTGAATTTAACGGAGTTAATCAATAGCTATTATACAAATGTTATAAAATTTGGTACGCGCAATATTGACATAAAAACATTTAGGAAAAAACTCTTGGTCATGCACTAAGTTTTCTTGTTAATATTGTGCATACCAAATTTTAACATTTGGATACGTATCTTTTGAGTTATTTGTGCTGGGAAAACAAACAACAGCTGTTTACCAGCACACTCCTTTATGTTAAAACAATAGCTGTTTATAAGCCGTCTTAAGTCAACAGCTGTTTATAAGTACATTTCTTTATGTATAATTTGAAAATACAAAATTTTGTAAAAACACACTTATCCACACAGTGAACTAGCAATCCTATTATAAACTTATTATCTTACTTATATTTATTCAGATTTAGTTTTCGTACATTTGTTCCTCAACTTATGAATACTCTTACGATTCAACAGAAACCTCGTATGGACAATCAGCCGTAGTAGCTACAGCAACCGATGGTAAATAATATGCTCTTAAAAGATTATGTAATCTTGCTACTTCAGCATCTTCCTTTTCAAATTGGCGTATCATTTGCGAAAATTTTACTATTCCTTCACGACCTTCTGCAAACCCGTACTTTTTTATAACATTCATTTCAATTTCCATTATCATTGGAAACACATATTGCATCATTTTTAGCATTTCATTTCCTATACTCTCACGAGCTTCTTGTAGTTTCAATGAATTTTCTTCCGTATTTAATTCTTCTAAAACGTCATTTAAAGCTGCTATAGCATTCTCAACACTAAAATTCGACATAATAAAATGTAATTTTATTCCACTATTTGGAAACACCACACTGCACTATCCTTTGTAAATTCAATGTCTAAAGTAGAATATGTTTTTTCTAAATGTATAATTAGCAATTAAATCTTTTCTAATTACTTTTAAATTAAAAAAAGAAAAGATCACAATTCCAATATAGGCAAGACGTATTTATATTATTTTTATCACAGACCTTTCTTCATCTGGATTTCAGTAAACTATCAAAATTTGTTTGGTTTGTTCCAGTTTATACTGGAAATAATAAAAATTAATTATTAGAGCAGGCGGCGGAGGTACATAGAAAATCGGGAAGTTGCCAAATCAATTTATGGTACAATTTCTAATTACACCTTCTCCTATTTCTATGAATCATCATAAGTTTCGAAGTAATTTTAATGCTTCTTTTCTGTTGTATTACATATAAAATTGACATAGAATATAATAATATAGATGAGTTTATGTCCTATCTATACAATGTTAGCGTTATTTATATTTTGAAGTTACTATTTTTTAAATGAAAAACGGGCATTTTGAATCTCCGATAATTCAAAATGTATTAATATTTCGAAAAAAGTTTACAATACATTTTTTGTTCAAAATCTGCTGTTTTACCTATTTCTGCTTTTAGTGTTGAAATCTGTATCCTCAGAAGGGATAGTACGCAATCCATCTACTACGGAGTAATTTTTTATTGACTATATTAGTTGAAGCAATTTTAATTATCAAAATTTAAAAAAATTCTTCAAATCAGAGGAGCTTTGACCTGTTTCGAAATAAGGCACTTTTTGTGTAATTCTCTTCCAGTACAGAAGTATTTAAAAATCAGCAACTGGAACAAACTCAAAGTTAAAAAAATCCACAGACTTCTATACTATATCCATAATTAATAATAAACACACATGTTCAAATGTTCAACACTGTCATAATTTATTACTTTAACCTGTTTTTATGATAGAAAATTTTAAATATGACAAATTTTACGAACGAAAATATTGAAAAAATTGGTGAAGTTTTATTAGATAAAAATAGACCATTAAAAGAACGTTTTAGAGCATTATTTACTCTCCGAAATATAGGAGGACCGCTTGCAATTAAATGTATCAAAAACACATTTCAAGATGATTCTGTTTTATTGAAACATGAATTAGCTTATTGCTTAGGGCAAATGCAAGATGTAAATGCTATTCCAATTTTAAATTCAGTATTAGAGGATTTATCTCAAGAACCAATGGTGAGGCATGAAGCAGGTATGTTTTTGCTTTGTTAATGAAATAAGCAACGAATATTTAATGATTAATTTTTCTGTTTAGCCGAAGCATTAGGAGCTATAGGGTCAAAAGATTCTCTTGAAATTCTTGAAAAATATAAAAATGATCCTGTGATTGAAGTTTCTGAAACATGTGAAATAGCTTTAAATCGAATAAAGTGGTTGCTTAATAAAGACGATAAAAATGTTTCATCAAATCTGTATGCATCAGTTGATCCTGCACCTCCAACAAATATTGAAAATATCGAAGCATTAAAAACTATGCTTTTAGATGAATCGCTTCCGTTATTTGAAAGATATCGAGCGATGTTTTCATTGCGAAATATTATTAGTAAATCAGCAGTTGAAGCATTGGGTGCAGGATTATTGCAGGGTAAAAGTGCATTATTTCGACATGAAGTTGCGTTTATTATGGGTCAGTTACAAAGTGAACATAGTATACCGTTTTTAAAACAATCGTTAGAGAATCAAAACGAGAATGAAATGGTAAGACATGAATGTGCGGAAGCTTTAGGTGCTATCGCTACACCTGATTGTTTAGAAATTTTAAATAAGTACTTGTTAGATGATAAAAGAGTTGTTAAAGAGAGTTGTGAAGTTGCATTAGATATGAGTGAATATGAAAATAGTCCAGAATTTCAGTATGCAAATACATTGGTTCAAATAATATCTTAATGTATTTTATATAATGGATGATGATATAATTGAATATTGTGGAAGAATGCATCTAAATTATAAACTACAGTGTTCAGTAAACTTCAATCGCAACTATTCCTATCTTTAATTAGGAACACGGGCTTATCCACATTTAAATTCTCAATTCCACATTTTTTTTCGCTCTTCATATTGTTTATGGATGTATTTTTTGTAAAGAAAAAATGCGTATGATTAAGAGTTGTTAAGTACGACATTCTTTTCTCACTATTGTTTGCATATATTTTAATAAAGATATTTTCAAAAAATTTTTTTAACGTTTTATATCAGAAAAACTCCTATATACATCATCATTTCCTTAAGCTAATTCTGTACTATTAGTCAGTTACGGAACAATATTACGTCCATAATTCACCAAAACTGATATATCTATAAGTGTCTTATTAAAGAATATGTAATAATTAGAATTATACAAACTCAAAATTTGAAAGTTATGAATCTAAACTCCATTTTTACAGATATTAAATATTTTGTATATTCTCTATTCATAACTTATATCGTCATGCTGGTCAGTGTTAATTATTTTAAAATACTATGTATTTTAATCTTAAAAATCGTATGTATTCTGCAATCTTAAAAATCATCGAATCCACTAGAGTTTTTATAAAAATTTAGCATTGGATATATGCAGATGCCACAATTAAATAAAATTATACTCTATAATGCAGCATACATTTCATCGATAATGAATGAGAATTCGCTATTTACAATAAACTAAGGATCATTATTCATTATGTGATATTTGATGTTCATGTTTAGAAAAATAAAAGGTAAAGCTGACTGAATTCTTAGTACTGAACTCCGTTAGGTTATATTCTATGAATGTTAGTATTGCCATAAAGGGGGATTAAGAGATGTGTGAATACTTAATCTTATATGGATACAATTTCATAAAATTGAATATAACTTATTGGTTTACCTATAATTTATTGAGTATAAATTTGAATATAATTTTTTAAAGAAATAACATTTTTGTTTCGCCTTTGAAATTTTAACATACCGATAAATTTTACCATACTAAGCTAGACTTCCACTGGCCTAGGTCTAAATCCGCTATAGTTTGGAAATGGTATATGATGCATGAGTCCGTGATTCGTGTATGTGTGTTTGTTTACAGGAGAAATTTTTTTCAATATTTTATGGGTAATCATTTAAGTATATGTTTTATTATTGAAAAAAATAATTTTCGCTTTAAAAAATATTCTTTTAATTCCAAAATCTAACGCTATCTTTATTAAAGCGCTAATAAAAATAGAATTTAATCGAAATTTTGAATACATAAATATATCACAAAGATCAATTCTTCCGAGCCTTTTATATTAGGTAAATTTCACACTTAATCGTAATATGTGATTTATGTTGGCAATACTGTAAAAACTTATGTTGTTGACACTGTAAATGGTATTAGTTCTTTTATAAATTTTGCGTGTATCTGAGTGCTTGTGGTAAGTTAAAATTAACGAATCTTTAAACATCGAATTAATTATTTCATATAAATGTAGTCTTATACATTATATTTAAGTATGGTAAATAATTCTATTTTATTTTAATTATATTTAGGATACTCCTCAGTTTTTCCGCAAATATCAAACTTAAACATGGTAAGTTACAAAATAACCTACAAATCGTTAGTTTTTATTTATTAATTCGTTTTAATTTTTACAGCCACGTGAAATTAAAGAAATTAAGGATTTTCTTCTTAAAGCAAGAAGGAAAGATGCAAAATGTAAGTTTTTTTTTCACTTTTTTTAATCGATAAATTAATATTTAATCTTATCCTTTAATTACAGCTGTTAAAATAAAGAAGAATCCAGAAAATGTCAAATTCAAGGTTCGATGCTCAAGATTTTTATACACCCTTGTTATAACTGACAAAGAAAAGGCCGAAAAATTAAAACAATCTTTACCACCAGGTAAATATATTTGGTTTTACCAAATTTATTCCACAGTTCCAGCTTCATTTATTATTTTTAATATATTAAGTGACGTTTTATACTGTGGAGATAAAAGACTGGTGCTTACCACGGCTTGTTTAATAATAAACAAATCGAAATTAAATCCAGTGACATATTTTTAATCCACTAAAGTTACAAATTTCTTAATGTCTTATCTAGAAAAATCAATTTAAAAACATTCAATGATTATGCTTGCATACCGATACTATAACAGGTTGTGTTGAGCGAAAAAATTAAACAAACGCGCTATAGAGCATGAGTTGGTATAAAAATATAGGACCTCGAACTATACTAAGTGTTGTATTACTATGCGCCGCGGTGTTCTAATTCTTATTTTATTTAAATATTGAATAAAAAATTTAAGATAGTGACTTTTGATTAACCTTATCTTAAATTTTCGTACCAAAAATATTTTTATCTCTAATTTTTATGTATTTTATTTACAGGTTTACAAGTCAAAGAAGTTAAATAAGGTTAATATTATGTATTATTTCTACAAAAATAAACTGTAAAAATCATTCAAGTGTTGTTATTTGCCCTGTTATCATGACTGGTAATTTATTACTTGGGATATAACGACAGAATCTTATATTTCCATACCTTATTTTTAATGATAAAAATTTTATATTTGGGAATTTTTTGGAAATTTTGACAGTAGAAAATTTTATTTTATGATAGCAATCAATAACTCATGTGCAGAAAATATATAGAAATAATTAATTCTTCATTACCGCGTGAATTATTCTCGTTTTATAAAGTTAATACCACAGTTCCAGCTTCATTTATTATTTTTAATATATTAAGTGACGTTTTATACTGTGGAGATAAAAACTGGTGCTTACCACGGTTTGTTTAATAATAAACAAATTGAAATTAAATCCAGTAACATAAATTCATATATTTAAGATTAGAAACACAGAGATGATCAAGGTATTTTGAAGGCTAGTTTTATCTTTCTCGAAACAAAAGTGTGAAAATTAAATTACAAAAATCCTATTTCCTTGTAGAAGAAGTGACAACACTGTGCTCTAGCCTAGTTTTAACCTGATTCAATAAATTAACGGAATTTCATATTTTATGATCATTTTGTATACTCACATTTAGGTAGTTTTGTATTTTTTTTTTTATGTAAATGGTCTGCAGAACACGATTGAGACATGAATGCTTGTAAAAAAGAGTCATAAATGGAAAAACATTTTTTACACTACTTGCGTTTTTAAAAAATGTTTCTTTTTTAAAGTTTTATTAATTGATTTTTCCCTAGATTGTTAAGTCTTAAATTAATAAATTAACTTCTTTTTACCTAAGCTTTATCATCCAATTACCATGCGTTTTCATAATTTCACATGCTTTATAAAATATTAAATTTTATTCTGAATAAATGTAGTGTTCTAGAATAGTTAACGAAAAAAGTACAAAAGTTTTATAATGAGCCACCCTCGCGTTTATAACGGGATGTTTGAAGCTCAGAATGTAATGTAATTAAATTTTACAATATTCAATTTATGGAAAAATAATAGCAAAAATACTTTTTATAACAAACGATATTTATTTATTTTCACCAGGTATAAAAAAAAAAACAATTTTGTAAAAATTATTGCTTTTAATTCATTACAAAATAATATAACATAATTCGTCATTTTTTAAAATAATTTCAATTCGTTTTTAGTTACGTGTCAATTATTAAACATTTTTTTTTTTTTTAGTATGTTAGAAAGAACATCATAGTTATTAAAATATGTAAAAAATAAGTTTTACAAATAAAATTAATTTATGTTATGAATCTTTTATCGGTTGTTCTTTATCGTCTAAAACTGTTTGATAAATTATACTCCATGCTAATTTAAGTATCTTATCCCATGATTCTTCTTTACATTTGTCCAATTGTGAACCCAATTCCTTTGATAGCCATTTAAGTATTGCAGTGCGTAATTCCTTAAAAATAAGAAGAATAAATTAGTATTAATAATTAAAAGGATTACTATGTGACAATGTAAGTAGCTAAAAAAGGTTAAATTATAATCAATTATAAATTATTTTTTTACGCTATTTTTTAATAATCATAGACTTGAGTTAACCTTTTTGCATATTTGAAGTTAAAAAATTTTAATTAATAAATTGTTTTTAAACATATTTGATCGTTGATATATTATGATTGTAAAAAATGGGATCGATACACTCAACGTTTTCGTCAACACGTTGAAGACAAAAATGACAAAACATTTTTCATAAAAATATTATCTATTGCATAGTTGTTGCACTTACTGAAACAACTTTTCCCAATTAATTAAACTCGAAATAGGCTCATAATCAGCCGTCAATTAAATAATCGTTAACTAGTAGAAAAAAATTTCTCGTTTTAACCATAATGGAGAAAATAAATATCAAAATGTTGTGAAATTGGATATTTTTTGAAAATAACTTCGATAAGTGCGCTATGTTAATTTCAATATTGTGCATACCAAACTATTACATTAAGGTGTGTGCTCATAGAGGTAACAATCCCCCTTCAAGTATACGAGATTAGGCAAGTGAGCAATGACTCATGAAGTAATTTTGCATATATTATAGACAAAAAATTAATATCCCTGTATTACACTGTTTCTGTAATGGGTGGGAGTCAGACGAGGGTTATGTATGTGACATTTGCTCAGGAGTTTAGGCCACCATAACAATTTGAAACAAATAAAAGTATTAATGTAAAACCTAAATTAATAGTCACGCACACTGACATCGAATAATTGAATAGAAAAGTTAATGTCAATATCCGTATTTGAGGATAGATACTAATGATTCGTAAGCGTGAATTTCCATTTTTATCGATCCCGCACCCCACTCATCTTAAGTTTAATTGACGTGACATTTATCACTTGGTCTTCTGATCCCAACGAATAAATAAACACTCATTTTCGAATGTGTAATATTAATTTAAATTTGTGTAATATACGTACTTCGAATGGTTGTTTGCCAATATTCCTTGGGCGATGGTTCGAGCCTAATTTTAATAGTGTTTCAACTAATGCTTCGGGATCATCTAATAAACCAACAATTCCTGTAAACGCATGCATTATATTACTAGAATGAGCTCGAAACATTTTATTTTGTGACAATTGACTAATTGGTGTATCTTGAAATGATTTGAAGAATTTTTGATTATGGGGATATAACTCGAAAAAACTAAAAATAAAAAGTGTTATTAATATTTTTAATTTTTCTCAATGTTTAATGGTGCGACCACATTACACAGTCTTCACAAAGATTATAGCAAGAACCAATGTCTTCAAATTTTGTGTAGCATGAACTCACCATAAGGTTACTTTACCTAGTAAATAATGAAATACCCATTTCTCGAACACCTTTTTTTAAGATTAACTCCCACGTATGTTGTACATTATCTTTGTCCCTTTGTGATATACCGGTTTTTTCGTCTGGTACATCATAATCCGGTGGTAGTGATGGTCCCCATATGTAACTCATTAAAGCTCCCATGATTACTGCAAATATGATAATTATTTATTAATATCTTTATTAAAAAAACTTTTAAAGCAAATCATATATTTTTAAAATACAATAATTTATGGTTATCAAAAAGTAATAGATTATATATAAATAGATTTTTATATGAAATTATAATTTTATGATAAGAGGTCTGTTTATTAAAATATGGATTTTAAATCGCTTATGATAGCACAAAAAGGAAGCCCTTTTGCGAAAACATTCCTGGAGTACAAAAATGATTATTTTTGTCCAATTTACATAAAACAAACATTAAAATAGCTCCAAACCTTATAGACCATCGAAAAATGAGGGGGTCTCAGACCAAATTGGGCCAAAAATTCATCTGACAGCATTCTGATTCTTAATATTTAAGCTATATTCGTTACAAACTTCTATTGACAATATGTAGTATACTATTTTTGTACTCCTAGGTCCTGCAGCAATCCATTTAATAAAGATATAACGCGTGTAAGAATTGATAAAAAGTATCAATATATTATTTAAATTAATGTTGTTAAATGCGTACATGCTACTAAACACATTACAAATCAAAAGACTGATTTTTATCATTGTGATAATAATACATAATAAGAATATAGATAATTTAATTTAAATGGCGACTGTCTGATTCAATTATGTATAATGATAGATTCCTTAATGAATTAATAACAATATATATTACAATAAATACTTTTACCTCTATCTATTTATATAGAGTAGAAGATACAATAATTATTATTTACAGCGTGAACTCACGATTTTATTCGCTGGTAGATTTTGCAACGGATATTAATTTTATTTATTTTTTATTGTGCTTTAATGGAAATCGGTTTGTCCAGGACATGTGAAAACGGCTTTAAAAAGGTCAAATTCGTTAAAAACATAACAGAATTTCTTGTATTATTTCAACAATTCATGAATTTGAATATTTTGATTATAAATGTATTGAAAACGTAATAACGTGTTTTTGAGAGACATCTGTAGGCTCTATTAGTAAAGTCAATCTGTAATGTAAAGTCAATATATATTGTATTTTTTTTTCAAATGTTATGAAATTGGGTATACACAATCTTGACATGTAATCTTCTTGACATTTTTAAGTATTTTTTGAGTTATTAATGCGTGAAAGTTGAAAAAAAAATACAATATTTATTACATTCTGATCAGAAAATCTGATGTTACTTCAAACTAAAATTTTAAGCAAGCGATATCATCGGATATCATCGGATACGGACAACGAACCACAATGAACCAATGAACTTTCGAATATTTTAAATTCATAGTTAGTTTTTTAACTAACAGGTGGCCTATATAAGACAACAATGTAAGATATTCTTATAAGAAATTCTGATGCTAGACGCACACTATCAGATTTTCTGATCTGCGGGGTCTAATATAAAATACATGTTATTTAGTTACATCAGATTTTTATATCAGAAATTCTGTGCGCCCGCTCTTAATATGGCCTGTAGAGGTGTCATCAAAAACAATTACCCACTTAAGGATCAATTGGACATACAAGAGGATACAAAACTAGAAATTTTTTTATGATTTTTCAATGAAAATTTTAAGGACCACTCATATTTCTCATTTTTTATAGTTTATAAGTTGGGTTCATGGACTGCTTTTGTTCATTAACGACCTTTAATTCACTTTTTATGTCTGTAATTAAACCGTGTTCTTTAGTTTTTTTAAACTATTATTTATTTTATTGGAATATAGCTTAATTTTTAACAACCTTATAATACATTACATAATTTTTTACTAATATGATTAATTGACCCTTCGTAGTAGGGTTTTAGGTTTTAGCTAAACGATTTAATATTTCGTTTTTTTCTGTGTTTTCCCCTTTGCCATATTTTGTAGTTTGTGATATTGTGTTTGAATATAAACGTATAAATTAACATTACTTAATAGAAAGATATGATCTCTATTTTCTTCTCAGTGAAAAGAAGGTGAAATTATATTTCAATTGAATAAGATTAACATTAATAAAATAACAAGTGATTAAGTACATGGAAGTCGTGTGTTGCTCATATCATATTTTTAAATACACAATAATACTCAATTGATACATGATAGGTATTTATAGTTATGATTCTGATAAAATACAATAACAAAAATGATAGTTTAAATAGGTTCACTGAAAGGTATTACAATCTTAATAAAATGTTAATTGCGCAGTAAAAATCTTTTACGATATTAGAGTGAGAAAATTAAAGGATACCATGGGTTTCCTCAAAACTTTTATCTTGCAGAATTTATAATCAAATATGTAGTAAATTGTATTTGAAATATTTGAGAGTATTTAAATTAAAGTTAGTTTTTAACTTAAAAATTTTTATTTAACAAAATCATTAGTATTTGATTTATTTATATTTGAACCATAAGTTAAAATAGTAATAAATTCTTATTTTAATATTAATAATGTTTCAATACTTTCTTTGTACAGTTATGTTCAATAAAGCGAGAATAGCTCGAAGACAAATAAATATTCATAATTTTTTCATATCAATGTTCATTGTATGAATATAATGTTCATTTTCCTGAAAATGGTGAGGTAAAATTTAAAAATTGGTGGAAATTTCCACCTCTATAAATATCGCGAAAGCTCTCCCCCTTCTTATTTTGTTAATTTTGATTGCAATAAATATTGATATTTTAAATTATTCATTATTTTAATAATAAAATTTCAATAGGGCAATAAATATTTAAAATAAGAAGCAAATAAATAATGAAATTAAATAAAAAAGCAAATAAATCAATACCACCCCCATCCCTTGTGACATTTTGTAACACTTAGGGCCCCCGCAGACAGCAGACTTTTTATCGGCCGATAGTTTGGTCTACTGTAGTGTGCGCATATGCATTCCTCTCCATACTGATTAAGAAGCCGACCAAACTATCGGCCGATAAAAAGTCTGTAGCCTGTGGGGGCCCTAAGGGATAAAACCAATATTTTAAAGTTATTCCCACAAAAATTGAATCAAACATTTATTCCACAGTGTCGTAGAGCCACATTTCGAATTAACACTAACGAATTTTTGATTCAAACGTTGAAGGGTCACTTTTGACTATAACATTTCTCGCATCATATAGGCCGTGTTTATTTTGAGGCATATTTTGGAATTTTATATAATATCACACAGAAGGGTAGCGACACTGTTTTTATTCCACTATATACGCCACTGCTAGTATGTAAAGAATTTTAATAATAATATTTTAATTATAGAGAATAAAGTTTTTGACAAATTTATGATTATAATAAAATTTATTTATTACAAAATATTATTACAAACAAATATTCATTATTACATTTATTATGTAAAAAGTTAGTGCACTCGCCCCAAAAATCAATATCGAGAAATTTTATTTATTCTAAAGGTTTGTTTTTATAATGATGGGTATTTTTGCTAAGCGAAATTCGATAGAAATAAGACGTATGTAATACGTTGGTTGCTTCATAGACGTTTCATAAATATAAAATGTTTAATACAAAGCAAATAAATTTTGAATCTCACAATAGAATAAATGAATGCTTCGTAAACCATTCAAATGGTAGCTCCAAAAAAAAAAAGAACAAAAATGGAACTAATTATATACCGCAATTTGCGTTTTTATATAGGGGAACCGGAAACCGACAAAACGATTACCGACTTTTTGGTTTTAGACTCTACTCGTGATCCATTTAGTGGGAAAAACCATGTAAGTATTCTTATAGTTTTTTAATCACTTACCATTCTTTTCGATCTTTCGACACTATGAGTAGTCATGGGAAAGTTTTAGAGATGGTAAAGTCGCAAAATTTTTTAATGTTAAATATAATTATTTGGCATTAAATCAAAGTTTCTAAGTTGGCTATTTTTATGTTCGTTTAATCAAATCATTATTACTTATATTTATTCATTATTTATTGTTTTAAAGAATTTTGATGATTAATATGACTACCTTGTTATTAGAAAAATCAAGGAATAATTGGTATTTTGATACACAGTATTACAACCCAACCTTGTTATATTACAATTAAGCCTTGATCGGAAACGTTTGAGAAAAATTAAATTAACTCTTCCATTAAAATTCAATTTTATAGAGGATCATTAGAATGCCCTGAAAATATGAATAGAGTAAGTTAAGTAGCTGTTGAGATGGCAGTAATTGACAATAAAAAGAATAGGTATTGAATTTAAAGAATGTTTTTGGATTTATGAACGGTAACAAGAATTTAATAAGCAGCAATTAATTATTGTCATATTTTAGGATTATATTCACCACGATATGTAAAAATAGTATTTTAAAAATATATTTGAAAATAATTTTTGTTGGCAAAATTAAGAAAAACGGCTGTACAATAATAATAGTTTTAGATTTTCGTAAATATGTATTAAAAAATTATAAATAATTTTTAATCGTTTTCTTAAAATTAATTTCTTTCTTGTGAAATATACACTAAATTTCCTGACTCTATTTTGTGACCTAATTTCCTGACTTTTTCAGATTTTCCAGACATTCATTTCAATTTTTCGAGATCATTATTTATATGAGCTTTTATAATTCGAAGATACTAAAAGATAATTTATCTAGTTTATTATTGATTTTAGAACGACGAAAATAGATTTTTTTTAAACGTTCAGAAAAATGTATTTAGCTAAATCATCATGCCCAAATTTAGCTAAGATAACTTTTAATGAAATATTTTAAAGATTGTCTTTTAATCTTCAAAAAATCAATAACCGATTACTCAAAATTGAAGAAACAAAATTTGTTTAGTCCTCTTCAAAAATTAAATACTATAAAAACAGTTTTTTACAAAAGAATTGAACGAATTTCTTTTATAGTTCACCAAAATTTAAGGAACACAATTACTTGAAACTAAAAGTATCTACAAAATGAAAAACTGTAAAAAAGAAAAATTTTGTAGCTTTCATCAATTTTTCCAAATTTTTGTTACAAATTTTATCAATGCCCGCACAGAAAATACAAAAGAGGCTTTGTAGTCCTGAATAAATATATCAGGCTCAGCTTTATAAGCAAACATGGTTTTAATCCTTAACATTAATTTAAGAAAATTATTAAAAAAAAGACCTTTTTCGGTGTTTCATAGTAAATTATTTGTAACCGGTAATATTGAGTTGGGAAAATTGCGTATACATAAGATTGGACGTTTTGGAAATTTTCGTAGTTAGACAGACGATTTTGTACAAAATCGTAAATATAATTTTTACAACCCTCTTAAAAAAATTCCCTTTTACTAAAATTTCATAAATTTCTTGACTTTTCCATGTTTTTTTACACAAAATTAAAGAGGTTTTTCAGATTTTCCTTGATCAAGAAACCTGTGCAAAGTTCTAAACTGAAACGTAGAACGGAAAAATAGAAGAAAAATTTTGCGATTTGGTTTTCTAATTTTATTTAAAAATGATTTTTTAAAGAAGAGATTCTTTGCAATCGATGAATAATTAATTTATTGTGTAAATTGAAAAACTTATAATTCTTTTTCAACTCACCTAATGCTTAGAATAGTTTTTTAAAATAAATTTTCTTCAAATTTTTTTAAAAATTTTTGGTAATTCATTCATTCAAATAAAAATCATATTTGACGAAATTTTTATTTTTAAATTGAAGATAAATGTTTTTATTGCAAACATATGTCTAAAAAATATCCACATTTGTCGACAGTAGTAAAAATTTAACGAATTTATTAATGTAATCGAATATTGGGATTCTGTTTAGAAGTTATAATTTGAGTAAATTTTCTAAATAGTCTATTAGTAATCGGCTCCTGATATGCATAGATAAAGACACATTACAATAATTGTCGAATATTCATTAACTTTTTTTTTTTTTTAATTTTTAAAACACTAATTAAAATCCCAATATAAAAATATTATACTCCTGCATTAAACATGAAATGACAGATTTTAATAACGTAAATCAAATACATCAAAGTGATTCCATTACGATGTATTTAATTTGTTTTTTTTTTTTTTTTTTTTTTAATTAATATTCAATCCCTACCTATCATCCAACGCGTGTATATGACGTGATTTTACTACCTTTTTTTTTGAACTCATCCTCAAGTTTTATGATTTAAACACCTGTACCTACATTTTGTTGCATAATAATGATATTTATCCTTAAAAATTGAATGGTTAGCAGCGAATAGGATAGTTAATTAGGTAATTACAAGGCTGTAATAGTTTTTTGTTCTATTGTAATTGCAATTTTATTTGTTATGACAAAACACCAGGTGTTGAATTTTGTTTTTTCCCATATTTAGATCAGATTCGATAGTATGGATTAAAATAATAATAATAATGTATAAATCTAAACTTGAAATTTACATGGTTGTGTTTATATTCAATTTTTGAAAATTTTACGAGTGTGAATTTATAATTTATAACAAAGGAAACAAATTATAGATATTCGCAATAGTAATGTTTTGGTGTAGGACCGAATTGGTGCATGCCTTTTTTTGATCTTCTAAAAGTATCAAGGTTGTAAACAAAACGTAGGCCATACCATTTTAAAATTTAACGCATTATGGATCTATTTTAGCCCGTTTGCTCTTGTACTATTTCAAAATATTATTGAATTTTGAAATATTTCTCTTAGAAAAGACAATACTTTTGAAGAACTATTTTCGCCTGCTCTGAAGGAAATTATTGAAGGAAATGTATAATAAAAGTTCTGTAAGTTGTTTTAAGGAGTGCTTTTGAAGATAATTTAAGAGGCTACAAGTTTACAGATGGACCTTATTAAACTACTGTGGATTATTAAACCACCAAAAAAAGTATTGGCTTCTTATATTTTATTATTTTATTATCCCCAAAATCCACAAAATATACCATTTATAGCTCATTTAAGTTAGGTGAGTCTTATTCGCCTCAGATACCTTAGTAGTTATAGTAGTAACTGTGGCCGCCAATAAGAAGTCAACAAAAACGCAACTATTTTATTTTAAATTAAACATTTTGTGAGAAGATAAAAAGTGCCATAAGGTAAATACTTTTCGCCATATAAAACCTCCAGCTAATTTAAAATTTTCTACTTTTCAATTATCATTAAAATTTTGAAATTTGTAACCTTTTGTGACCTAAAAATGAGAAACAATTACGGAATAAATGTGAATAAGACAAGACGGCTGACTGTATTCTATGTACACTCGTTTCAAAGTCTACTATTTTCACAATCAATTTATATTAAATTAATTAAATAATACCATTTAAAAATTATCTCTTATTAATTGGGATGTATAATATTTTTTTCGATATGCATAATTAATTTCTGTTATTCCAATTCAGTGCGTTGTACTTACATTCACCTTTATAATTTTCAAGTGAAATTAAAACCAATTTGAACTATAAAATAAATTATTTATAATTATAGTTTTTATTAGTCACTATAAAGTTAATTGAGTTAATTATTTAATAAGTAAAACTATTTATAGTACATACATAAACTTTTATTTTCTTAGGAGTAAAAGAGCGAACTATAAAAAGTAAGATCTCATATAGATTAAATTTGATATTATATCGTCGTTTTAAAATACTTCTCCAAATTTTTGTTTGAGTTCAGCACATGCTATAGTTATAAGCTCAATTAGTGTATAAATTATCTGTGTTATTAAAGTTTTACGAATCTCAAAGAATTTTCTTTGCATATTCTTTTTTATTTAATTAGCACTTTAATAGGTTTCATTTTAATGGTTATTTAAATTTAAGAATAAAAAGTCTTTACTTCACGAATGGGGGACTGATATTATTTCTTTAACAATAACCAAAATATGGATGTGTAAAAATCTTAATTAAACAATGAGGGACATACTATGTTATTACGTCAATGTTCAGTATTACCATAGATATTACATGTTAATCATTTTTTTCAAGAAAGAGATGGATATATAATTCTCAAGAGCTCATAACTTTGTTGTTGAGTCGAGTTTTATATTTTGATGTGAAGTATTGTAAACTCATTATAAGTCATCTACCCTATTATTAGTATCATTAACTAACTTCGTCATTATCAATAATTATTGTTCAATTCCATATATAAGATATTATAGATATTCCTTTTTAAAGATTTAATCCAATATTAATTAGTTTACTTCAACCCAAGTGCCTACAATTTCTCAATTGCTTACACTTATAGCTTGCAGAAATATTACATTGGCTGGAAGCGTAAGACTTGGAAATTTTCATGGAAAAACTATAAGACAATCAGGTGAAGATAATAATGAATAATGTTAATTTCATATGATATGTATTGAGTTTTGAACTATTTATAATTATTATTATTAGTAAAATACAATAATACGTCGCGCATAACATTGTGAAGAGTTTTTTTTTTAATAAGCTGCATCATAAACAAAGTTAGCTGAATTTTAGTTGAAATTGTGGCTAACCTTATCAGATTTTTTAGTTTTTTCTTTTTTTTTGAATAGCTGCTTATTATAAAGTTTAGAAGATTTTACATATTTAAACTTTTCGTTTACCACTTATGGTTTAAAAATTTGGTCATACATGGGAAGAGAATTGATGGATTTTCTGCTCTTTCATTAAAAGTATTATTTTCATTTTACTGATGTAGAATAAAAGTTTATTTATTTTTTATAATTAATAATTTTATTTAAAATATTTTAATAAAATTAATCATAACTTATTAGTTATAATATATGAGTTTAATAAATAAATCGTGTTAAACATACTAATTTATAAAGCAGGAAGACGAGGTACTTGAGTATGCAAAGATTAAACACTGCATTTTGTCAATAAAATTGTTTTAAAATTAACTCAAATTTTAATGCTCCAGATAAAATTTTTGGTACACATTTTTTTACAACCTTCCGATTGATGGACTAAAATGTTTAGATAATAGGAATAGATAATAGGAAAATAATAACCTATGTTGTAGGAATAAATTTAAGCCCACTCGTCGTCAGTCTTACAGTACAACATGGCTCAAACTTTGGACCATTGCTGTTTTCGATGTGCATAAATGATCTTCTGTCTTATATTCTCCATGGGAAACTGTTGGTGTAAGCAGATGGCACCTCTGTAATATTATCTCCGATAATTTACATGATTTTTTGAAAAAAATTAATATAATAATTGAACAATTTGCTGATTGATGTAAAAATAATCAATTAACCATAAATATGTCTAAGACAACATGTTTACTTTTTAAAAATAAATAAATTGATACATCTATTCTTACCACATCAATAAAATATACGATTATATAATAATAATTAATAAAAATCCATTAACAGAATGTAGTGTTCGATTTTTGCACACTCAAGTACTTCCAGATATTGCTCTGATGACAATATTTTGTATATATTTAGATAATAATAACAATTTTAATTAATTGCGTGACAATAATAAAATTCATTCTCTTCTTTGTACAATTATAATGTTTATTTAATTGTTTGTTCACCTTAAATATTTAATCATGAATGAATTAATAAATGTTTAGTAATTAATTTTTGGTCAAATAAATATTGTTTGTAATTACTCTACGCGTTATGAATATATTTGCTTAAAATCAAGATGTAATGTTGAATATCTGTTGGCTATGTCATTTTGTTTATAGC
This sequence comes from Chrysopa pallens, assembly GCA_020423425.1. Classification (NCBI taxonomy): domain Eukaryota; kingdom Metazoa; phylum Arthropoda; class Insecta; order Neuroptera; family Chrysopidae; genus Chrysopa; species Chrysopa pallens. The sequence continues at coordinate 69,655,806 of CM035593.1, read as the reverse complement.
AAAATACTGCTAATAAAGGTTTTCTGATTAGAAATTCTGATGTAACTCTAAGCATGTATTTTATATTAGACCCCGCACATGGTAAGAATTCTACGTGAGACATTAGATTTTTTGATCACAACACCGTAATTATGCCACCGTATTCACTAGATTTGGTCCCCTGCGGCTTTTCCTATTCCCGAGATTGAAGAGAAAGGACGGCATTTTGCGACTATTTACGAGACACAAACAGAATCGCTGAGAGAGCTCAAAGGCATACCAAAAATTGCATATCAGAACTGCTTCGAGGATTGGAAAAAACGCTGGCACAAGTGTATTATATCTGACGGGAACTACTTTGAAGTGGACAAAATAAAAATTGATGAATAAATAAATCTTTTTTGAGAAAAATGAAAATTCACCTTATTTTTTGAACTGACCACGTATATAGTTAGAATACACCACTAAAATTTCAACCCGATATCTTTTTTTCGTTTTTTCGTTTTCGAGTTTTCTTGAAGACGGACAGACATGCGGAAATAGACAAATTAGGAGATTCTATGAACACTTGTACTAAAATTTTACTTATACAGTCAATATTTCCTAGCATTACAAACTTTATATACTCTTATATATACTATATATGTTGAGTCTAAAAATAGTATAAATCATAAGAAAATGATTGATATCCTTTCAGTGCTGTAGAATTTATAAGATATGTGTGTTCGAAATTGATGTCAATTCCAAATTGAAAATATTAATAGCTCACTAATTCGTTATACATAGACAAATATATTACCAATTCATCTAGCAAATTAAAATTCAATATGTTAATTTACCAATAACAGATATTTATACATATTTGAGACATATTGACAGTCATAGTAGGTTTATTACATTTATATTCACAATAAATTAATCGAACTGAAATAAATTGAATTTATTGCTATTTTAAGGATTTAATTGATTATGTATTAAACATTCAGAAGACAGGTACGTATTTACGTATTTATATGATAGATTTTTGCCTTATCAATATGGCACTTGGGTGATACATAATCACGAAAAAATATTTTTGTGCCTCTATGCCTTAAAGCTCGAAATTTTTTTCTAAATTTTTATGGTACTAATCCTTTCAAATAAAAAAAGTGGTAAGTGACAAGTGACCTTCGAAAGTGGTAAGTGACCGGGCACCGTGGTAAGTAACATTAAATAAAATACAGGCTAATGAATTCTTCATTTTTTAGGCGGTTAAAAATTATTTAAATTATATCGATAATAATTCATTAGGGTTCTGAGGGAAACACTAACATAGTGATAGATGACATTTTTCAAGAAAACTGGCATTTGGGATGTATTTTACTTGTTAATCGACAAAAACGCGAAAGATGGTCGCTTTTGTGGCGTATTTTCATTATGGAGTGAGAAATGTGAATATAAATTACAAAAAAGTAAGTGCAGGAATTAAAAGATTTAAATACATGATACTTATGGGTCAAAAAAAAAATGCAACATTTGTATTTATATGAATGTCAGAGAGATCTTGATTGTTCTGTTTCAATGCCCAAGCCTAGCAGTTAACAAGATGTTCGATGTTACTGTTTGCAATGCAAACTTTGATCGCTTAGCGATGATTTGCGTTAGAATGTTTGCTTTTTTCAGGTGTCATTTCAGGATTAAGATTAATATATTTAGAATCTCATTTGGTAGATAGTTTTGATGTCATGTCATGGAAAATCACAACAGTTAATTTTTTCTATTATTATTTTTACTATCCGGACTTGATTATTTCTGGGGACACTGTAATTTATATGCATATGGATTTTATATGAAAATGGTAGACAATAAAATTAACTAAGAAATAAAATTTTGTTTAATATGTGATTATGAATTCATTATTATTTTATTGTTTTTTTTTTCACAGGTATTTAAAAGATAAAAACTTTAATAACATTTCATTATAGTAATTAGTAGTCACTATGAAGCTAGACAATTGAATAACTAATTAAAAGTACGTGCTGGATGTGACCTATGATGTTCAGATCAATAGATTTGTGATTTTACGGAGATAATAAATATTTTCAATTTGCTTCGCGAACCACGATATTTAAAACGTTTTATCACAGAACATAAGAAACATCATATAACACATATAGAAAACTCTATGATAAATATGGTTAATATTCACCAATAGCCAAGTGATTAAAGATGCTAATACCTTTAAGTATTTGACGCCTAAGACTGAGGGTTTCGGGTGATCATAACAAAAAATGGGGCAGTTGATTAATCACACTGTCCTCGCTTGGATAAGAATGAAGTAACCGGCTCTATCAACAACAACAAATTAAATTGTTACCTTGTGCTAGAAAGCATCTCTGCATTCAGGTGATTGATTGTTCTCAAGAAAGAAATAGAGGACCTAAAGGTCTAGGTACAAGAGATGTGGCAGTGGATTCCCTCTTAATATACTCAATTGTCAAACAATTCCTAATTTTTTCCTGTTTTCTATGGAATTACAATTTGTTACAATATATTAGAAGATAGAATTTGTTACAATAGTTTAATAAATATTTTAAATTACAGTTTTGTGTGGGTAATATAGAAGAATTTAAATCTAGAAATCAAAAATTAAATATTAATTATTCATGCAAACAAAAGTGTACTTTTAGACAAAAAAAAAAAAAAAAAAGATTTTCGCTCGATTTACACAGATTTAAAAAAATGTATTTATTAGAAAATACTTTCTTTAATAGCCAGAGATAACGAAAACTTAAATTCACAAAGCTGTATCTTTTGAAAATTATACAATTTTGCAAAATGATTATTGAATATTGGTATTTCCACGAACGGTAGAAGTTATTATTGTTTGGACAAAATCGTAAGGTAGGAACTCGCTTCAAACGAATGAAATATTAAACAAAAATCGTAATGTCACATCTCAGGGCTACAAGGTTCAAAGGTATGAGGAGGTCAATAATAAATAATTGAAATGTAACAAAAAAATGTTAATAAAGGTTCATATGCAGTTGCAGTGAAACATCATGTATTTATTCTATGTCTTCAGTGAAGCATATATTCCATTGTTATATGATGATAGTTTCTCGAATAAAGATGAAATTTAAAATAAAATTAATGCATTTAATACGTGTTTATGTATATATAAAACTTTTAATTCAATGAGAAATTATTTTTAACATTTTTATTTAATTTCAGAATTTTTTTTAATAATTTTGTAGTTAATGTAACTGAAATAATAAATTAATTACATATTTTGGGTAAAATAATACATATCAATTTTTTTAAGTACAATTTCTTGTAATTTCATGTGATCGTTTTTAACCTTTTTTAAGGCCTACCTATCGGTGAAAGGATGTATATATGTACATTATATATAGGTCCTAAGGATGATCGAATAAATCAGCGTTAAGCATCGAGCCTCTCTTACTTTCCAAAAGTAATAAGAGTGCGTTTTTCGATTGTGTACGGTCTTCTATTATTCATATATATCTGCTGTTGGGTTTTTTGAGTATCTTAATTTTTGATTTCATATGAGGATTTTTGATAGTAGATACAGATACAGGTAGGGTCACTTACTTCGGTTAATAAATTCAAAAGCATGTAAAGGTATATTTTCCGAAAAAAATGTTTACTACAGTTCTTCGGTTTACTTTCGAACTCCGTGTACCACTTTTCACTTAGAATAAGACTAGAACCTCTAGAAGTTAAGTTTGGGTGTACACGGTGATGCTTTTATTTCTGATCAAAACTAATGTATAAGTAGTTTGTGTATAAATTATGTTACCTTAAATAAATTATCTTTACTTGTTTTGATAAATAATTATCAGTCTATGATAATGATTCAATGTTTGATTAATTTATAATATGAATTTTGCATTGATGGAGTATTTAATAGAAATTATTTCGTATTTTATCCACACATAACGTTGGAACCATAATTGACCCGTAGTCTAAGTCGGTGCATTGAAATTTTACTTCCTTTTCCAGTATCAACTTTTTCAGTATTTCAACATATTTAAAAATATTTAATAATGAAGAGGAATTATTCTGATCGATAACCTGTCAATGTTTACATAGCACCTATGTAGATGAAATGATAAACTCTACAATGGTTTCAGGTGCTCGTATACGTATAATAGGTGAAAAGGAGATTATTATGAAAAATAATGAAGTTTATCGTAAAATGTTGATTCATTTTCATGCGTTTTATGGCATAATTCATATTTTAATTAATAATCTATAGATACTACAATCATTTAAATTATTTTTTTGAAAAATTTAGTTCATTCGTGATTTTTGAAATATTATTTTATTTAAAAGTATATTTTTCAATCAATTTTTTAATAAATTTTTTTGTTAAATTGAAAATTATAAATAAACATTTAATTTAAGTCTTAGTTAAAGTCATTTTAAGGTCATTTTTATCACTACATAAACTACGGATTTTTTTTTAATCAAATATTTATTAAACATTTTCACAAAATGATAATCTTATTTTTAAAATATGAATGAATTGGCAAAAATAGTCCAAAATAATTTCACAACTCAAATATAAAACAAAAATCATTAATTTTAATGCTGAAATGCGACAGATAAACAAAATTTAGGACCATTTGAGTAAAAAATAGCAAAGCACATGTATTGGAAAAAATTGGGAAATTAATGGAGTCTACATACTATGGTAATAAGTGGAACTCTAATATTACATATATATTATATTATACATATTTACTCTAATATTACATATATATTATATTATAATAATATATAATACATAATTCTATGTATGTATGTATCAAAATTGTGTATCTATTTATGTAATATTCTAAATACGCATACTTTAGCATTGTTTTCTGCATGACAAGAAAAGCTATTACGATCAGTATGCAAAAAATTAAAAACAATGTGACCTACAAAATAAATGTTTTTTTGTTGTGTTGAATTGTTTTCCAAATTTAATTTAATTCATTTTGTTACCAAGAAAAGATATAATCTAAAAATTTTATATTTTGAATACGACTGACGCTCTGTAAGATGCTTTTCTTTAATCAAGACTTTTATTAGGGTGGATTTTTATTAGGTGGTGGGTTCTGTACCTCCCGCCCCCCCTTTAATGCTGTTTATATAATCAAAAGTATGAAAACTTATGAATCACATTATTCATAATGTTTTGCGATTAATTGTTCACAACGAAGGTATCTACACTCTTTTAGTATCAATAAATACTTTAGATATATCAATTTTAGTGCCCTTGATATGTACGAAAATCAGTAATTTTTTTTAATAGATTCTAATCAAACCAAGGTCAACAAAATGTACCTACATACATCAAATTAATTTTCATGACCCAAAATTAAGCTTGGTAAAAATTCATTCATGCTTTGTAATAAATATTATTTTTTTCAATTTAACATATTTATGTAAAATATTTACAAAAATTTTTCTAATAATTACTTACTTTTTCGAATAACGCCACAACCTTCAATATTAATTAACTGAACTATATATAAGGATTGTCTGTATTTGTTTTTTGTAACTTTTCAAATAAAATTTTATTATCACATAAAATAAAACTTGTATATTAATCAGTTGATGATATTCTGGATGATGTTGATACAAACACCACTACTCTTTTATAAATAAAGTGTATATTATAGTCGCGTTATGTTACAAATAAATAAATAAATAAGTACTTTATTTTATCAAATCAAATTACATTACAATTCCTGCCTCTGTAACTGTTAACTGTTTATAAAACTCAACTAAATCGTTCATATATTTATTTCATATATTTCCATTTAAAACCGCGCATACAATAATTATAATATGAGGCGATTGCGCGAACAAAATTTTTTTTTTCTTCTATTTATTTTGTGGATCTATTGTATAAATGGATTGTGAATATTTTTAATTGAAAAATATATTAAACAAATATTTGTTTTCTATGAGTTTTTTTTTAGTGTTTGCTCATTCATTTGATGATGAAGAGGTTTTTCAATTCAAATATCTACCGGTGTAATTTCTCGAATTAAAACTAATAATTATTCTGTTCCTAGAGTTGAATTGTTGCACATTCATTATAAATGCAGACACCAAAATAATAATAAATTAATTTCATAATATTTTATTGTTATTTTATTGCAATTTTATTCGGCTTCAAATTCAAATCACGTCGTCTATAAACGTTTAAGTCAACATTGTCTTATTAAACAAATTTTTGAATAAATTACAACCGCCACCAATAATTAATTCTATTAAAACGTAAAAATTAAGTGTAAGGTAATACTTCTACAATAATCCAATCACTAGATGAGTATTATGTTAGTATATTCTTAACAGTGATTATCCTAAGCTGTTATTGAGTGTGCTTCAAGCTGTTGACTTAAATTACATAAATATGTATTGTATAACTTTCAATTTTCACGGCCAAATAATTCAAAAAATGCATATTCAAATGTTTTAAAATTTGGTATACACAATTGACATGAAAACGGAGGACTTGTCGAAGAATTTATCTCGAAAAAAATTTCTACGGTGAACATCCAAATTCGATTTTATATTTAAAAATGTAATAATGTCTAACCTCAAAATTAACCAATTATTCTATAGAATCCACTAATTCGAACGTTCCAATAATCTGGTATCCTCTAGGTTTTTTATATTTCTGAATTCGTGAGATCCTTCTGTACTTTTTAACTAGTTCGACGATGACGAATGCTGTGAGTGTAGCATCTAAATTATTAATCCTTGACTTCATTACTAGCGTCGCTTGATAATTGATAAGATTATCATATCAACTTTCCGCAGACGTTTAAGATTGTTCGTTCTAAGCAGTCTCAATAGCTTAGATATTTTCTTCCCCTTCCGTTTTTTCCCGTTAAACATATCATTTTGAATCTGTTTTTTCTAATTTTATGGCCTAAGAATGATAATTGCCTGAGCAGAATACGATTTCATAGTTCCTTTTTAACTTTCGCCTTTTTTAGTATGTTTGCTTTTGTTACTTTTGGAATGATATTTATTTTTGTCATTTGGAATGATTATTCAAATTATTTTAAATATTCTCCAAAACCAAAATATTCAATAGATTTCTGTAAGTTTTTATTAATAGTCCAGCTTTCACTGCCATACTTTTTTTAAATGATAATGAAATCTCAAAAATTATTTATCTTAAGTCTTTTTTACAAGAAAATTTAACAATTCTACTCCAATGGAATGAAATAGATAATGATTTAAAAGTATGTTCATATGATGTACTAATTTAAGGACATATTTTTCACTACAATAATTGTAATTATTACGACGTTATTGTGATACATTTTCAAGAGTTTCTCTCTGTCAAGAGTTTTGTTTGCTGTTAATGATTAGGAAGAGAATTGTACAATGTTAAATAATACACAACATTGAAACCAGAATTATAGTCAAGAGAAGGTGTCTCGTCTTCTTCAACTTTCTTGAAGTAGATATACCTTTAAAAACCTATCTAATATGTTAGCATAGTTGTTGTGGCACAGTTTTTAAACTTACAGAATGAAATTGTCAATTTGTATAATGGCTAGTTTTAAGGAGAAACACTACTCAAATCAGGTTGAAGAATTTTCTGATTCAGCGGTTCGGACAGTACTTTGATGAATATATTATTACAATTTAAACTCCCCCTTCATTGCTTTGGGATTAAATTTAAGATCTCCTTACATAGTCCTTGCTTTGGCGTGGACAATGTTATAAAAGATTCCTCTACTTAAAGTTAGAAGCTTTTTGGCTTAGCGGCTTGGATTCTATTTTAATTGAAATTTGAGCCCCCTCTTCAGTCTTTTGTGGGTTGAATCTAAAAAAATATCCTTTGGTAGTCCTCACTTACGCTATAATAGTTTTCTCAGTTCAAAATTTCAAGCTTTCAGACTTACCGCTTTGAAATACATCTAAAAATACCTATTCAATGCCTTAGATATTGAGTAGGAATTAATAAAAAGTCAAAAGAAATGAATAGGAGATCGTTTTTTCGATGAAATTTTCAATTCATATTGAATTCCTATTCATTCCTATTCTATAGGATTGAATGGGACTTTTTTTAGCGGTTTAATTCTGATTTAATATGTTAGTCAATTATCTTTTTGTATACAGATATGTATGCAACTCACATAACATTAAAGTTAAAATTCTTACATAGATATTTGTATGAAATACAAGAAAGTGTTTTATTATCAACTATTTGCTATCTGGTTTAATATTTTTAAATAGAAGTAAATAGTACAAAATAATTGACCGAATGCTTAGATAGCTTTATGTTTTTACGTCTTCAATGATATCAGATAAAAAAAATTAATTTCAATATTATGCCATTAAGTTATTAATGAAGCTTTTTTCATTTTTTTGCGATATTCTGTAAAAATGTTTTTCCCTCAAAATGTTGAAGAATTTGAACATAATTTAAGTCACAAATATAAAACGACATTATGTATCTACTAACAAAATTTCATCCAAATGAGATTAATGGTTCTCGATATATTGCCATTTTTTTGAAACCCATTATCAAATGTATTTACTAAAATAGTAAAAATGTTCCAGGATCGGCAAAACCGATTGAGTTCCAATTTGGCCATCAGTCAAAAAAACAAAAAACATTTACTACATTTATATAACTAAATTCTATGCGATAGTAAGATGAATTTATGTTTTTAATGTGCATTGGTTCCAAATATCGATTTTTGTTTTGTAACGACATGCTTGACTAATTTTGAGACAACTTAAACTACTTATGTAAATCTATACCACATATAAAATTTCATCAAAATCAGATAAGCAGTTCACGAAACTATACCCGAAAGGGTACTTCTTGATAAATAAGAAGTATTTTCACTATTTTGTTAACCATAAATTTATAAATATTTGTTCATTATTTGTGGAGTTATGTGCGTTCGACTGAATGCGTTACTGTAAAGTCTAAGCTTTCTGCAGGTTTGTCTACTCTAATCACTTTATAATTATACAAGGGGTTACGTTTACATGGCTATCGTCGTTAGAATAAGGGCAAATGAGATGCCAGACAGATAAATTCGATCCCATGCGAGATGCTACTAATTGCCAAAAAAAGGCAGCCATTAAAATTATCGTCAAATTTAAAACATGATTGTTAAAATATACGAAACGATGTCTATACATTGTTTACTTTAAATACAAACACAAGCTAACTAACAATAAGTGTAATAGCTGTTTTGTAATGATTATATTGTTATACTCGTAGTACATTGTAGCAGTCAGTACAAGTTTAGTGTAGCATATACTACGTATATTATATGAATACCTCTACCTATCTATATTATTACATGTATTAGTAGGAGTTTGCATATTTATACCCGGGTAGAAGACTTAACAAATGGTAAAATGGTGGAAGAAAATTATAGTTAGATGAAACCCATTGGAAACGCAAGATAATATGATAAAAATGAAAGGAAAAATAAATTACGGGCGATCTGAGTTCGGGAAGTAGGAGGGGTGAGTTTATCTGAATTTTCGGCAAACCTACAAGTCCTATGGAAAAAAGTTAAATGGCAAAGTTTCCCTTTCAAAAATTATCTATCCTGGACTAATTAGTAACTTATCTGTTTATATTCGACGTATTGGACGATTATGTTTTTGATAGAGACCTCTATAATAAAGACAATCTATAATGCACATTTAATGATATATTGTATTTATTTCAATTTTCGTGTGGAATTTTGATTTTGGGTTTAAAATCTTTCTTTTCGAGAAAAACTCTTGAACATGAACTCCGTTGTCTTGCCAAGATTTATAATATTTTTACCAAATTTTATAATATTTTAATAATTTTTTGTTGTTGAGAAAATTGTACAATCTTTACATAAAAACGTGTGAAACTTTCTTTTCGGGAAAAACTCTTCGAAATGAACTCCGTTGTCTTGTCAAGATTTATAATATGTTTACCTAATTTTAATATTTTTTTTTTTTAGAAAATTACTTTATAAAAATTAAACTTGTATGTATACTTTTATAGCGCAATTTATAAAATTTAAACACAAAAAGAACGGAATGAATATTACTGATTTAGATAATCAAAAACTAAAAAAAAAAAAAAACAACGAAAAATGGAGTCAAATTATTTACTGACTAATGATCATGTGTTCAGATTTATTTTAAGTTTACTTCACTTTTTTGCAAAGCTTTTATTCAAATAAAAAGTTGCACCTGGAACTAACAATAAGATTCTCGACGATTTTTCTCAATTCTTGAAATTGACTCTTAAAGCCAAAGTCGATTTAATTGCGGGAAAAAAATAATTTACTAAAAATGATATTAAATAGGATATTCTATAAATTAATTCATTAAACATTAATATTGATTTGTTATTTACTAGTTTTTTATTTATTTATTTATTTATTTTTTTTTTTTTTTTACAAATAAAATTTGTGGTTTTTCACACTGGATTTATTGCGTCATTTTCATTTACATTTCATGTAAAAAGTTAAGTTATTTTTTTTTTTTTTTATTTCAAATGTTTGAAACTATAAATTATTGAATATAAGAAAAATTGCATACCTAACAGTTACTAACTGATTTTTATTCTAATATTTCCTCAGGTTTTTTAATATTTTAAGGCCGGGTGCTCATTGAAGATTAGGAGCTTTAGCACAGTGCATTTTCAAGCAAAGAATATTAAATAAAGTTAATTTTGAAGAATGAACAAGGTATTAGGTTTTTGTGGTTGCTCCATTCTGAATAATGCTTAAAGATTCTAATGACACTTTTTAATTACCGACATTTTCGAATTTTCTTGAAAATTCCTTTGTTAGAAATGATTTTGTGATTGTATTTTACAGTCACAAACGAATTAAATCGAATTTATCCTAAACTATTAATCATAAACGTTCACAAAACATTGGCATGGGAGACATGGGAGACATGTGAACATTTTAATTTTTTGGATTTCGTTTTGGCTAATTGGGGTAGACGAGTGGGCTAAGGCAAATATATTTTCTAAATATTTAAAGCACATTGACTCGTTTACATAACGTTCGAATGAATATAGTTCTGATTGGTTGGAAATGATACACTAAACTCACTTCATTGTTCAGCAAATTAATCATTAGAATATATCATTTTCAGGAACACAAAGTTTGGATTGATAATCAAACTTCTTTGCCTCAAAGTTAAATAGATATAGGTACTACAAAAAATTTCTACTAAATATCAAGTCGATAATGGAATAGGTTTATAACTTAAATAAATGAAACATTAAAAAATATACTTTTATAAAAATTATTATAAACAAATACATTATATTATATACAAATTTTTCCTCGCTTTTTCAAATTAGTTTGAATTTCTTCTAATGTTCTTTCTTTAGTTTCGGGTACAATTAAATACACAAATAAACCTCCACATAAACAACCGACAGCAAAAAAATAAAACGTTACATGGACACCGAAAAGATCACAAATGACTTGAAATGATTTAGTCAGCATAAAATTTGTAATGAAATCATAAGTACATACAATAAAGGACGCATAGCCTTTAATATTTGTTGCAAACATTTCACTTAAAACTACTGGTGGCAATGGACCTAAACCAACTCCAGACGTTAATTTATAAAGTACCAAAGCAATGATTGGCAGTAAGCGAAAATAATGTTCGTGTTCGTATTGAATATATTGCATAAAAAAGAATGTGCCAATCATTGACAATGGCAATGCACATGTCAAGGATGACAGAATTAATAGTGGTCGTCTGCCCCATGAATCTACCATTAAGCTGCACGAAGCACGGAAAACTAATCCCGCTGCACATAAAATAATTCCACTCACATTTGCATCTAAAGATGCACCAGTTTGCTCGAACACAACTTGCGCATAAGATACAATTGGATTAATTCCTGATAATTCTTGTATTGTTACCACGCCAATGGCTATCAACAAAGCTAAACGATTATGTTGAAATTTGAAAATAGTAAAGAAATTTGTTTTCGATTTACGTTCTTCATCAATAAACTGCCTTAAACTTTCAATTTGTTTTTCAACATTTTCAGTTTGTGTTAATAGTCTTAAAGACTTTGCTGCATTCTCTGGTTGATCGCGCATTAAATAATAGTACGGTGTTTCAGGCATTCGTAGAAATGCAATGAATAAAAATATTGGCAGGCAAAGAACTATAATGGCGTTGGTTTTTATTGAAAAATATGGAACAATTATACTTTCGATTAATATACCAACATTATATTGTATACTAATTAAAGTTCCACATTTTCCACGAATATTTGGTGATGTTATTTCACCAATATACATGGGTAGCACAGTAAATGCGGCTCCTACACCAACACCGCTAATTAATTGCGCTATTGATAACATATAGACATCTTGAGCAAAACTTATTAATATCCATGTAACCATGTATGGTATTGTCAATAAAACTAAAGCATTTTTACGACCCAAACGATCTGCTGAGATTGATCCAAATATTGGACCAAAAATACCACCTAAAGCATTCATACTGGCCATCCATGATCCCTCATCTTTCGTTATATGTATTGGAGAACTATTGGAGAATAATTTATGTAATGTTGGTCCAATCCAACCTAAATGCATCCCACCTGATACCATTGCCATGGTTGCTATAAAGAAAATTAAACAATTCAGCTAGTTAACATAAAAACTATATAATTGTCCGTTAAATCATAAGGATCTGTATATATTGGAATTTCTTCTATTCATGATGGTTAAAAAGCTGGCTGAATCGAAAATGTTTATGATATTTGTTTGGAGTCATAAAATTTAAGTATGTTAGGTTTGATTTCATGAAATTTGAGTAGGTTAGAGCAATCTTATCTCTGTAACATACTTAGATTTCATGACTCTAAACAAATATCATGAACATTTTCGATTCAGCCAGCTTTTTAACCACAATGAATAGAAGAAAAATATTTTTTAACAAACTAATTTTGTTTGAATAATTTTTTCTTAAAATTTTTGGATTCGCTACAATTTCAGCATCTTGTGAAATACATCTTTGGAACTACTGAATCTCTATATTAGTTTAATATTTTAATATATAGTTTTATTATTTTTTATGTTTTCAACTTACATAAAACGGCCAGTCCATATTGAATTTGATGTGCTCTTCGAACATTTTTGGTATTTTTTAAATTTCGTGATAAATTATCCAATGATTTTTTATTCTCATGATATTTTGAACGGATTTCATTGGCTGCTATTATTGAATACTTATCTTGAAGTAACAGTTTATTATGAATATTTTTGTCTTCATCCAGATCGGTTAGGTCTGTGTATGCACACTGAAATTCTGTGGCTGTTGGTAAACTATGTTGATTATTGTTATTCATCTGAAATAAATTTACGAATTAATAAATAAAATAAATATACATAATACTTTTTACTCACATGTTAAAAAACCAGTTTTAAAAATGATTTATGTGAAAAATGTGAAAAATTTTTTAAGTGGAAAATTATTGTCCTAATGTAACATTCAGGAAACAATTAATTATTGTTGATTAAATACTTAAAAAATATTATTATATGAAGCTTTTTAATTGATAGTCCCGGTGCTCACAAGTATATCATATCATTTCTAAACATACTTTCAAAAGTTGTATATGGATAAGTTAAATTTTTCTCTACAATAAATTCAAATAAGCGGGGCGCTTTCGTTTTCGGAGCTCTTAAAATTTTCGATTGCCTCCACAAGCTTAAAATTGAAGGATATTTGTTTTTTTTTTTTTTTTGTTACTATTTTAGGAAGATAATTAAAGCACATATGCAAAAACCATTTTGCCCAGCAATTTTTCATAATTTTCAGGTTGTCGGATAACGGACATCTGATTTTATCACTTGGCGAACAGAATGGTTGATTGATCTCTCTAATAAAAATGTATGTCTCTTAATTTAAAGCTTGGAAAAAATTTAATAATCGAAAATCTGACTGTCTCCGAAAAAGAAAACTTTTCAGAATTTTTGTAGGGAAAAGATTTGTTAGATTAATCATAACTAAATGATATTCAATTTTTTTATAAATAATAAGATATGCTTATGGGCACCCAACCAATGATTGACTATGGACACTCATATTCTGTTGTCACCTTTAATCTTAAGATTAGAGCCCGTTTATTAAAAAAACTATATATTTGTATCAAAGTACCCGAGACAAATATCTATCATAATCCAAAATTCTGTTCATGTTTATGTGTCATCAATTACAGTAGATTGAATGAATGTTTATTTCGAGTATATTTTATAAATGAAAATGATTAAAATAGTTCATATACGTCGAGTATTTACAATTTCTGTTGTTATTTTTACTTGATTTATTTTAATACTTGTTTCTTTATTTTGAATAAGATTTTGAAATCAATATTTTGATAAACAAAATTTTATTATAATTTTTTCATTCATATCGTAACAAAGTGTTATAAAATTTTAAAAAAAATTTTTCAATCGCTTTTAACAAACCCTGATTTATTTTAACACCTTAATAAGAAGAATATTCAAATTTTAATATTTTTTTTCCGTTGAAGATTAGATTAATGTCCAGCTAATAATATACCTATTTTATTTCTTATAATTTGTTACTAATATTCAAAACAACTTTGTATTTAATTATTACAAGTACACGGTCAAGTTTGTTGTTATTTATTTTAGATTCGGAATTTTGTTGTATGTGCTCTGAAACGTGACATTGTGTTTGGTGTCATCAATGTTAAATATCATATTTGATGGCATCATTGCTAGATGCCCAACACAACATTCATGTTTCGAAATACGGTAATATTTAACATTGATTCCCTATTGGGAATAGTTATTCGAAGATTCAGGAGCATATAAATTATCCCAAAAAAGTAATAGAGATTAATGTTTTTAGAAATCAATTTTTAAAATCAACTGGACATGAGATGGCAGTTCGGAGTATAGAAGTGTCCCATCTTGCTCTTAATAAAGTAATAATTATGTTTTTGCTTCTTCTAATAATAATATTAATATTGAGGTTTCACCTCCGTTTCTCAGACATTCACGTCAATAATACAGGCCACTGGGATCATTACTTTTAATCTAACTACTTCGGATACATTCATAATGAGGGTGGAGGGCAGAATATTCAGTAATTGTGATTTGGGGTTAAATAATGGCTGGATTGTATGTGCTGCCTGGAGCAAATGTGCTCACTGAAACGATGTTAGTATACCTACATGATAAGGATGAAAAATACATTGATTCTTTCAAGATCCATCTTACACCTTAGGGATCGCCATCTTATCCGAGGAAGGGGCAAGATGGGGAGATAATTATATTAAATCATAAAATAGTGATTACCGAAGATGATTATTAATATAAAAATGATAACCCAAACACGAAAATGTGGGTTTTATTCAACTTCGAACGTTAAGTACCCCATCTTGTTCCCCTTTCACCTATAGATACATACTTTACGTAGACACATCAAAAATGATGGTCATCAGATTTATTTTAATCTTGTAAAATATACAATGAATAAAATTAACATAATTATTTCTTGAGAAATATTTTTATAAATTTTATTATTATTAATTAATGCCGTTAATGTGTCGCTATCCGAAGGAAACTTATATGTATAAAAGGTGAGCAGCAAATTGAGAAGCTGGCTTCCAAATGTTAAGTTAGGTAAGTTATTACTTCTCAGGTTTTAATTTGGAAATGAATAAAATCTTCGTTTCTTCATTTAATTTATCTGGTCGGTTTAATTTGATAATTCCAAAATATAATATTTCAAGATCAAAATTAGCAATATAGATCCACCCATTTTTGAGTTTTATCGAGACAACCTAACAGCAAAATAATTTTTATATATATAGTTTATCAAAGGTAACTCTGAGAAATTTGATTTGGCTCAATTTCCTAGGTCAAAATTTTGTGTATTTTATAAATACGGATTTCGACTACAAAGTATTTTGATCAAAAAAATTGGGGCAAAAAATTTATTTGGATTTATATAGTTTTTCTCAAACTGTTTTATAAATAAATATCTTATTATATTATTAATATAATTTATATTAAAGCCAACTGAAAAAAGTGGTCTAGGTGTGACCTGCAATGTACACATGACGAAATTCCCAATGAAGAGAATTAAAAAAACAGTAATTTGTTTACAATCACCAATATGGGGATTTTTTAGTTTCTATAAAAAACGAAAAATGATTGAACCGATTTTATTTAAGTTATGTAATTAGGCATCGATTGAAAGTGGTATCCTGTCAATTGACGAATTCATGATATTAATATCATTACTCGTTTTCGAGATAATCGAGGAAAAAACCTAACGCATATATATCGCGCATACACACAAATCTTTCTAAAAACGTTCGATTCGCGTTTTAGGTACCTTGAAACTTAAAGATATATCAAAATCCGGGATTTAAATTTTACCCAATTTTTCGAGTTTTCCTAAATATTTAATTTCTAAAATAATGGATTGGTACCAAATTTGATTTTATAATTTAAAACTTTATCAGGCATGTCCATACAAAATTCCATCAAAATTGCTAACCAGGTATGGGCATTTAAGTGAAAATGTACAAGACAGGAGAGATGTGATTGTGGGATGTAAGTTTTGATGTCATGCATATTCTTCTAAAATATGTTTAAGAAAAACCACAAACCATGCCGACAAACAGACACAACATGAAAATATCAGACGAGATTCCTGGAGTCAATATATTTAATAAATTTTTGAAATCAAAGCAAAAAATTTTTTATTTTTTAAATGAGCACAATACCTCCGAAACCGGTAAATAATTCTAAATTAATATTAATCACTGATTAAGTATAAAATTTGATTTTCATACTTTTTTCTCTCGAAACTATTATAATTTTAATATTATGGTATGAAAATAAATCAATAAATTTTAATAAATTAATAAACATAAACATTGTACATACTTTAGAGAAATTAATTTTCTTCTTCTTAAATTCTTGAACTTTAGAGAGAGCGTTGCATATTTCGTAAGTTTAATACAAATTAAAACTTTTTTTTACACACACATTTTTTTTACAATAATTGAACTCAAATTATTTATTTGTTTTATTTATTTTATATAAAATTTTAACTTTTTATTTTATAAATTATGTAAACAATTTTTTTATTCAACAATATTAACTATAAAACAAATAAAAATTTTACCTTTTTGTGATGTTATTAATCATGAGTGAAGCAAGTTTTATAAGCTGAAGAACCAACAAATAAATATAATTTGCATTTTGAATTAATTATTATCAATAACCATATTATTTAGTGATATACTTTATTTTTAAGATCTTGTAAACGTGTAAATTTAATTTTTGATTTTACGGTATGATGTTAATCAATGATTACCCAGGCTTGAGGACAGTGATACACATATTTATAGACAATAATTATTACGTTCTTAATCAAATAGCTGTATTAATAAAAAAAAAAAAGATGTTTATAAAAACTATCTGTAATCATACAAAACATTTATTATGTGCTTGTAGATAGTTTTTATAAGCGTATTTTTCCTCTAGCATTTTCTAAGGTGAGTATTATAGGTGAGTATTATTGCTTCATTTATATTGGTATTGAACTTCATTAGTTTATGTATAATTTGATCAACCACCTAAATTTGTATACAATCAATTTTGGAACAAAAAACATAAGATTAAATATTGATGTTAGAAGCATAAACATTTTAAAATAATAATGATTTCATCATCTACTTGTTGCATTCAATTTTTTTATATAGACATTCTTTGAAAAAGTTTTAAATGTTACTTTTCATAAAAAATTCACAGTGTAAAATTATTAACGAAATATATCATCTACAAAGATGATATAATGCGTTCTATTTACTATATTGTGTTTGTTATAACATACGGTATTTATCTATAAATTGCCAAATTAAAACCAGAACATTTAAAAATATTGGATAAGATTTAATATTAATTATTTAAATAATTAAATTACCTAAATTTAGTTGCTCATCACAAGAAAAAGACATTTTGTTCTTGGATAGTATTGGTATTGTATATTTAATCTTTAATCTTGCTCAAATACATTGAGTCTTGGCCTTGGTCTTGCTCAAAGACATTGAGTCTTGGTCTTGGTCTTGCTCAAATTCATTGAGTCTTGGTCTTGGTCTTGTTCAATTACATTGAGTCTTGGTCTGGGTCTAGCTCAAATACATTGAGTCTTGGTCTAGGTTTTGCTCAAATTCATTGAGTCTTGGTCTTGGTCTTGTTCAATTACATTGGGTCTTGATCTGGGTCTAGCTCAAATACATTGAGTCTTGGTCTTGGTCTTGTTCAATTACATTGGGTCTTGATCTGGGTCTAGCTCAAATACATTGAGTCTTGGTCTTGGCTTTGCTCAAATATTTCGAGTCTGGTCTTGTTCTTGATCTTGCTTATATAGTCTTTGTATTGGTTTTGCTTTGTCTTGCCAATCTGATCTTATACTTACGTTTTTTAATTAATTATCCTATGCATAATCATTATGAAGGCTATAAAAACCATAAATTATAAATAACTCATAATTAATAATGAATAATTAACTATTTATTGCTTTTTTGTATTTAAAATTAAAAATTTCAAAAAACATTGTGTTCTACGAAAAAAACATATTGAAGTTGCAACACATAATTTGATTCATGTGGATTCATTTAATGGCAGCTGTTATTTTTAGCTTAGCCTTGCCAATTTAGTCTTGCATACTCGATCTGGCTTGTTCAGTTTTGTTCTCGGATTTACTGGTGTTTAGGTAATCTTTGCCTTGTTTTTTGACAAAACTAGACTAATTTTGCTCATCACTACCTAAATCATACCTGTAATATACGTTAGACATTCCGAACGGACATACATAAAGTCCTCACACACACACTGACAACCATCTCTCTGAAAACATTGGATTTGGGCTTAAGTGACCTTGAATAATAAAGATAGGCCACAATGCGGGGTTCACAAAATCCGCTCCATTACTTTCCATTATAAAGTTAATAATATTGCATTAATTTATCAAGAGCAATTTCCAATGTCTGTGAATTATTTTCTTCATGTACAGTTTAATGCGAAAACGATAATAGTGTATCTGTGTTGCCTTGTAAGGAGCCTAGACCCATAGATTGATGGATGTATTGTTGTTTAAATTTGCCTTAGATAATTGTTATAGAAGTGTTTGTCTACTTTGTTTCACCTACTTTAATTCAATGATTCTGCAGATAGAGAATAGGTACAGTGTAACTGGAATTTGAGTCAAATTGACTTAGTCCCGAGATCCCGGATCTCTGATTTGTAGACAGATAATAAAAGGTGATAAAATCAGCTTGTATATATTTACAATGTCTATTGGTCGGAAAAAAGGGAATTTAGGAGATTTCTCGAATTTTCTGGAATATTAACTTCTATGAATTGAACATTTTATTTTTCGTGATTTAAAATTTATATTTTCATTTAGCCTGTCATATTTAAATATTGATTTGGAAAAATTCAAAAAGGTATCTTGGAAAAGTTATGGAATTTTGTTCTCACGATAGAATAGATACAAAAAGTCTGCCCTTTTCTTTGTGGGTTAAAAACTTTTATCATTCGTAAAATTTCTGTTTTTTCAGAATGTAATTCTCACATACAAAGTGTTGATCACACTACAAGGTGCGAAAAAAGCATATTATTAAACAGACGATCATTTGTTTCATTAAATTTTTTTTAGCTTAACCCATAAACGATATTTATGTAAATTTAATTTACACTTCATTAAAATAATTGTATGGAAATAATATGTTTTGGAAAATTTTTAACAATATCAATAATTTACTTATTGAAAAATAAGAATTATTAAATTAATAACCAATAACAAATAATTAGTATAATCAAAAAAAATTTGTCCAATTACAGACAATTCTGAGAAAAAAATTAAGGCATATATTATTTCATATGCGTAGCATATAAATTATTTAACTTATAGAAATAAATGAAAATATAACTCAGCTGCAGCTAACTGAAAAACTCAAATTGTTTCGTAATCGTATTAATATATGCAAATATACACAAATATCATAGTTGGATATAATTAATCTAAAAGTTGAGTATGTTCATCGTTAATTCGTTTATTTGAATGTTAACTCCGATATTCCGTTGAATATTTCGAAAAGTCCGTTGAAAGTTAACTATCAAAAACTTTTGTTCTAGACTGCTTTTGTTCTAGAATGCATAGGTAAATAAAACAAAACCAGGTAAGTAAACTAATTAATATTACAAACTTAAATACACATAAACATTCTTAGTTCTAAGACAGATAACATTTTATTGATTATCACAATTTTAATACCATATTATTGATTATCATAATTCGTTCGAATCTTTTTTTATCTAACATAATAGGGCATTGGCCAAAGCAGTACTAATATGTGTCAGGTGGCTATATTCTGCAGTTTTAAACACTGTTTTCACAACAGTGTTGGTAAAAGAGTTTTACGATATGCTTGAGGAAATTACCTACATCTGTTAAATAAAGTTCCTACATTTAGAAAACTGTTAACTACGTTAGATAACGATTAACGAATTAACGAGGTAATGCCTATATTTGACAAACATGACCCAATTTGTTGTTAAATTGTAAATTGTTTTGAGCGAACATATTGAGGTAGGACTATGGTGTATTTTTAGGATAATATAATTTTCATTTAGGGATAACTGTCATTTAACATGTGATATATTCTTATATTTTGTTTAGACATTTCTATTCAGTAAGCATTGGCCAATAATCATGGAAAGACCCACACAAGAACAAAGATAATCGTCCTTCAGATATGAATCTATGTTTGTGGTGATGTAACTTTCGAACGCATAGTCCGATTTGGATAAAGTTTGGTAGATTGTTTTTCACTTCCAGGAAATTTTATGTAAAAATTTCATTCTTCCCCTTGGGGACAATGGGTACGAATACTACCAGCAGATTATAAATTATAAGTAATGGACCAAGTAATTGATAAGATAGTCATTGCTTCGATAATTATTAGTAAATGTTATTAAAATTCAAACTTAATGACGTATTAACCTTTTATTCTTTTTTGTTGCTTGGGAACTTAATTTCATAATCTAACACAAAATTAATTAAAATTTTTTTTTTCAAACTTTGAGGAAAAAATTACTTATCAATAGAAGGAAACTTGTATGTTTTGTAATATATGTATATATAAGGAAAATTATTACAAAAATTGATTTCTCGGGTAATTTTGAAATTAAAAATTCTTCTCTAAGCAGAGAATGACCTAAAAATATTTGAAAAATATCACGACTCGAAGCAGAATCAGTAATTCAGTATTTAGTTAATAAACACATAATGATTTTAAAAAATGAATAGCAGGGGGTTGTTAATCAAAACTTGCACGCGGATGAGAAAAAGCGTAGCCACGCCACTGTTCGTTGATAAAGACACAGTATTGTAGTACCATTATTGTGAACAATAGATGTATTTTTTTATAATTTACAAAAAAAAAATTAATTTTTGTCTATGTAATTTAGATTTTTTAACCGACGGTAAAAAGTAAAGGCAAGTCGACTAGTATACATTTTTATTTTTATTTTTTTTTTTATATACAGACCACCATATGCATCTTCCAAAATATATTTTTCATGGTTCTACAGTAATCAAAAGTAAAAAATATAATTTTCCCGCAAAAAATAAACCCAAAGTTGTTAATTTTGTGAATTTTTTTGAAGTCGGTTTTTGCAAAATATTTTTTTTTATTATTCTCGATTTGTTTACTCTGAATATTATATTAATTTTGAGAAATTAAACAAAACCTTGAAAACGATTACTAAATCAAGTATGGTGTCCTTGAATTGTACCGTCTTAGTGGTTTTATTTTATGCACGATTTAATTTCATGTTGACACATATAATTACTTATATTAATCATTGCTAATTTTTTTTACTTAAAGATTTAATAATTAATTATTAATAAGTAACTAAATCCATTTATTTTACACCAATATCCAAACTTTTTTTTTCATTTTTATTGTCTTTTATATTTTTTATACTCAGCCAAGGAATCACAAATTCTTTATGAATCTTGGTTCAAGGAAAATTATAAAAATGTTTAAAGAGAACTTGCGCATAAAGCTATGGAGTAGCCTAACTAATTGATTAGTACCTGCATATAAATTTTTGTAACAATGCGAACAAAAACGAAAAATCGTTAATAGGGAATAGTTTAATATGTGTTGGGGGCAATAAGTCTTACTACCATTCCGCCCAGTCTTTTATTTTGCGTTTAGACATTATTAAAGATTACTTATGGTCCAAGAGCTGGATGCAAAAAACCAGAACTATCGAGTATTCGGCTGAAGTATTTTAAGTAAAATCAGTTTCATGCGGTTACTCGATTGGTACAGTTTATGTCCAAAAAATGTACCGTATAAAAAATATAGCAATTTTATGCACCATAGTTTCCCTGGCACTTAATGATTTTTTCAATTGTTACAGTGAGTAGTATCATTTAAAAAATACTTCATCCGGTTTCTCGATAGTTCAGATGTTTTGCAGCCAGCTCTTGCTCTATTATACAATCTATATCTACTTAAGAATACATATATTTTTAATTATAGATTTGATTTTGTGTGTATTTTCAATTAACATAAATATTATTTTACAAAAATAACAAAGTAAAATTTTGAAATTGTCTAATGAAATTAAGGTTCGATGAAATAAGATAAATTTCATAATGACTGTAAACAACTTTTATAACAATACCTACATTCAGGTATTGGATATTTTCTTATGAAAAAGATGATTTACAAAATACCGACTCAGAACTATTATCATTTAGGAAGCCACTTTGGATTTAAAAGGAGAACACGAAAATGAGTATTTGTTATTATCATTAGTATAATTATTATTAAATTTTAAAATAAATTTACCGTAAAAAAAGTAATAAATTAGATTTTTTCACAATTCTAATAATTTACAATTCATACACTTCAATTAATTTTAGTTATTTGCAATGCATGCAAATTTCGAACGTTTTATCAAAACTAATATATATTACTATTTGAGTCAACATGATAGTATGAATTTGGAAATGCACGTATTTAATGCATATTAAATGCCCCAAAACAAACGTTGCAACTTCTTACAATTTATTTCGTGGAGTGCCAAACTATTTTTTAATTTTCAAAAGCACTACTTGATTCTAAACAAATTTTTTGCCTGTTCTTTAAATTACATTGAATTTGTTCCAAAGTTCTCCCTTTAGTTTCGGGTAAAATTAAATACACAAACAAACCTCCAAATAAACAAGAAATGGCAAAAAAATAAAAAGTTACATGGACGCCAAAATGATCGCTAATGAATTGAAATGATTTAGTGACCATAAAATTTGTTATAAAATCATAAGTGCATACAATACACGATGCATAACCTTTAATATTTGTTGCAAACATTTCACTTAAAAATACTGGCGGCAATACACCAATACCAAGAGCTGATGTTAATTTATAAAGTACCAAAGCAACGATTGGCATTAAGCGAAAATAATGTTCGTGTTCGTATTGAATATATTGCATAAAAAAGAATGTTCCAATCATTGACAATGGCAATGCACATGTCAAGGATGACAGAATCAATAGTGGTCGTCTACCCCATGAGTCCACTAAACAACTACATATAGAACGAAAAATTAATCCGGATGCACATAAGATAATACCACTAATATTTGCATCTAATGAGGCACCAGTTTGCTCGAACACAACTTGCGCATAAGATACAATTGGATTTATACCTGATAATTCTTGTATGGTTTTCACACCAATTACCATCAATAAAGCTAAGCGATTATGTTGAAATTTGAAAATAGTAAAGAAATTTGTTTTTGTCTTACATTCTTCATCAATAAATTGTCTTAAACTTTCAATTTGTTTTTCAACATTCTTTGTTTGGGTTAATATGCTTAAAGATTTTGCTGCTTTATCTGATTGACCATGTATTAA
Organism: Chrysopa pallens; assembly: GCA_020423425.1. NCBI lineage: Eukaryota > Metazoa > Arthropoda > Insecta > Neuroptera > Chrysopidae > Chrysopa > Chrysopa pallens. Next base: position 69,631,814 of record CM035593.1, on the reverse strand, counting down.
ATAATAATGCGGAGTTTCTGGAATCCATAGAAATGCGATAAATAAAATGACTGGTAGAGTTATTACAATAAGCGCGTTGGTTTTGATAGAAAAATATGGTACAATTATACTTTCTATTAATATACCCACATTGTATTGTATACTGATAAAAGTTCCACATTTTCCGCGAATACTTGGTGATGTTATTTCACCAATATACATGGGTAATACAGTAAACCCAGCGCCGGCACCGATCCCACAAATAAACTGAGCTAGACACAGTAAGTAAACATTTTCGGCTAGAACTATCAATGACCAGGAGACTATAAATGGTATGGTTAAAAATACTAATGCTTTTTGTCGTCCTAAACGGTCAGCTACTATTGATCCAAATAAGGGCCCAAATGTCCCACCTAATGCATACATGCTAGCTATCCATGATCCTTCATTATGAGTTATCGATATTGGAGAATTTCCAGCATATAATTTATGTAATGTTGGTCCAATCCATCCTAAATGCATTCCACTTGATGCTATTGCCATTGTTGCTGAAAAAAATTAAAATTTATTGCATTGTAAACTACATTTTAATAATGTATATAAGTAAGAAGTGCTAGTGATTTGTTGCTATTCTTATTTAATAAATAAATACATATATGCATAAATCGCTCTAAAATAGATTATAAACTCGCTGTGTATTGTGGGAATAAGTAAAACGAGTCCAAATATTCATAGTGTTTGGAATTAATTCGCGGAAAACTGGAGATGTCTTTATTAATATCTTCAAATGGACTTAAATACATGGAATCGGAGTTTGTATTATCGTGGGTGATGGGTACCTTGAGAAAATAATCGCGACAAAACGATCGAAGACAAAATAAGAGCAGGACAAAATAACCGATGGACAAAATAACCGTTGACAAAATACCACGCCTTTAAAATCGGCCAAATGGCTGAACCGATTTAACATTTAAGAGCTTTTTATCATGCATTTTATAACAAATTTTCAACAATTCTTCCGTAGAATGCGTCGGTTTCAAGTAAGAGGAATAATCGATCAATTTTGAAAATCAGTAGTAGCCAAACGGTTGAACCGATGTTGTCTTTTAATGCCTCATTTGATCCATAAGTTTATGTAGTTTTATTTTGACACAATTCAAATTTTTCGTCAAATGCATCGTTTTCAAGTCATAGGACTTGAAAATTGAGGTTCGTCAACTTTTAATAAAGTTAAAAAAAGTCGCTCAATTTTGCAAATCAATCGTGGCCAAACGGTTGAAGGCAACGGAAGCTCTAGATCCGTCTCTGAATTATTTGTAAGCTGCACATAAGGTAGTTGGTTTTGTAATGAATATCATCGAATACTTACATAAAAATACAAGGCCATATTGAATTTTATGCGCCCTACGTTCATTTCTTTGGTCGCGTTTTATTTCGTTTGCTTCTTCTAAGTTTCTTGATAACTTATCCAGTGATTTCGTACTGCCATTGCATTTTGTCGATTTAAATATTGAAATTGCATTTGTAGATCTTGAATATTCTTTTTCAAGTAATAAATTATTGCGAACATTTGTGTTCTCTTCATCAAAATATTTTAAGTCACTGAATGATGAATGTAATGGTTTTGCTTCGGAAAAATCATTCTGAATATCATTCATCTGTATCAATATATGAATTGTATAATTTTATTTGAAACGAGAAAAATAAAATTATATTAACATTTATTTTAATTATATTAACTATAGTAGTATCTTGAGTTGTTTCATCTAAAACATCTTGATGAACAATCGATATGAAATATTTTACCAATACTGAGTGGTAGAAATTATTAAGGATCTCAAAAAACGACCAAAAAATTGAAAAAAAAAATTTTTTTTTTAAATGATACAAATATTTTTATAAAAACAATGATGTTACAAAATTTTGTCCTTTTTAATTGTCAATCGGATAATACACTTGTTTTTTTTTTTTAAATTAAAAAACTAGGTTTTGTTTGGGGTTTTATATATTTTTTTAGACAATAATAATTATTAATTCCAGATATGTTAGTAAATATTGATTAAATGCAAAACGATAACATCAAAAAGTACTTCAAAATAATTTTCCTTAAATAATAATAATTATTTTTTGAATGTAATTTCAATTTTAGTTTTAAATTTTTATTACTGAAAATATTGTTTTTGAAACCTTTCATTAGTTTCTCATCTTTCAGAAATTTTGTTTCTTCCATTCTATTATAATGTGTGATACATTAATTTTCACTAATCCTTAGTTTGGAGTTTAGCTTAGACAATCCCATTTTTGAACCACATTAAATTTCGAAATTTCGATTATTCATGCCATATCGTGTGTCTAATATCTTTGATATACGTGTTACAATAATATTAATATTTACTAATCCCGTATTTAGGATTTCTGGTGGAAAATAAATTCTATCAACCATTTTACTCAAGAAATCAGTATGGAATGGGCGATAAATTTGTGGTAATAATAATTTTTACCAATCCGCCGTTTGAGAATTATGATTGAAAAATCTAATTATCAACGATTTAACTCAGGAATGCATCAGGTTTTATCGTTTATTTGGTGTTTTGTGGTACGTGGGATAAAAAGATTTTCGTTACACGTAGTACGGAAGTATTGATAATTTCTTAAACGCTTATACGCGTTTGAAAGTTATGACAGAAAAACTTTCTTATAACTCGATAAATCAGTGTCTATGAGGATGTCTTTATTTATCTTATAGTAGTAAGTTTGATTTTACTTTAAAAAATAAAACAATAATATATTAAGATAAATTAATAATATCTTTTGTTAAAATTTTGATAATGCAATTCAATATATTACAAATGTAAATAAACGCATTTTGAATTAAGTTCAGATGAGAAAGAAGAACTAAAACGCTTATACGAAAATGTGCTTTTAAAATTACTAAACAACAAATTGTTACTTTTCGAAATTAAATAAATTTATTTTCAGACCATAGCCGTGGTCCCATGCCACCTTACAGTAAGAGTTGCTTGGTCATCGACTATCCACTAAAAATGTTGGTAAGGAGGCATGCGACCACGGCTATCCTCTGAACATCACGTTATCTAATTTTGAATATTAATTTAATTGAACGAAAACTTAATTTTTATCCCTTTAGATCAATATATTGCACTTCAAATTCTCTATTCGAGATTCGATGAATTAAGCATCTGATCAGGGTCCAAGAAACACTGATTTCTTTAATCAGTTAATTATTGAATGTTGACTATTGTCATCAATGATGTCATACTTCTGCAGAATTTCTAATGTTCAGCATTTCTTACTTTCAAACTTTTCCCGGTTTGAGCTTTACGTTAGAAGATTCTATAAATCTGAACTTATAAGCTCCTAATTTGTTTTTATTTTGCCCACTTTAGATTTGTATAATGTAACATAGTTTTACTGGTAACTTATGTTATATGCCACGTTCAATTCCAGTTTTTTATTTTTAAATTCAGAGCTATTTTATTTATTTTTTTCCTTTAATGGATCTAGTAAATAGTAGTGATCACAAAATATTATTTGGGGGCATTGACACAAAAATGAACTTTCTATAAAAAAAAACAAATTCTAATGTATTTTTTTACAATTTATGTGCAATAACTCAAAAAAACAAGAATTATTAAATTTGATCAGTACAATCTTGATATGAAATAAAAGGCCGTATCGAATAGTTTTTTCTCGAAAATAAATGAAATATTTAAATTAATTTTCGGCGATATCTCGTTGAAGGTCATACCATTTTGATATAATTTTATTTGTGAATATGTGATATAGTTTTATATTTTTTTCATTTAACGAGATTTATTATTCCGGAAAATCGATCAGAAAATCGAAATGGATAATTTAATTAAATTATGTCATTAAAATGTAAAAATTTTAACAGTTTTTCCTCTAATATAAAATCTTTCAGGTATACACCTTATCCGCCGAATCATTTTCCATATGATAAAAGGGAGAAGTGATTATTAAAACATATTTATATAAAATATACACATACGTACAAAAAAAATTTTGCTTTCATAGGCAATACCAAAATAATTTAATCAATTCAAACTTATATGTTTATTTGTAAAATATTCAAGAATGGGGATCACAATCGTATGTTTACAATTATGAACTATACTGACTACAACTGAATACATTACAAAATAACTCATACCAAAAATGTCTCACCAAAAAATTATATATATTGAAATACGACTCCCGCTCATAAATCTTTTAAAAATAATAAGTTTGTGTCAGTAAATTAATATGGAATTACCTGTGAACGTACATTTTTTTGTATGTATGTGTATATTATATATAAATGTATTTGAATATTCACTTCCCCTTTTTGTCATATAGAAAATGATTCGGTGGACACGCGGTATTGATATTTACATAAGCATATTCATAAATCACGAGGATGTTCTTTCTGTCCAGATATTATTATCAAGTACTTTTTATTAAAACACGTTTTTTATCACATTACGTAGGTTACAAGAACCGGTTTGAATAATAAAATTATTTTTATGTAATCAGTATTAATCCCGGCTCGCCTCATCATAACAAGTCATTGACAAATACATATCTAAAAATTTTTATATGGCTTAATTATCTTAGAAAAGTTTTTTCTCACCCAGTCAAATTTTCAATTGTCGTTACAGACTCGAAATTGACAAAAATTTGTTTTTTTATATTTCTTATTATTATCGGATGATCATTTAAAAACAAATACAAAATCTATTTTCTGCAACACGTGATAAAACTAGATGTTCTTTGTTTGGCAACATATAAATTGTTATTTTTCTCAAGTTTCCGATTGTCGGACAACAGACATCTGATTTTATTACATGACAGATATTAGGGTTTTAGTGTGAGGAAAAAGATCCACTTTTCAGGATTTTGGTACAGGAAAAAATTGTAACACTAGTCATAATATATGGGCTGGAGCCATATGTCACAAATTAAAATTTGAGATACATTAATTTCAGTGTTTGGAACGGTTTCTATTTTTCAAAATTTTCTTTTCATGAGTTCATTAATTGATGGCTAAAATTTTATAATAGTGCAAGATATGTACTAGAGATGACCTTCACTCATACTAAATTTATACCGAATAGAAATTATTTATTTCAAATTCATTAGCTAATGAAAGGTATCGGCCAACTATTTTGGAATTATAAGTCAAAAAATAGTAGGAAATTGACAAAATTAATTTCAAATCCAAGATAATTTCAATTGAAACAAAATTTTTCTTTAACAACAATTGCGCTGCTTCGGAATAGAAAAATTGGAACGAATAAATGCGTGCAAAGTGGCTATATGTGTACAACTTATTCCGATAAATTAGTAAATTAGGACTCCAATGGAATAGAGAAGTTCTCCAGCGCTATGCTGCAGTGTGAGTTAAAGAAGCTACGCTCGCGTATCCAAATATCACCCTGTTCGTTAAGAAATGATCTGTTTTTATATTTATTTTATTTATTTTAAATTTATTGCCAAAAACAGGCATTCCTCGGCACCGAACGCATCTATCATATTATTAGAAAACTTATTAACAAAAAGGGCCTCATTAACAAAAAGGGCATAAAAGAATAAATCTGACTATTCTAAATTCTTTAGCTATTGTATATTATCTTGGCTTTAACATAGATAGCTTTGAACATATATTTTTAAATTCCATTGGCGTTTATTTTTAGTTATAACATTTTTTATACCATAAACCTATTCATTTGACAAAAATTTTGAAAAAATGTATAAATGAAGGGCATATTCAATATGTATGTTAGATTAAAACCGTTAAATAAATAAAACTTACTTTGGCACTTTTAAAATCAATAACTAACACACATCATAATTTTAAAATTTCAAGATTCAATTTTCAAATTTGAATATTAGTTCGCTTTTATGATCTCAAAATTATGTTAAGCTTATTCACTTATAAAAAAATTCTTTGGATAATTATCCAAGCCCGAAGGCTCTTTCTGATATGATATATTAAAAAAAAACATCGACCTAAGATATTTAAATTAAAAAATAGTTTGCAGTAATAACGAGTTTTTGTTAAATTCTATGGGAAGTTCTACGGTAATTATCAAATATAAAGTTTTTTATTACATATTATACTCTTTTAAATTCTAATTTGCCTTAAATTTAAATGAAAAAAGTTGTAATAATATAAAATATCAACCTTTTTTTGAGAGTACCTTTTTTCATAACTTTAAACTCCAACCTTTTTGCATTACTTTATACACCAGCACAAAATGACAAAAACAAAACATAGCTTTATAAAGAAGAAAAACGAATTAATTTCCTTCCGTGCTAGACGCACTCAAATATGAATAAAGTAATAGAAATAAGGAAGATTAAAATCGCGTACAAATTTTAAGTGTTCACCGACTTTAGCAAAACCAGAAACAAACAAAAAAGATATAAATAACAAATAAATGTACTTTTTTATTTTAACTCTAATCGCAATGATTTATTTGTCGGTACACAAACCAAAATATAAAACGTGATAACCCATCACGAAATAAAGATATTGGCCAATTTATTTCATTTTATTTCGGTTTTATGTTTTTTATTCATATTTTTTTCGTTTAACAAATATGTGTAAATTAATTAAATTCATTTTATTTACCTTTTATTGTGATTTAACCACTATTATAGATACAGTTATAGATAATCTATTATTTTATTTTAACTTTTTGCAACAGGTATTAATATTTATATTTATATAAAAAATAAATTGAAAGCTTTTTATTACAGGTTTAATATCTGCAGGTTTATTATTTTGTTTTTTATAGATTTATTGAATTATAATTTTTTTGTTCTTGGTTAATTTTTAATTTATAGTTTTAACTAGCATTCCGGCTTGGCTGCGCACGTGCCATTTTAACAGTGGATCACCTTTTGTTAGAACTTCGTATTTATATATTTAAATATACTGATTTTTATAATTTTATTGTCTGTGGTTCTTGAAGGATATATTTTATAAAAAATTTAATATATAAGTACATGGACTGGGAATTTAGCCAGAAACATAAAAATATTTGCTAATTTTTGACTGTTTTATTAAATATTATAAATTTTTTATTTATTTTTTGATTATATCGTATTGAGCGAATGATGATGCCACCTAGATTCTATATTTTCTACATTTTAATCGCATTAAACTTATTGAAGCAGTAAGCAACCAATACAAAAGTTTTTTTTAAAAAAGCTACTACGTATTTATCAAAATTTCACACTCAAGTCGTGTGAAGAGTTAAGTTTTTTTTTGGCAGTTAGTTTTCATTTAAGCGACCATTTCAAGAACACATTACTGTAATAAATAAAGCTTATAAAATATATAGAGTATTAATAATATAACAATATTTCAGTGCTTAAATAAAATTAAATACATTTAATTACTTTCATGAAAGCGTATAGAAGAGCCCATATAATTTATGTAAAAAAATAATAATATAATAAATTAAAAAAATTTTATGAACAAATTAGAGACATATGAAAAATTTTAATTTGTTAAATTTATCTATTTTGTATTATAATAAAATACTTCGTGTAAATTCTATTCCAATGTAAGCAGAAATAATTATTAAAAATATAATTATTGTGTGGGGAATTTAAATTTGTGAAAACATTATAACTGAGGCCTCTGGAATAATAAAAATAAAATCATTTTTTGATAGAAGTATTTGTTGTATTTACCGTAAATATTATTATTATTATTACTATGAGCCCCAACAAATAGTTCTTTTTTTGTGTGTGATTTTCAGACACTCCAAATTTTACTATTCTTAAGAAGTTTAATAAAAAACTACATAAGTAAAACAGATATAACTATTTTGATTCATTTACATCTTTTAGTGATTTAAGATTTTTCAAATTTTTATTAAAATTTATTTTTCACCCAAGCAAGAAAATTGAGAAATAAACAAATTTTGACTTTTCTAAATTCTTTCTAAATCAATATTTATTTTTTATGATTTACTTACAGAGTATTCTGAATTAAATTACGAAAAAAATATAACAAACGATTATTTAATTTTTAATTTATTTTAATACTGTTACAAAATATTAAAATTTTTGATAAAATTAAATTAAATAAAAATAAATATATTAATTTTGATGTTTTAGAAAATCAAGATCGCTTTTTCGTTAATAATTAGTTGAGTTACTGAATAAAATAACTACTTTTTATCTATACCACTTTTTATTGAAATTAATAATTTTTAATGCATTTCGACTTATATGACCATGAGCAGGAATGCTAAAAATCTATGTACAAAAAACTGTATTTATATGCAAATTAGATTATTAATTATCAGGTAATTTATAAAAATTATTTAAAACAGAATATTCAATCGGTCTCACCGTTTACCACTTTATTTTCACATACCATTTGTTTAAATATTATTTGCCGATTCACCTATTTGAAAGAGAATCTAACGATCGCAATGAACCAAGCTGCTTTCACAATATTGCATTTCCTCAATAGTAAAAGTATAAATTGATCCAATATCTAAATCAAGTATCTACATAATGAAATTTGGGCAGACTTTAAGATCATCCCAAATCCGAGAACGGGAACATCTTACTACGTAATAAAAACGATGTACGAAACACCTTTTATTAATAGGTCATAAATAAAGTAAAGAATGGGGATAAAAACTATAAAGGAGAGCTTTCAAATGAATGTAATAGAATCGTTTGAAATGTATAAAGGCCGAAATAAGAGCAGACTTCTATCTTTTGCAGTAATTTGCATCAAGCCCGCCAGTTTTAACTGCTGTTATTGAGAAAAATCCCAACCCGAATTTCTAAATTTATTTCAGTTTCCTATTCTCTACCATGGGTTAGTATTACTACTTTAACCGCAAAGATAAAATAATTAGATCACTTTAGGAATCCAAACATTATATATTTATCTATACAAAATATGTATATCATAATGTATATTTTTCCATAGAAGAAATCTAAATTATTTATTTTGTACAGATATAAAAATATTTCAAATTGTATACTTATATTTATGTTTTTATTAGCGACCTTCTCAATTCTTGTAAACCTTTTCATATGCAAAATATTTTAATTACTCTTGGTTTAAAATAAACAAATAAACATTTTAATTTCATTTAATAATTTAATTTAATTATTATACAATAATATCGAATACACCTTAAAACCTTAAAATACTGAAACGAATTTTAATTTTTAATCAATTTTGTAATGAATTTATGAAAATTTTCAAAAAATACCCCCTAATAAAAAGGTACATTAATTTAAATTGTTAAAAATATTTTTATTTGTTAAAAATGTACAAAACTTGTTGTTTACTACAATTTTTTAATAGGAAAATGGAAAATTTAATTTTTGTAACAAACAATTTGTATTAATTTCACAATTATATGTTAATTCCATTTAGTAAATATCAGGTACAAAATCCATCAACATCTTAATAATAATTTAATGTTTAATAAAATTGTAAGCTAATTTCTTATAGTTTTTCACATTAGTAAGATTTATGAAAGATAACATTAGTTTAAACAATTCATAGAATATTCTGAAATAATCTTACTTCTTAAAATAGTGTAACAAAAATTGATTTTTAAATAAAAATTTTTTTAACGATATAAAACTTTACTTATCAACTTGAAAGGGTAGACCTTATAAAATACCTATTATTTGAATTTATTGAAAAATTTTTAGATCGTCTAATCCCATTATTTTAACAATTAGTTGCAACATTACAACGCAACAATTTTAATTTCAAAATAGATAATATCAATCCAGAAATTTTTAAAATATAAATTTCATTAAATATGGAAAATAATTTGTTAAGATCCTAATCTATATTCGAATCAAATATAGATCTTTACAATTATAAATTAATTATTGTTTTATTCTTAAACAAACTTGGTTTATCTGTTTATTTAAAAAGATATAGTGAACAATAAACAAATACAATTTGAAAATATATTTGGTTATGTTCAGTATATTCATTTTCGTATTTCTTTCGAATCATGCACTTTCATGTATAACTTTCTCAAACCTCATAAGAGCTAAGAAATCGGATTGTATAAGCCACAGCAAATATCTATTGCTGTACTAAATACTAAATATTTAAAAAAACGTTAGTATGATGACCAAATGGAAAAAATAGCATGGATACGTCAAGCAGAATGCAATTATTTTTAACAATTAGTTCAAATATCGTATTGCAACAAAAATATTTCCGTAATAAATTGTATACCTCAAATATTGTGCAATTTCAAGACTTCTAATTAATCATTATAGATTTAACTAAACTTCTTTTTCTATCATTAAACTTGGTTAATATATTTGACAATAAATTATCGTTTCAAAACAAAATTTGACTTTCGTCATATAAATGAGATTTTATTAACTACAAAGTTATAATATCACAGTTAAGACTTTTGTTCGGACAATTGATTCTGTATTTCAATTAAGCTTCGTTTTTTAGTTTCTGGTATTAAAAATATTCCAAATAGAATACCAACAATAGAACAACTTGAAAAAAACCAAAATGTTACATGTATAGGAAACATTGAGTAAACCATTAGAATTCCCATAGATATAACACTTGCACAAACCAATAATAGTGCCATACTTTTTGTTTTAACATTTGTTGCCATTAATTCGGATGTCATAACACATGGCAATGAATGCAGTCCAATACTATGTAAAATTTGGAATAGAATTAAACCAAATGTTGGTATCATTGTTAATTGATGTAAATTTGAATAATTTGTATAGACCAAATAATAATAAAATCCTAAAATTCCCGTGGCTAAACTACAACCCGCAGATGATATAATCATTAATGGTTTTCTACCCAAGCAATCAATTAACAATCCACTGAATAAGACTGATATAATCGAGGATACTGTAATTAATATTCCACCTAAATATGGTGAAATTGGTGGATTTTCAACTTTTTCTAATAACGTTGGACAATACGATGTTAAAATTGGTAATCCACTAAATTGACATACAGCAAATAACATTAAGCATATTAAGAATGGTTTACGATATTGATATTTCAGTATGATATCAAATATTGATGTTTGATTTTTCTGTTCAATTATCCATGCATTTTCTAATTTTGTCATTTCACTATCAACATCTTTCGTTTGACGTAATATTTCTAGTGATTTTCGTGCATTTTTTACATTATTTTTCATAATATAAAAATACGGTGATTCAACCACAAAAAATAATAATAATGTTTCACTAATTGTTAATATAAAACAAATGAACACAGTTATATCAATTGTTAAAATTGGTGCTACAATATATATAAATAATGATCCAAAAACAATGGCTAACATTACAAATACATTCAATGTACCACGGATATTTGGTGATGATATTTCACTAACGTAAGTTGATATTGTAACTAATGACATTTCAAAACTAACACATCTTAAAAATTGTGCAAAATAAATCATATACACATGCACGGCAAAATATAATAGGCCATGTGATAATATGCATGGTATCAGTGCAAAAAATACAGTCAATTTACGTCCCAAATGGTCACTTAATAATGAACCAAGAGTGACACCCGGTAACGAACCGATCGTGAATGCCATTGGTATTAGTTGAATTTGATCATCGGTTAATGGTGCTATTGAGTAGTATCCATTTTCTTGGAGTATTGGTAATGTAGGAGCCATTCCGTACAGGTGAATACCGCCAGAAAACATAACCAATGACACTGAAATCAATAAATAATATTAATATTTCAAATAAATGAAACGTTTCAAATTAAACTGCCAATAATGGATCCATAACTTCCTCGGGATGTATGAAAATGATCACATAAGTAGCTATATGTCCGTTACGACTTCAACAAATTTTCAAGCTAACGAAATTAACTTATGCGATTTTCTGTGACCGTGGACCCTAAAATTAAAGAATTCGTTTGCTTATAATTGAACTTTCAGAGTACGGTTTTATACAATCCACAAAATAAAAGAGTGAAATTTCTATAATAGAAAATAGATGATACATGTTTCTCTTTGTGTCTTTCTTTCCAAAATAAAAAATTGGTTAAATTACTCCAAAGACGTAAAAGCTTATTTTTTAATTTTTATGGGTGAAGGCATTCGGAGATAGATTTCAAACTATTTATATCCATACTTTAAATTTACGATATTAATTTTGAAATTCTCTAAATATATACTTAAAATTAAAAATAGTATATTCTATGTATTGATATCAAAAGCATTGGTAAATAATAACAGTAAATATTTAGCAAATTTACCACTTTATTATTTATAAAAATAATTGTAACAATATTGTTTCGGTTAATATAACCATTTTCAAACAATGGTAAACTTTATAAAAGCTTTCACTGCACCTTAATATTTCTAATTTAGGTATCCAGCTATTCGTCTATTTTATATAACATTATGTGACGAAATTTTTGGTATTAAGTTTATTCGTGAGATTAATTAATGAACGATGAATTTAAAAGTAAAAACAACAACATATTAATCATCATTCAAATGCGTAACGTATGCAATTTACAATACTTTTATGTATTTTATATTGATTATATTTGAATTAAATTACAATTATTTGTTAAAAACAAAAAATAAATAAATAAAACAAATATTTACAATTTTCAATTTAAACTAGAATTATAAAAATTATATTGAAATTGCATAAATACTCGTAGTACCTAATTTAGAAATTTCATAAGCTTTAATTATAAAATACTTAGAAATATATTCTACATTTATATTCAAATTTTAACAATCCATAGCTACATTAAAGTAGTATAAAGAAAAAAGATTTTTTGACATGAAAAGTCTTTCACAATATATTAATTTTTGTCTAAGGTTTGGAACGCTAGAAAATATAGACCCCACAAATAAAATTTTGGTATAGATGTTCATATAATCATCTATTAAGTCCATTTCCGTTGGTTCGCTAGCCCGCCCGTCCGTGGCATATTCTGTATTTGTATCTGTATCTGCTAGAACTTAAAGACAAATTCAAAAACCAAAAATTTTTATTTTTATTTTTTTTAAACAAACTTTTGTTTGAAACAATTTTTCGTAAAAGGTTTTTGGCTCAAATTTAGCTAATAAATACATATATCGATATTATACATATTGGCTAGATTACACCGTTTGCACTATTCTAGAGTCCTAGAGCTCTAACCACAGTTATGATGGACTTATACGATACATACTTCGTTCAGATTTAGATAAATTTCTATAGAGTTTAGTCTGTGCAACTTAACAGTACAGACAAAAATGCGGAATAAACATAAAATTAAAAGTGTGCGTGAAAGTTGAACAAATGTATTTATTGCCTTTTTTATACTCTGACTTTGTAGTTTGCGTGTAGGTCTGTACGGAGTCTGTATCCTACAATCCCACCATTAGTTATTACAATTTTTAATTGATTAACTGTAAGTTAGATGTAACTTTGGGGTCGTGGAATGGCGGAACCCAGTCATGATTACTATACATGTGTTTATAACTGCATAGACTGCATATTTACAGTATTTTATGAATGCTGAATAGTTCAAACATTGATACTCAACCATATGTCGAATATTTAAGCAATTAACTCTGTTAGTTGATATCTTCATTTGTTCATTAATGTTTTTTACGTAATTGGCCCTTAGAAAAATAAAGATTTTATATTTTCCGTCTTTGTAAATTATAAAAATAAAAACATACTGGTGATATCAGTCACGTCACAGTTCAGTCTTTCCGTCTCAGTGAGATATAATATTTTTATCTAATAAAGGATATCTACATTTGACAGCTATTCAGTCTCAGTGATTCAGTGCGAATTCAATTACGGCACCGCCATTAAAAAATTCGGCTCCAATTTCATATTTACAATTTATAGGAATTCAAAATCAATTGATGGAACAAGGAGAGCATGAGTACTAAATTGTGACCGAACTCACTTGCGACGGACATGTGTTGATCGGTTATTTTGACTAATACTGGTTGGTGACTGTGCGAATAGGCCTTTACATACAAAAATGATAAATTTGTTAATTGGGTGTAGGGAGGCGGTTGTAATCGAATAAACATTCTTATAAGAATAACTGGTCATGTGTATGAAGCTGTTTGAAAAATCGTATAATAATGCGCAGCTAGTCTATAAAATATTGTTTAAATACCTAAGGACTGACCTAATTAAGTCTGTGAGAATATCTCTGTGTAAGTCAATAATATTAATTAAATATTTATTCACTATTCTTTCACTTTCTCTTTAAATGTATAACAAAAATACTTCTAGATATTTATTTATATACAAATAAGATTTTTACATTACGGATGTATTTGAATACGCATATACATACATATATGGAATTCTGTGCATTTTAGGTACCAAAGAGATGTATCGGTTCTTATGAAAAGTGTCTTTCGTAAGTTATTTTGTACACCTCAGGCTAAATAAATACTAATAAATATTAATTATTAGAGCCTTTTTATTATTGATAATTATGTTTGTAACATACAAGGTCAAGAGTTATGATCAATGCCAGGATAAACAGTAAATATCTGACCTGTAAGATGAGGATTGTATTATAAATACGTATTTCAAGTATAAGATTGTAAATAAATAAATCATAATATAGGAACATCCAATGGGAAAAATAGGCTACGGCGAGGGGGATGTCAATGACGATCCCCCTCGTGGTACAGAACTGGACACCTCTCTGCAAAGTCAAGATTTCTGTTTGAAAAACTGATACGTGCTGACCTAAAGGAATCGCTTCCTTTATTGGTCCATAAACACTCGCGCCAGATAAAGTTCCGGCCCTGGACCCATTCGTTTAGATGTGATCGTGGAGGGGGATGTTTTAATAATCTTTTTAAAATATGGAAAGTCATAATTGCAAAAATATGAAAATTCAAGTGGTACGTGCTGAACATGTATTTTATTTGTAATGCACTAGAGTTACACAATCTGACAAAATAAACACAGTCAAAAAAATTGTTTACAAAATTAATTGATGTTAATTATCCAAATTTATGTAAAAAAATTATTTAAATATTGTATATCAAAGAATAAATAAAGCATTATACAAATAAATTTCTTAGGCTTAATCTAATACTCAAAGCATCATATCAAAATCGTGTGTTCATATAGATAAATTACCAGTGATGATAACAACTAACAATGCTAATTGTTTAAATACCAAAAAATTATGTATCAAGGTGAAAACTTTTTTTATAAATACACTTTATAAAAAAAGTTGGTTGTTTAAAGCATACAAATATTATTTTGACAGTTTCTGTTGTATATATTTTCATACAAATCCATGAAACATTATTTTACGGTTTTTGTTCAGTCTTAAACTGAATTTTTAAGTCTATAATACACAATTAAGAAGCTCAATTCGCCATTTCTATTTGTTTTTGACATACCTTGATATTGGATAGAGAACAAATGAGTTAATTAAGCGATTCTACGAGTTCTACTAATACCAATATTTTGCTATTACCTTATTTTGTGGAGTAACAAATAATGTTACTAAACTATCAAGGCAATGATCACATAATATAATGGCATGTTTTCTACGGAATCCTAAATTGTAAAATTTCATAAAATTTTATAATTATTTCAAGGAAAATTTAAAGTTCACTAAACTTGATAATTTTGCTAAATTATTATTACGCTTTATGTAAAACATGCTAGAAATATCTATAAAAATTAATAAGTATTATAAAATACCAACACACATAACGTTTAATATCGTTTAGTGACCAGAAAAATTATGACATTCCAAAAATCCGAATGTTTTCCACACTTAATGTTTTATAATTACATTAGTTTGTTTCATATGTAAAGCCCTTCTCATAAGTCTGACTTAAAAGCGATCCCTCATGTTAATGCTAGAACGACAGTATAGTAATTTGTCACAATGTGGCAATGTGTTAATAAGCGCTGCAAAATAATTAATAGATCAGCCAAATTATACTATTGGTCAGAAGAGGTAGCGTGCCTATAAAGAGCTTATCGTATACCGACTCCAAGATTTAAAATAATTTTGGATTATAGAGAAGTAAGTAAGAATAAGTCTGTGGTTTTGTTAGTCCTTATATATACTATCAGGGGCACAAGCAATGCTTGAGAACACGTTAGCGCAAGTCTGCGAAGTTTGAAGTTGCGCTAATATAGGTCTACGTGTTTGAACTTACGCTGTAACGTGACTGTAACTTTTTCAGCCAGAAACCTACCAAGGCAATCTTAAGAGTCAATTAACCATGGATTTTCGTATTTGAGACTTAATTCCGCTTATAATCATCGTATGAATTACCTAGGATAGATTTGTACCATGAGTCTACCTATTTGGAGCTGTTCTAGCAAAGATCTGAGAGCATTTTTACTCTTGTATTCATCATTTGATTAAAATAATTGAAGGATGCAATGTTTCAGGTACAGTTAGTACAGTCACTCCGAGTCAGTTGAATTTTGTTAGAAGGTTGAGGCTTGCAGACATCGTTTGTTTATTTATCGTTTATAATTATTTGTTTATTTATTAAACAAAACTTGGAAACTGATCCATACCTTCTAAGAGATAACTGAAATTTGATTAAACGCGGATCACAGACCAAATACACTGTTGAATACTATTTTGGTAACCCGTTAAATATCATCATTAAAGTAATACCATTGCTCGTTTAATGCTTACAAAAATAAATGGATATATCAAGAAGATATGGATAATAATATCCAATTTTATTGTTAGAGATTACACAATTTATAACACTTTGTTTATTTATTGTCCATTTTATACGGCAATTCACTCATAAAACATCAAAAACGATACGTATACTAAATAATTCACTAAGTATTGCAACTATTGCAAGTAAGTGATGTCATTAACATTTTTTTCACCAAATCAATATGTTTAAGCTTCAAATGTCAATAACCTAATTATTAGAGATGCCAAATTTTTGTACCATTATTCTGATAACTAGTTTTTCAAAAATTCATTATTAAAAAAAATTTTTGATTTATCAATATAATTTACCGTTTTATAAAATATTTTTATGCCACACATTTTTGAAATATATTTAAATTTAGAAAATATTTAAGTCCTTAGCCAAATTTTGAATTTTATTATTTGTTAGACCAATATACAAATATTATACATAGAAAATTTTGATTTGCGTAAACTTAAAGGTCATATCTTCAAGTTTACGCATAGCTGTCCGCCCGTGTACCCGTCATCAAGATAAGTAAGAATCGAAAATAGATAACTAAAATTAAAAAGTCAGTTTAAGCTTGTGAATGAGAAAATTGATCAATTGAGTCCAATGGATTCATGTTACAATTTTTAAAACATTATTGATAGATGAAAAATTTGAATAATTTTCAATTCTTCTTGCGAATCTTTGCTTAGATACGGTTGGAATGCTAGTTACCGCATATAATTATCTATCAGTTACCAAACTCTACATGGGCTGTATATTTAGTGTATTTTATATTGCTAATGATTATATATATGGTATGCCGGTTATTAAAACAATTAACTGCGTTGTTAATTGTTAATTAAATTGTTAATTGTTAATATAAATAAACAAAGATATATTAATTAAAAACAAACAAAAAAATAAATAACATACCTGTTAAAGTAAGAATACATTTTTTTGATTTTCATTATTTTTTTATTTTATTGTTTTAAATATAATTATTATAAAAATAATAATTGATGCTTACTTATAAATGTACAAACACATTGCAGCCAGTATTTATGATTTGAATTTGAATTCACATTTCCACTTTCTACATTATCATTATTATGCCCATGTTGATGAGTACTATTACTGATACCACTTATAATATGTGTAATTTTAAAGATTTTCGTCATAATCAACTTGTTGATAACGTTGTTAATGTTTCGTTTGGTTATATTTTACCAGACTAACAATTTGTTGTAACGTTGTGTTATTTTACTTGTTAAAATATTGTTGTACCAATAATTATAATCTAGTAGGATTAGAAAAATTTGATAAAAAAAAACTGGTTAATGTTACACTTGTATACGCACATGAGTGTAATAAAAGTTAATTATGCTTATGAATTTTTTTTTATAGGCTATATGTATTACAGCGATGCTAATAAACGGTATATATTTGAAGGTTTAAGTAAAGTATGTATTGAATACAATCTTTTATTAATTAATAACAAACACAAGCATGATATAATAATAATAATAATATTTCTTAGACTGTGATGTCGAAGATTGTAAGAATGAACAGACTATGCACACCAATTTAGTGGATTTCCTTGAAAATTTATTGTGTAATATCGTCTGTTATTCAATGATTAAAATTATATGTTTAAGAAGACATTTGAATGACTTTTATATTCTTATACGATGGTGTTATTTTCCACATGATTTCTTTCTTCACTATGCATTAGGCGCTAAAACTTGGAATTTATATATGACAAATATGCAGCTAATTTAATGTCCTAGCAAATTGTCTGCTTTTAGACTGGTCATTAAATTGTGTTATGATTTGGCATTCAAATACATTCAAATCACTATTATTACTATCAGTAGTAGTATGAGACCGGAGTCGATAATTTTTTAAATAAAAACAAAAAATTATAGTTGGATGAAACCCATTGGAAACGAAAGGCAATATTACAAAAATTAAAGGAAAAATAATTTACGGGCGATCTGAGGTCGGGAAGTGGGAGAGGTTGAACGAATCTAAGCTCTAATCTAAGCTATTGCTCCCGCTTCAAAAGCCTCCAGAATGAGATTCAATCCGCTGTTTTTTTAATTTTTCTTTATTTTTGATTGCCGCGACATAGCAACATTTACCAGGAAAATTTAAACTATAAAATTTCTACCAGTTTTCAAAAATCAAAGATTAGCGGTGCCAAGAATAAGAAAAGTTTCAGCAATATTCATAACATGATCTCGTTTTAATCATCAGTTGAAGTAAACAATTTGTGTTGGTTTAATACACAGAATAAAAGTGATCTGAATTAGAACAGTGATTAAATATACTTGCATTTGTATTTGCAACAGTTTATAATTAGATAAATTAATTTAAACATCGGCGTACATCAACAGATGACGAACATCGTTCAAGACGTCCCGTGCTCATGTATATGAGCACCCCAGACATGAAAAATAAAATCCACGATAATGCAAGAGTTCTTTTTCTTCAGGATAATGCACGAGTGCATACGTTTGCAGTTTCAGCCTCGAATCACATGTTTTTATTATCAAATTTTAAAAAATCACCCAGCGGACAACGGTTTACATCAAATAAGATCATCGTATACGAAAATGCTTATTTTCACGCGGAACTATCACAATTTTACTTTTCAAAAGGCTTAAATAAATAAGAGGTTTATCTGTTAAAGTGTATTCAAGCAGATTATATTGACAAATGAAACAAATTTGTGTCTCTTTTTATAAAAACTTTTTGACCAACCTTACATACATACAATGGGTATTTGCAAATCAGAGTTAGTTTAATGACAATTTCAAAGCGCATGCAATCTTAATCTGAGGATGAACTGAAAATATACTTTAAAATAAAGGCAGTTGACAACACCGAAATAAGATTCGATTAAGACAATAACAATACTTTAATTCTTATAATCTACATTATTAGGTAAATAAACAAAAGATAAAATAAAAAATAAAATTTTAATTTGAAAAAAAAGTTAAATTTAAATTAAGAGAATAATTGTTCTATAAGATATTCGTACAAGAAATTCTGATCATACATCAGCCAAAAGTCTTAAGCAGGCGCATATCATCGGATATCATCGGAAACGTACAACGAACCAATGAACTTTCAAATATTTTAAATATGTTAATTACTTTTTTGACTAACAGAAAATTCTTATACGAATATCTGATGCTACTACAGACAGCATCGTATATATGCGCACAACATACAATTTACTCATCAGAAAATCTGATGACTTATGTAGAATTCTTAGCGTGAACGTGGGCTTATATAAAATAAATTAAAAAAGTTACATCAGATTATCTGATCAGAAAATTTTATCATGTGCGTGTGGCCTTAAAATAATCAAAAATTACATATATGCATAATAGCCTACTTTTAAAATAGGATAAAAAGAAAACTTACTGTTAGTTGAAAATACACCTTATGCATATAAATTTTTAATACCGTATCCATTTACTTTACAAATGTAATAATTATTTCACAAGAAACTGAGATACAGACATTTTTATTTTATTAAATAATAAAATATCAAAATAATTATCGCACATAGAAGGAAGCTGAGCTATCAAATTTTTACGTTATTTAACCAAGAAAAATAAATAAAATTTCAATTCCTCTTTTATTTGTTTCATTGTTTTAAAGAATATATCTTCTATAGTTTGATGATCAATGAATAGTTTTTAATTAGATATGAATGATGATTTTTTATTAATTATTTAGAGGTTATTATCCTGTTTTTTTTGTTTGTTGTTTTTTGTTTACAAATTTAATTATACTTTAAAATACTCGGTAATAAAATTATAATTATTACAAAATTATATTTAACAGAGGTGTATTTATAAAATTTAGTCACTTTAATATTTATTCAGAAGCTATCATCATTATTGAGTAGAATGATACTGAATTTGCTGAAATTTTTTTCTCGTTGTATTATTAGTTTTGGTTCTTGTATTGTTTGTTTATATACTACACACACGCACAAAGTTATAAATTTCTTAAATTATGTTGTTCGATTTTGATGAAATTTGGTAGACACGATTATCAAATTCAGAAAAGTTTACTGTATAGTTTTTGAAAAATTTTCATCTTGCTTGGAGAAAAATTTCTAGATAAAAAAAAAACAAATTTTTTTCTATACATAAAAAAGAAATGATTAGTTCGATATTCATGAAATTTGATAGACATGTTTACCTCGTTCTAACATAATTAGTGTAAATAGGAAAATTTTTTTTATTACATTCACTATTTTAGGAAAAACCCCTTCAAAAAAATACCTTATTACAAAAGAATATCCACTTTTTTTTCTATGCAAGGTAGGAAGATGGGATTTTTTGCAATGCAAGTGATTAATCAAAAGATGAAATTGCAGGGGTAGCCTTTTTATAGTTAATGCAACAGCTTTTTTCTTTACAAAAGTTCTTAAAAGTGAGAAGTCTCCTTTTTCGGAACACGTAAATTGCGCCCACAAGGTGAACACCATCAACACAGCGTCGTTTCTGAATGTGTAATGTGTAAATCAAGAAACAAGGTAAAAACACATGGTATATAATTCATGGATGGTGGAACACTAAAGTATATTTAATATTTTAATTTTGAACTTCTGATGAACTATGTAGTAGCCGAGTCCTTTTGAGTAAGATAATTCGTCCATGGAAAATCTGAGGTCCAGTGTGGTCATAGGTTGATGGGTCTAGACATTGCGCAGTTGTCAACATTACGTGGATTAATCAATTTGTGAATACTAAGATTATAGCTTTATTATTGTTTCACAGGCAACCGTCATATCATTTCAATAACTATTTTGCATACATTTAAATTACATATATTCAACAATGTATTTGCAAAAATTTTCAACATTCAATTTATCTATTTAATGAATTTGATTTTACGTCTGTTAAAATCTAATCACTAAAAATTAATTATATATTCATTCAATTATGTTATAAAAGTTTCATCTACAAATCTTAGAAAAATTTAAAAGTTACAATTATTTTATTCATAGTCATTTCAAGGAAACTAGTCTCACTTGGCTGGATGTGTCGGGTTGAGCTCGTTTAAGCCGTTTTTTATGAAACTGGCAGGCAGTACTTTCATTTTACCATAAAAATATTCAATATAGACATTCAAAAATCGTAAATAAATGTTAGTGTTACAAAATAAAAGTACTTTTAATTAACAATTTGTGAATTTTTTGAGTTTTTATGCGCGCAACAAATCCCGCTTATATATGACTTGAAATTCAAAATTATCGCTCATTTTTAAAAAGACATAATAATTACGTTAAAAATAATAAAACTATATGTAATTACGTTTTACTTACCTTATAAGCTGAGAGCTATGTTACAAGTAAACAATTTTGAATTTAGTTTGTATACATCCATCTGCCTATCGATGTTTGTTCTTTCTGCTGTAATCTTTGAACCCATGCTCCAAATTTTATGAATTTTGCTAGACACAATTATTACATTCATATATTGTATAGACTTTGATCAAAATCGGGCCAACAGAGATTTTATATTAAAACGTTTATAATAATATTAACTCATAATAAAGATGGGGTGTATTCGTGAGTGAGGTCTCCACTTCATTCAAGCTACTAGAAAATATTATTTCAATTTTCTCTCTGATTATATAAATTAAACTAATATGTTCTAAGATGGATTCAAATATCAAGTGATTCAACTGCAAACAATGACTTTATTCTTTTTATTAAATAGATTTAAGGTGTGTTAAACAAATTTATAAATATTGAGATACGATAATGTTAATACAAATTTTCAAGGGTGTTCAGTTAGTATTTTGTTATAATAGCTCAGGAACATCATCATCCTGATTATTTAATATAGGAATCCTCGTCCTGGCTTCGCACGGGTATCACTAAGTTATCTAAACATTTATAAATTATAGTTACAGATGATAAAATAACCTATTTTGTAAATATGCTGGTTTACTACGATGAACTACAGTAAAAACTGAACTTTTTCATGTGAACGTAGCGTAATTTTACTCCCATTTAGATGCAAATGTACCTAGAATTTTTAATTATCAAGAATTAATTCAAGATTCATTACATAGGTACAAATTTTATTTTTAAAAAAATAGAAATAACATTAAATTGTTTGTTACAAAAATTACATAAACATTTAAAATTTTACTGTTAACACAGCCTTATTTTCACATTATTATTACATAATTTTATTTTTTAAATTAAGACTTGTGCAGTATTTGATTCAACCAAATACCTGCATTTTTTTTTTATATAAAACTACGTTTAAAATATTTAAAATTAAAATTAACTAATTTATTTGCAGTATATTTCTCACTAGCAAAACACTGAATCTATTTTTTCAGATAAGTGAAGCTGTCGTTGTGGCATTACGCTTTAAAATGTATGATTTTTTTCGCCGTTAGGTTATTTAGATATGTTAAATTCCCTTCAATTTAACAGATAAATGGTGATTGCATGGAACTCAATTGATAGATTTTGCTCATTCACAAATTTTTTAACTGACTTGTTAAAACTGGAGTACGTTATCAAAATTTGGATTGTGTACCTCTTTATTTTTGAGTTAACTTAATGAAGGAAGGACAGGCGAGATCAGAATTTTTAGGTAAATCGATCAATATCAAACTTTTGTTAGTTTCTTAGCGTTACAAAATTTAAACTAAATTTTATATAAGGATATAAGTTCAATACAGGACGAATGAAACAATTAGCTATTGATGATGAAACTGATGGTCACAGATACATGAATGGCTTATATTTATTGGGAATGGTACCATACTTTTTTATCTAAAAAAAAATTTCTAGATAACTAAGCTTAACGATAATACTATTCTATAGCAATCTACGAATTCTACTGTCACAACCTGTATTTAAATGTAGAGGTACTAATTATAAAATAACATAATTTACATGATAATTTTTTAAAACTCTAAAAATTTTACTATTTTTTAAATGTGTTTTTATTTTAAAATTTACATTTCATTGGTATTAAAGCGTTGATAGTAAAATAACGAACTTATAAAGTTAGTCAATAAAAAATTGCCGTTTTGTATAAACACCACTTTAGGCACTCCTTTTGCCAGAGAGATAAATACTACTTAAACAAAGAAACATTCAGAGGTACACGTAAACTGAACCTCAACACTTATCATCCATTACAAGCTCAGTTCTTTTCTCTAAATTAACTGGCAAACTTAAACTGCTCGCCTATTTTCAACAATCGAAACATTTACGCTCTTATGTAACTCTAATTGAATTTCACTGAACGTTTTACCTTTAGTTTCTGGCATACAAAATATACTAAATATTGTTCCTAACGTACAAACAACCCCGAAATACCAGAATATAAAGTGCAAACCAAAATTATCTTGTACATATTCATATGCTTGTATAGTTATAAAACCAAGTATTGAGCCCAGTACCGATAACAAGGAACTGGCCGTAGCCCGATATTTCGTTTCAAATAATTCACTTGCAAATATGTAAGGTAATGCAAATAATCCACCTGAAGTCAAAGTGTATATGATTAATGTAATTATCAAAATCAAGTAGTATTCATGTACGATTTCAACAGTATATATTTTTTCGCAAAAGAAATATACTCCTGTAAGAAAGGCGCATATACCATTTAATGTGCAGGATGCTATAAATAATGGCCGACGTCCCACTTTATCTATGAAGAATGCATTACTTAAGGTTGCTATAGCAAATGACACTATTAATAAAAGCGAACCAACATAAGCGGATATTGGTATTTTGGATTCTATAAAAATTGTAGAAATATAACCTAATAGAAGTAGTGATCCTGACATTTGTTGACATATCATTGTTCCACTAATTATTAGTAATGCTTTGCGATTCACTTTTGATTTAAAAACTTCAAAAATTGATGGATTTTTATTTTGTGTTTCATCATCCCAACTTTTTTGCAATTCGGATAACTCTGTAGAAACATTATCACATTGACGTAATATTTTTAAAGATTTTTCAACTCGTTCTGGTTTATTTTTCATAATGTAAAAATACGGTGATTCAGGAATCAAAAACGTTCCTATACCTTGAATAACAACTAAAATGAGAGTAAATAAACTATTCATTTGTAAAGTCATTAAAGGAAATAAAACAAATTGACCCACAGATCCAGTGAGTAACATTAATGATCCAATTGTGGATACAATACCACGTACAGTTGCTGATGAAATTTCCGAAAGATAAACTGGTACCAAAGACATCACTATACCAACAGAAATTCCACTACAAAATCGAGATCCGTATAGCATATAAATATTTTGTACAAAAAATACTAATAAACACGAAATAACATTCGGAACAATTGTTAAAAGTAAACCATTTTTACGTCCGATACTATTTGCCAAAAAAGAGCCCAAAAAAGGGCTTGGTATAGCACCCAATTGTAGCATACTGTTGATCCAAGCTGATTCTGTACTGGTAACTTCATGAATGGGTGATAATGTCTTATCTTTTAATTGCACTAATGCTGGACCAAACCATGTTAATTGTAGTCCAGCAATGGTCATTGAAAACGAGGCTAAAAAGAAGAAAATTGATTATTTTTTTACAAAAATATTAGATTTACATATTTTCAACTTATAAACAAATATTGGGAACCATGGGAGATATATGTTTATGCTGATACATCATTACGCTTTGAGCGGAGTAGCCATCTAATATACACCATAATTCGATAGCAAATAAATGTTCATTATTAATAGTTTCGAAAACTCACTTCTCGTTAGTTTTGATATCGAAAAATGAGAAAAGTGGTCCATTAAGTTAAGCACACGGGATCCATGACCCAACTTTTAAACCATAAAAGATTTAAGCAGAAAAATTTAAAAACAAAATGCATATTTTCTACAGATTACAGATTAACAAACATACACAAACTAGTGTGTATATACACAATTACACAGAATTATGAATAGTTATGGTCCAAGAGCTGGTTGCAAAAAACCTGAACTATCGAGTAACCGGATGAAGTATTTTTTAGATGATACTACTCACTGAAACTATTGAAAATATCATTTAGTGTCAGGGCAAATATGGTGCATAACATTGCTTTATTTTTTCTATGGTACATTTTTTGGACATAAACTGTACCAATCGAGTAACCGTATGAAACTGATTTTAAAATTTAGTTTCGAGTGGGTAGAAAATAATCCGGTTACTCGATAGTTCAGGATTTTTGCAGTCAGCTCTTGCTCTATTATATAAAAAATAATATTTAACATTGATTCTCCATTAGCAATATTTTCAAACACAAGCTGTATATAAAGGATGAGTAACGTTCACACCAATGTTTTTAGTGCTAAATGTTAGTGTGTAAAATATAAATTATCTTCATTTACAAGTCTAGCTAAATACAAAGCCCAGAAAGTCAATATCAAGGTTTTATCATATTCATTTAGAGAATGTAAAAATAATAAGGTTTAAAAGCTATATTACAATATATCTTTTATTTTATTTAACCATGAGAGTAATTAGGAATGTAAATTTTTTGTAATATTGTAGCAACTATTATAGAATTAACTATTATAGAATTAGATCTTTAACATTAACAAAATATTTAGAGGAAAATAGATATTTGTTTCCAAAAAGTTTATAATAGTAAAGATTACAACCATAAATCCATTGTTTACATTTAACAAAATGGTAAAAACACTCAAATTTTGTGAGGATCATAACAATTATTCGAAATAAAATTCTCGCAAAAATAATTCGTAATACGAATTTTTTTTGGATATAAAACAATTTGTAATTAATAATAAGATTTAGATATAACAAACTTCAACTTTTAGAAATTTTTTTAATAATTTTTATTATATTTTATTATTTTTATTTTTTTATTTTATTTATTATTATTATTTTTTTTTAGTACATTTGTTACAATGCACATTACATAAGATATTGTCCTTATGGAAAGATTGGGAAATACAAGCAACCTTGACTTTTTTTAATGATTCATTGATGAAAAAGGATGAATCTTTAATCGCATTAATGGCGGCTTTTACATGATAATTGTGATAATCATATTTTGTAAATCTTAAATTGTAAAGTTAGATGCAAACATTCATTGTATATGGAGGCTCTACGTACAGAGTTTGTATCATATTTTTAATTATTCTTTACAAATTACTTTAGTACAAATGAAAAAATATTACCTATATTTATACAATAAATATTTAACGTAATTTGACAAGTTACATCATCAACAAGTTTTAAGAAGTATTTATTATTAGTAAGTGTAAAAAAAAGATTTATATAATGTATACTCAAATACAATAAAAAACGTACCGATCTGGAATCTTTCATGTATTTGTTTTTTATTATTTATTTGGTGTATTTTATAATTGCGTCAGTTTAAATGGAAAGTTTTACTTAGATAAATAAATAAGTCAGATAAAAACCTTAAAACATCACACAAATTGGTAGTAGTGAATTTTATAATTTTAAATAAACATGAATGATTCTGGTCGGTACGTTTTATTTTATTTGAGCATACATATATAATTTTGTAATTGAGAAAATTTTTGTTTTAATCGAATCCAGAATTTTTTCTTATTGTAAGCAAGGCTTTCGGGAACATTAGTAAATATTTTCTTTTTGTTTGATTATGTTATCTCTACCGCTCAAATTGTATGGAAATCAATTTTCAACTAATATATGTATTACATCGCCTCTAGACATATTTTTGTTTTGATAACGCAATGTGAAAGCCGTACCAAACCGATATACAAAGTTAAGCAACGACAATCACATCTCGTATACGAAATACGATTCCAGGGGTACAGCACAAGGTCAGATACAAATGGATAAATGGAAAAACAATTTTTGTAAAGATATAAATTTTTTAAAAGATCTACACAAAAAAATCTAAGATTTGATAGCCCCCTATTGTTTGGTTTCAGATTTGAATTACTTCTCCCTCTCAGTCGGAAGTAAAACGCCAATCGAATATTTTATCAAAAATTTAATATTCGATAGCTATACTAGTGAAGATAACAACCAACAGAGTTAATGGTTTAGAAACTCAACATATAGTAGAGTTCCAATTTTTTAATTATTTTTAATTATTATCATTTATAAAATACTTTGAATATCCTTATCCATGCTCATTGACGCAGTGGGTCAATTCTACTCATTCGCTAAAAATTTCAGTTCGCTATCTCTTCGCTTTAAAGTTATCTCGCTAACTGGAGGGTGAACAAACGGAAATGGACTAATTACGCGATTCTAAAAACACCTATACAAAAATTTTATTAAAGCTTTAAATATTTGCTAGCGTTACAAACTTTAGACTCAAACCAATATACTCTGACATATTCTACAATTGTCGAGTATAAAAAACATACTTTTATACAGCCTATACAATTTTTATTAGACAAGTTTATTATTTTATTATACAGGTCTTGTATTTGTAAAACAGACCAATCAGATCTCACGTGACACTCTTTCATTTTACTATTTTTCTAAGGTGAAAAAAAAAATTAATTATTACTTATTTAAATTACAAAATTAGTTTTCAAGCATGTGGCGTCAATTAATTATAATTAGTACCTATTTAATGTAGATAATAAATAAAATATTTCCTATAAATTAGTCAATTATTATGATTACCAAAGTCAGTTATTGATAAATATGTAAAATAATAATAATAATATTTATAAAATGTCGAACTAAAATGCAAAAAAATAAAATTTAGTACAATTTGCATTTTTAAATTAAATAAATGATGTGTTAGTTGATCAGTAATTCTCAATATGTAAATATTCAAAATAAAATGTTTTAGTTGTACAAAATTAGATATTTAAATAACCTTCATTCACAAAAGTATTATTTACCTATAATTCCAACCACATATTGCATCCAATATACATCCGCAGTTTCTTGTTGTGTTTCATTTTGTTTTGATTTTTTTTTTCTACTTAACAAATCACTGAATTTAAATTTATGTACCATATTTTAAAAAATTATTCTGTTTTTGTTATTAAACTTCTAAATATCATCGACAATACCTTCACAATAAATAAATATTCATTGACACACATTGAACACTGCTGATGTTCAATACAATACGTACAATGTGTTAAGTGTTTTAATAAATGAAAAGCATCTGAATTTATGGTTTTTAAATAACAACAAAAGTTGTAACATCCGTATACAAAGAGTTCATGCGTAGTTTGAGGGGAAATTTCACACCAGTTTTTTAAAGCTATAACAATTAATGAATTTAGTCTTTTGAATAGAAGCCGATTTTCAAAACTGAAATAATCTGTTACTACAACAAAAATTGTTAAAAATATCTAAGACAAAGAATCCCACTGAAAAATGCAACAATTCGCTTGTGTTATAATAATAAATAAAATCCAATAGTTCTTGTCTAAAACCTTAAATACACAGTTAATTCATCACACGAATACAAAATTAAATTGATTTTTGAAACCACAACGGCAGGACTTATATTTTAAGGTATATATAACACCGAGTTAGTGGAAATAAGCTCGGATCCACTGATCTGGTCAGTGATTGAGGTCTATAAGCCAATATTATATCCAATATCTTAAAAAGTTTGGGTGTAAATTTTAAAATATTTACTATTAAAAGTTTTTCAACAATTATAATCTTCAAGTACCGTTCCAAGATACGAAAACAGGTCCCACTATCAAGCAAAATGGAAAAATGTTGAAGAGGACTTCCGGAGGTCAATTTACATACCACTATTATATTCTGATGCTAATGATTCAGAGTAGAGACAATCTTAGGAAGGAACTTATTTCATTTGGAATTATTATGCTTCTAGAAATGGTCAAAAAGCTCCTGTCATTTGTAAATTATTGTGAGTCGAGTATCATAGACGAATACAGCCTGAAGAAGGTCAAATGGAAAACAATTTTGCCATACCAGAAGTTTTGAGTATTTCATCCAAATATTTCCAGTTTTAATGAAGGTAGAGGGTTTGTTTTGGTCAAAGAACACTCAGTGAGTCATTTGAGCTATTAAACTCTCAAATTAGATGAGGTAGGGGAGAGTAAGGCATGGGCATTAAACTTTTCATCATTTTTTTTTTAAATATAAATAAATGTATTTTTAATTGTAATAATAATTTTTTTCTAACAATAAGTTGTTGACATTGTACTTACATAAGTTTTACTCTTCACATAAGCTCTCTCTATCTCGGTTACATTTTTTTTTCTAACCTTGAATGAAATTTAAGGGTAACTGAACCCGGCAACAGAGGACTGTCAGAAGTCACATTTAATATTCAATAAATATACAGATTTTAATGGGTACTGTCTATGGCCATGGAAAATTTGCCGCTGTCTCTTCGTCAGAAGTAGATCTTACGCATTAGCTATTACCGACCCCACGTTCCACGTTCGCACAAAAAGAGAGAAATGATAGTAAAATGAAACAGAAAAATTTCCCATTTCCCTTGATAATAACATTTCATTTCATATCATTTGGAATTAAGACTTTCTATTGTTAAAAGAAAAGCTAGTACTTTTGAAAATTTTCATAAAACAGAGATGTAATAAAAAGTTACAATTTTTCAATTTTACTGAACATTGCTCGTTGATTGTAAAACGCTACATATTCATGCCTTGTATAGAAAAATTCTTGGTATTTTTAGATATTTCCCCGATAGGGTGGGCAAAGTTTCCGCAAAATACATTAAAACCGAAATGCAAAATTTTCTAATTATAATAATTAAATTTTTCGAAACTAAATTGGTTTATAGCATTCATAATTTTTTATATACAATTTTTAACAAATATCTTGATTTAAAAAAAATTGCTTTAAATAATTATCAATATGGACCGAATTGACCAATTTTGCTCAATCACGAACTTAAACTCACTTAATACATCAACAATGTTTAGAATACGTCAACAATGTTATTCAACCGGGTGTCTAACTGTATCGGTATACGTCGGTTATTTAAACAATTAATAATGTTAGACGGTGCGTCTTATTAATTATTGAATATAAATTGTATCTATTATATTTAGTACCAGCTTATACCCGGCGCTTGTCTGTCGCAAAAGTATCAAATTTTTTTGTAGTAATTTATTGAAGTAAGTCTTTTCACGTATATAGGCAACTTGTTAAACTGCGATGTAAATAAATTTTCAAAAAAACAGATTTAAGTGTAGATTCTTAAACCTTAAATAATTGTATTTATTTTAATTAATAAAAATTTAATTGAATATAATTTAATTTAATATTTTAATTTTGATTTTGTGTCAATGTGTCAAAAAAGTAAGATTAGCGCACAAAAAAATATTATACAGAATTCACAACTAATCCAATCTACCATAAATTTTTGTGGTAGAGAAACAGTTTATGCACGGCTTCCCTCTTAATTACCAAACAGCACCGATTAGCACCAAAATTAGGCTGAAGGTTCTACTTACCCTGTACTTCAGCGTTGTGCCGATCAATGTGCCGATCGTCGCTTTTACCTTGGGGGTAGACGCCACTCCTTGTCCGGGATGAAAATTTTTCAGAGTAATATATATACAATAAAAACCCAAAATTTAGGAATAGGTGTTCATAGAATCACTTATAAATAATTAGCGGATTTCGGCATAAAAGTGAGTTGAAGTTCGTTAATGAGCAAAATTGGTTCAGTGGGTGTAATTAATCCATGAACCAAAATAACAAATTAAATGTTCCAATAATTTGGCAATGAATTTGCAATCTATGACATTATAACAATTGTTCTAGTTTTATTATCATTGAAATAATGAATATTTAAATAAGTTATTAACCTTTCAGGTCAGTTGCAAAAACACCACATTAAGATAATTTTTGAATATTTTCTTATAGTTCAGTATATTAAGAGATTTTCAGTATATTAAGAGATGTATTTTTTAATCTTGTATACAACCACCATAAAGTATTCATTTGGATGAAAGTTAAACGCTAAAAATTGGTTTTCCCTTTCTCTGCCTTTAGGGACATCAAATCCTGATTTCCTTATCATGAAATCACTTTTGGGATATCTACTTTCCAACAAAAGAATCATCAAATCGATTCATAAACGACCAAGTTACCCGAAAACACACAAGGAGGAGGTTTTCAACAGACTGTATTTTTTTCCCGTTTGTTACCTCAGAACGTTCCAGGTCAATCGATTTTGATGATTCTTATGATACTTGAAAGGTGGTGGTCCTATTTCAATTTGGTGCAAATCTGATTTCCCTTTGGGAACAGAAGATGCAAAAACAATTTTTAGTTATATATAACTAACGGGATAATCACAAACGGGAAAAAAATACAGTCTGTTGAAAACCTCCTCCTTTTTTGAAGTCGTTTAAAAATACTGTTCTTTTTCACGAAATCAGAAACATTTATTTATAAAATTATACAAATATAGACAACAGCAATCAAGAAGTAAAACATATAACAAGAAAGTATAAATTCAACAAAATGAATGTTAAAACCTAAAACAGGATAAAGAATAAAGCAAATTGAGAAATTAAAAATTTTAAAAATATTATTCGAAAAATTTGAAGAAAACTGTAGAAAGAGAAAAATTAAAAAAAAAATGTAAATAACATAATTATTTCCAGTTTACCACAAAAGAGTAACAGTTAAAATTCAATATCTAATCCCTAGTCCCTTATTTTATTATTTAACAGAGTGATGAAAGTATATTATTACTTTCTTTTAATTCTAGTAAAAGCAACTATTGTAGTCCTGTCAACATTTCGATATCGAATTTTCACCGAAAATATATGTTTTGAAACGATTTATGGAAAATAATGTAGAAAAATTCAACTAGTCATATTTAGCTATACACACAATACTAAAAATGTAATAGCAAAAGAAAGTCCAGTGCCGCGTGGCATCAAATATTTTTTTACTGATAATCTTATAATCACAAACTGAATTTCACGCAATGAAGCTGCGGGTATTAGCTGTACAAAGCTGTGTACATTAGCTAGCATGGATGCAAAACAAAAGATTAGTCTGTAATTGCAAATACTTATATGGCTTAACAATCTCAATAAGTATTGTTACTTAAAAAAATTACTTAAGGCTTAGGCTTTAAATTAGGGACTGAATATTTAAATTGTAATACGGAATAAAAATATTTACAATATTGCAATACAATTTTTCAAAATTTTAATGAGACTAAGGCCAAAATATAAAAAAATATCGTCAACGCATATTTGTAACCTTGGAAAATTGATTAAATATTTTCCAATTCAATAAATTTAGTTATGTCTAATTTTATAATTCATAGGTGATTTTTGATTTTTAAGATTTGATTGACATAGGTGATATTTATTTATTTTTTAAATATATAATTTTTTTTTTAATTAATACTTCTCTATATCAAATATCACCTAAACCGTTTAAAGGAACCCAAATCTGTAAATGCATTTGATATTTGCATATACGATTATCATAACTTGTACTCCTAATACACCCGGAAGCTAATACGAATGTTGAATAATTAATTAAATTACATTTAAACCACATCCAAACAAAAAACAAAAGCAAATTTTCCATTATTATGTAAAACAGTCACAAAGGAGATTTTATCAACAAATAATCAAACAAATTTTGTATAAATCTATTTCATTTTCAATAAATTTATTGTGTTTACAAAATTTCAAATTTATATGTCAATAACTCATACTAATAGTTTTTGAATCATTATGATACTGATATTTATTTAAAATTTATTTTAATTGAAATCTTTGAAACAAAGAACGAGATATTGCATATTGTATTTCTTTCAATTTTCACGCAAAAATAACTCAAAAATTATCTAAATGTTATCAAATTTTGCAATCATAACCTTGACATAAAGGGGAGATCTTGGCCTAGAGTTTTTCGCAAAAAAAAAAACATTTCTGTAAAAAATCCAAAATTTCTATAAAAAAATCGAAAACGGCTTTACCGATTTGAATTTTTTGGAGAATGTTTAGAATTAGGGACGTTTAAATGTATTCACATTTTGGAAATCAAAAGAAACAACTTTTTCTACTTTTTGCTATAGATTTTTCCAGTTCATTTGTGGTTATTCTTTCGAGATAAGATCAAATAGGGTAATAAAATCCTCACATATTTACAGTGAGTCTAATTAGCCGGATGACTACATCTTGTCCTACAGTCTAATGTTAATAATAATTTTTGTGTTAATATAACAATAAGAAAACTTTACAAGTTACGGGTTTTTTTTTCATCAAAAGTTATGAAACGGTTCAATTATTGTCAGTTCATTGACAAATCGTTCGTTAATACAGTGGAAATTATTTTCATTGAATCTACAATTACACTATATCTTCTTTCTCTTTTAATTAATTAAATGTAACTGTAGAAAACGTTGTTCTATTAATAAGCATACAAATAGAAAGGTTAAAATTGATAACCTTTAGTACTTGAACATACATAATAGCTTCTCGAAAAAAATCGAACTATTTAAATAGTTTAATTGTCCTTTTTTATTGAAAATGCACAATTGTCATTACAGTGTATTTCATGTAACCACAATATGAACCGGGTCACAATATGTTCTTATTCCCTATAACCCAAGCAACTACTAATGCATACCAAATTTTGGTAGACCACCTCCATTCATATCATCGAATATACACGCGCAGAATACATCCCCAGAGCTAGGACATAAAATGTAAAAAAAAATTAGTCCAAAAATGTATACGGAAATATTCTCATAATTGATATTTGAGCAGAATTAAGCATGCAAATTTGCTCCTCGATTTTGCATACTCAAATACGTTCAAAGTCTGTTTTATGTTATTATTTATGAAATTCTTCACCATCTAATCAATATTATTTTTAACATTTAAATTTAGTTTACAGTGATTCAGTGAACAATTAGAAATGAACACATAAAAATACCAATTGATTATTATAATCAATCGTTTATATTGCAATGATATTGAAACAAAATTGATTATTCTCCAAAAATTGAAAAGCAATAATTATCATGTGATAGACATAAATAGATTAATAATTATTGAAAATAATGCATTTTTTAAATTATATATTGCAAATAAAATATTATTTACATGCCTAAAAATAAAGAAACTGATTTATATACTACTTTTGAGCTTGGTAATTCCATACATACACAATCTTTGTGGACAAAGTTTTGAATAAGTCAATTCCTAACGACCCAAAAAGATTAATATTATTTTGTCTAAATAATTAAATACCAAAAATTTAGTAAATATTTGTACTACACAATAGACCAAAAACAGAGTTGAACATTGTGCCCTAAAAAATACCTAAAATTATTAACACAAGACGAAAAAAAGTTATAGCTAAAATTTTGAGTACCGACGTATGACGATTACGCTATATGTTGTATGAATCTCAATGGTCATTACATTCCATCTGCATTTATCTATCCTCGTAAGAGATCCCGCGATGATTTATTAAATATTGGTCCAGTGCAAAGTTGCATGGTTTCCGATAGTGGCTTTGTGGATACAAAATTGTTTGTTAAATGTTCACAACATTTAAAAATTTTTCAGCCATCAGCATAAGACCCAATATTATCTATTCTCGATAACCACTCGTCACACGTATGCTTAGAAGCTATAAGATATGCCCGTAAGTACAGTATTATGATGTTAACATTTCCGCCATATGGAAGCCATAAACTTCAGCCTCATGATAGAGCTATTATCAGTCCTTTAAAAATGAAATAAATATTCATTTGTATTTGATAAATTTGTGTCATAACATCCTGGAAGAGAAATCATGCAGAACAACGTCACTAGTTTGTTATGAAAATAATATTTTTGTTTTTACTGCTTTTATACTATGTACGATGAGAGCCTTCAACTTCAAAAGTATAAAAACTTAAGCCAAGTGACACTTGTTTGTAATTGATTTTCAAAAAAATCGCACTCAAACAAAATTTATATATGTCGAAAATGTTGATCGAAAGAAGAGAGCGAAACAAGAAGTGATTCTTATCAGAAATTAGATAAAGTGATGTTCATAATCGTGGTCGCTACCTTGTCAAAAAAGTTGTTTGTACTATACTAAAAAAAACATATTAGAAGTGACAGGAGGTTTGCCTTATCTTTGAACATCACTTTATCTAATTGTTAAACATCACTTTATTTGATTGCGAAAAATCACATGTTCCTAACTTTGTAGCTTTTTCCCAAAAGAAGGGCGTGAAATTATAATTTTTTTAAATTCCCCTTATCATTTCACATCGGCTACAAAACATTACCGCATGTTGTTAGCTTAAAGTACGAAAAAACGTAATTTCACGACGGGGGGAGGTATGTAAGTCATTAAAATGCTTTGTCTTACAAACTTAACGTGTCTGCCAAATTTCACCCCGATAGCTTCAGTGGATGTGGTTGAAATATTGATTGCAAAATATTCATATTTCAGCAGCTAATAATCAGCCTTACCTAATTAATTTTCCATTTTCGATATATTTTTAATTGAATGGCAATAAATTCTAATGATTTAAAGCCATATATGTAAAAGCAATTTATGTGATTTTAGTCAAAACCCTACTTTTAATAAATTGAGTATTTAGTGTCATAAAACAATATCTGCATCACGGCTAAAGTATTTAATATTTACTAAAGTATTATTTACTGGTGTATTTTTGAATCCAACGTTTTGATTTTAGCCATCGAGGTCAATGCGTACTTCCTACCACCTTTAAACACGAATAAATTTTTAATTTAAAAATAGGTTTTTTTTTAATAAGTACCCTCTTCCTTGTGGTCGAGATTATCTAAAAAACAATTATAGGCGGAAAATAAATTCTAATATATAATTTATTTAAACCACATTTTAATCAAACACAACTCCTTTTGTTGGAAATTAAATTTAGTAAAAGAATTCCATTTTAAATAATAAGCATTTAAAACCGGTCAAATTTCGGTATCATGCTATAATGTTAAAATTAAGTAATTTCTAAATGCATATTTAATACCAAATTATGGTAGTAATAAGGAGGATTTCATCCTTAATTTTTGTCATTAAAAAAGTCGAAAATATCCTTGTTTTCGTTACAACTCCCTTCTTTTTCATGCTAGCAACTGTTTTAAACCACATTCTAACATTAAAATAACGTAAGTTTTTTTTAGTGTCCTGTAGAAAATGTATGGTTTTATATTATCCTTCTACAACCTTATCTAACAACGGGTTTGTGGTGTATAGACCTTTAGCATTTAGGCTAAACTTTGACACCAAACATGATTTTTGCAATAGCCATTAGAGGAATATTTCTCGAGAGCTAGCTTAGTTATAATTTGATATCACTGTCTTTCTGCTATTGCCATATAGAAACTGTAAGCATTTATTAATAGTCAAATATATAAATTAAGACTTCTTTTTTAGTACAAATACATCAATAAAGTTTTGGAAATATTTTAATTATTCTATAAATGAAAAGTTTCAGAAAAAAAAATTTATGAACAATAATAAAAATATAATAGGAACCTTGACTTAAAATTTATGCTATACCTATAAATAGTTGTTTATTATATCATATACACTCGTTTAACCAATAAATGGATCACTTAGAAAAGTTTCTATGATAAAGTATAAGAAACGATAAAATTTCAAGTATATGTGACTAAAGTCCTCTTAAAAGATTGGATCTACTTTAATGAACTTTTTGGTGTATTGTATTTTTGGCGTACACAAGTAGACCTGAGTGGCCTAGATCACAATTTGGCCTCGATAAGTAGCTCTGCTTTCGAGTTCCAGAAATTTCTTTTAATTTTTTTATTTCAATTTGTGTTTGTGTATATTTGTTAAGATTCATGACAAGCCAATGTTCCTGGTGAACCCGCTAGATATCCTATATAAATCTAATGTTTTCCAAAAATAATTTAATAACTGCAGCTTCTTTGTTTACCAATAAATGTGTAATGGAAATATGAAATACGACTAACCCTGACCCTCTCCACGCTTCTATGTTTTTCTAAAAGTTTTTGATAAATGTGTATTTACTCCCTATCTAATATCCGTCAAAAAAATAATTATTATAGTATACTTTTGCTATTGTATTCAACGAAATAGTAATAAATATCTGTACTAAGTCACACTCACGTACATAGGCAAGCGAACTAATTACCACTTCTTAAATAAAAACAAGTAATATAAGCATTGTGGATAAGATCTTTGTAGACCAGACAAATATCATTCTATTTCAACTATTAAGACTGCAATTTCGACTGAAAATAGATAGAGACTGATGGATCATGGATTATGTCGTTTCTACTTTAATTTAATATTTCAATTACTTTTTACTGACAACACAATAATTTTATACGTTTATAACAATATAAAAACTTTCATTGACGTGAAACTATTTTGATATATATTTGAAAGAGTTATGTAAATGTATATATATGAAATATCGATAGACTCGTGTCATAGTGTTTGTGACCAAACTTCTACGAAATGGCTTGACCGATTTCTCTGTATTTTTTTTTTTTTAGTATACCTATTTGGAAAGTCTGATGGCATAGATCGTAAACTATTTTTTAAACAAATAAATTGTGCAAACCGTCACCAAATTAGCAACGAATAACATCTCCTCAGAGAATCATTACAACTAGCTAATTCATACTGATGATGACTACTTTGTAGTCGAAATAGGTATTTATAAAAATACAAAATAATTTGATCTAGGGCAAAAAATCGAAATTTATTCGAAAAATCCTTGAGTTCTCATTAATAATTTAAAAAAAAAAAAGAAAAAAAAAATTTAAAAACCCCTAATAAGGGCGTTGACAAAATATTATATTTTTTTATCATGTGGCATTAAAAATGCATATAACTCTTAATTTTAACCCTTCTACCCTCATTTCTTAATAGCAATATGAGTACTATTATAATCTTCAACTCTCAGTGGTCGATAACTGATCAATTATCCATCGATCAGTTATCCCCACCAGGCGATACAGGCAACTCCGTTTGCTAGTGATGAACTAAAATACCGTATACTCCATTGCACTTAAATATTCATATTGTTTTTTTTTTTTTTGTTATAATTAGTGATAGCAGATGGAAGACCTCGTAAAGTGTATTTTCGGTAAAAACTCAACATCGACATTGTGCACAAAACATAACTTTCATTTAATATTGTATGGTAAAAGAAAGTAAGAACATTCAGAGAATGAACCTCGAAAGTTGCTATTTTAAGCACAATGATCGAATGGAATCAATTTCTCTGAGTAAAAGTGCCCAAGTGGTCAGATATTTATTTCAAGAATATTCACAATTTCGTTTTACGTGATACAAACAATTACTTGCTATCATAAATTAAATATTATTATTAGATATGAATATTAATTTTACAAAACATTGGAGAATCTTAAAACAATTTTTTTTTTTCAATTAAAACAATACCGTCTATTAAGACTTGACTCTAAGAAGTAGACTTCATTGAATTTGATGACGTATTTTTAAATTGTAATTTAAATTTTAATCTGTATATAATTCAAAAATATGTTTTATAATATTATTTATTCCTTTTATTTTATGAACACCATGCGATGTGTGTATAATTTAGTTTGGTGTTCGTTTGTATGAATCATTTTATAAAATTGTGTACAAAAATCAATAGATTTTTATTTCATTGTTCATAATCGTATTCGTATTTTAAACAAAATTATCTAATAGCTATGTAAAATATTATGTTTTATTTAATTATTTTTTTTAAATAAAATATTTAATTTAAAATTAGTTTTTTTATTTTATAATAATATGACAATGTTAACTGTGTTCAGTTTTAATAAAACTATATGAAGTTTTTCTTTTATAATTATAATAATGAAAGCAACTAGTGAAAGTTTAAGTAACAATGAAAAACAGTGTGAGGAAAAATGTGAAAATGTTAAAGCAATTTATACCAATCAGTATTGGATATCATTTGCAGGTAAATATTATTTTTCATTTCAATTTAAATTTCAATATTTGATAATGGTATTATTATAACCATTTTTAACTGTCTTTTAACAATAGTAAAAGAAAGTATTGATTTTGAGATATGAAATATTTCATATCGAATTTGAAAATACCACATTTTGAGTCCAAAAAATTTGTTTTATAAATTGTCAATCTGCTTTTTCTTGAAAATGGATGCAATGATTATCTACAAACATAAAGTATTCACAAAAAATGTACAACTTTTATTTATAACATTTTTCTGGGAAAATTAAAATAAGAAGTGAAAATTCAGGTTATCATTACCATTATTAGGATAACCAGGTATTCGTTACCATATACAAAATAAGCTGCTGCATATACTGTAATTTATTTATTAATATTTTGTATTGTTAATTTTGCTTCATGTTTTGTTTGTTTACAAAATATTATTCCCAGTAAATATAGAAAGTTCTGTGACGCGTTACAACATGTAAATGTAGTATGTAAATAACGAAATCGAAATTAAGTTTCAAGACTAAGTTCACACTACAAGCTTCTCACATTATTTTTACAATATTCAAATTTAACTACAGTTTAAAATATTAAAAAACATAACGAATTTAATCGATTCTTTTGGTGGTATATGACATAATTTTTATACAACTCCAAAATGTTTAATTCTTATGTAAAAAACATTGTGTAAAAAAATTAACTGAAAAACTTCATTTATATTTAAACAGTCGCAATAGAATATACCTATAAGATGTTTTTGCACTTGACATATGCAAAAATTTAAATAATAAGGTGACCGATAAAAATATTTGAAACAAAAGTTTTAATCATTTGCAATGGTCAATTAATCTGAAGTGCTTGGCATATTTTAAAGAGATGGCTAAAAAAAATTTTTTCCCCGAAATTTTGTGAAAACTTACCTTTTAAAAACATGAGAATTTTGTTTTCAGGTAAACGAGGAAGTTTACGATGTATGTAATGAAGGTCATATCGACATAAAGGTTTTTGTAACTTTTCAGAATACCTTTTGAAAAAATGTAACTTAGCTATCTGAAGTTTCAATAACAGTCTAAAGCTTACATCTGTTTTAAAAATTCGCTAATCACTAATAACACGCACTTTTTGCACCACTGTGTGAAAATACAAGCATTAAAAATAAAATATTCATTTTCAATGAATATTTATTTAACTCCTCCACATTTAAGGGTTAAGATAAGCCTTTGATTAACCACGTATTGGATCTCTACCTTCAAAATTGAGTTTTTCTAGAAATTTGTTCTTTAAATTCTTCTAGATATTATTTGTTTTCTAAATAATAAATTTCTTTATTTTAACTGAGGTTTGTATACAAAAATTTATCTAGAAATTTTCTATTAATTTCGTCAAATTCTAAAAATATTCATTATCAAAAATTGAAATTATAAATATTGTTTTGAACTTGGTTTTTTGAAAACCACATTAACAAAGGTCAAATGATGAGATTTTAAAACAATGTTTATAAATTAAACGTGTAATTTATACATAATATTTTTGTTTTCAAATTAAAACTTCACAATATTATGATTTTAATTGTGGGCATTTTGAATATATGACCTATAACCATTATTTTGACATTAATTTTTATTGCATTTTATACTTGACACATATATGAATATATATTTGAGTATATTAAATTTAGTCTAAAGTTTACAACACTAAACAAATGTTGGAGACATTGAAGATAAATTTGGTGCAAGTATTAGAAGAGATGAACCCAATTAGTCTATTTTCATCTATCTGAGTGAGCTGAAATTATGACGACGTAATTAAGACCTAAAACGTGAGTTTAATAAAGCTCTCGAAAACAAGTTTAAGCAAAATTTTTCAATTCAGCACCAAAACAATTTAAACATTGTTACTGAATGAATACTGAACCATAAATGTTAGAAGCTGAAAAAAAAAATTACACTGACATGACATTAATATCTACTCGTATAATTCAAGTTTAATGATATACAGAGTGAACAAGGTAAACCAATCAAAATTAAAACGAAATATAAACCATCAAAGATAATATGTGTTGTTCTGTTTTATTAAAGTTTATGTCACTACGAAAAGCTAAAAAATTTACATAAACATTTTTTGGGGGAAATACGAGCCCCAAAAAAAAACAGACATCTATAAAAACGACAATCCCCAATGCAATATACTCGTACAGTGTTTATCTTTCAAATTGAGTTATTTGTGTTCGAAAATTGTAGGAAATAGATTGAAGATTGTTATTGTATATTTTGGTTTGTATTCCACTTAAAAACAAAAATGTTTATTTTTATTTAGTAAAATATTTAAATTAATTCCACTATTTTTATGTTATCATGTTAAAAATATTAATATATAAAGAAAAATACAAAATTTTAATTAATTTATTTATTTATATACAAATACAAGCACGAATTCTAATATAATTATTTATATAATCTAAACGCTGCTGACAGATTAAAATGAACGATGAATAATTACATATATGTTTAAAACGTATAGGAAAATTAATAAATATAAAAAAAAAAGTAAGTACAAAAATAAACAGAATTTTAAAAAAAATATAAAAACATGGATAACACTGGAAAAAAATACATTTTTTTAATGAATATGAAGTTTATAATAAACAATATTAAAATAATTTCACTGCTTCAATGATTTGCTTATAAAAAATAAATTAATAAATGATCCAGGATCCCAGGGCCGGCAGACCTTACTTATTTTTAAAAAAATACAATATGTGGGGCAAGTTTAGATGAATCAAACTGTATACATCTGTGGGCAAGGTTGTGTGCTATTATGTATGCCTTATTGCAATCTTAACTGTATGGCTTATTGCAAACACAACTTTTCTTTTACTCTGGGCTGATTTTAATGTATGAGCCAAAGAATATATATTAAATTTTCATAATTCATACTGCCAGATAGTGATGAACAAAGCAAGAACAAGACTGAGATACTCCAAGACCTTGATCTTGGTCTTGCTAAAATACTTCGAATCTGGTCTTGGTCTTGTTTATACAGCCTTGGCCTTAGTTTTTCTTATCTGATCTAATACTTACGTAAATTATTTCAATACCATCTATGAGTTCCATTCAGACCAATTGACTTCATTCATAAATCATTTTTTACTATAGTAACAGTATACCTTACAAAGTATGGAAATTCACCATGACGCATGATGCATGGAAATTAACCCGATAAATATGGTTTGAATCAAAACAGTCCCTTTTTCAATTGGTTTGAAATTATCATACAAAATAAAAACCGAAATTAAACAAGTAAAGATAACAACTTACAGTGTTAATTGTATAAATATCAATTTGAAATATTTTTAACCATTAGCATTAATAAAATACACTCAATACTTAGTTCATACCATTATAAATACATACATAATAATAACACGTATTAGAATTACTTATATATTGTCTTATTTGGTATATTTGAGCTGATATTATGGAGAATCTAAACAGCTTATAAAAAATATCCAAAACAAAAGTTGTTTATTAAAAAAAAAAAAATATTACCGTCTTCGAATTTTACTTCTAACTTATACAGTTTAAAAGTTGAATCGTAGATCCATAGGTTATTGAGATATCTGAATAACGAACGGATGCGTGGGCAGCCGGACGGACAAACAGAAATGAAGTAGGTAACTCTAGATGATGTCAAAATTTTGTTAGTTCTTAGTGCGAATTAATATTTGCTAGCGTTATAAATTTCAAAATAAAACTAATATCCACTAAAATATTCTATATAATACGTCAAGTATGTAAAAATGTGAGACAACATTTTTTTCTATGCTACTT
The DNA here is from genome assembly GCA_020423425.1 of Chrysopa pallens. Taxonomy (NCBI): domain Eukaryota; kingdom Metazoa; phylum Arthropoda; class Insecta; order Neuroptera; family Chrysopidae; genus Chrysopa; species Chrysopa pallens. Next base: position 69,588,315 of record CM035593.1, on the reverse strand, counting down.
AACTAAGCCAATTAAATAATATAACACCAAACACATGGAAAACAATTTTTTTATTTTAATAATTATATCAAAAAATAAATGGCTTTGTCTGTATTCACTCAAGCAATTATGCACATGAATATTAAATTGAATCAATAGAAATCCTTGCTTTATTGTTTCGCTATTTATGAATACTGAATTTAATAATTCATTTGTAGATTCTTATTCAGTAAGCAATGATTAAAATGTCTTAACCATTTAATTTGATAATATCATGATCAATTATTTTATTATTTATCAATCAATATTAATTGTATGTTAAACATCCATAGATAAAGTGATTTTTCACAAATCAAATTTGCTACAAAAAAAATATATGATTTTATTGAAGTTTAAGTGACACACGGTACTTGACGGAAATTGAAATAAATTAAGTTAAATAATTTTCCTAATAAAATTGGAGAACATTGACCGAATGCAAGAATATGATCTTAATGTCTGTCAAAATGTCTGTCTTTTTCTGTATCCCAAGGTTTCGATGGTTAACTTTAAACGGTTCACTTTAATTGGCGTTAGCGCTTTAACGATTATCGGAGTTTTCTAATAAATAATCGATTTCTAATAAACTTACAAAATTATGAATAATAGAAATTTTAATGTTATCGGGCAAAAGACATTCCACCAAAAAATATGCAAAAAAAGTCATTACACTAATCATAATCACACTATATACAAATTTTTAGAATTATATTAATAAATGACATAATATGCTTTATAGGTACCGGGGCTACTATAAAAATTCTACTTAAATTCACTTACTGTGAATTAATTTTATTGTCATATTATGCAGAGAGTCTATTAATGTTTGTAATCAGTCTATCAACAATATTACTCTTATTTTTCAAAGAAACACACTTAATATGTACAAATTAATATTAATACTGTTAAAGGTAATTTTAGAAATAAAATTCTGCTCAAAAATTAAACTATGAATCAACAATATTGATTGAATATCATCAGACAGTATTTGTAAATTAACTTCTTCGAAAAATATTAATATTTTTTTATATGATAAATAAATACTCAGAATATATATTAACTGGTCCAATTAACTAATTACATATTTGTTTGAAATGATATTCGACTCATCTTATTTATCTTTAAATTAATAAATTAAATGAAAGGTAAATAGGGTATATGCGTGTTTGTTCAAATGTAATTTTAAGTAATCTTTAGTCCTATAGATTAAATAGGGTTTTATTTTTAAGTAATCAATATTTATCAAAAAAAATTGAATAAATAGCAGAATTAAAAATATTTTAAGACATTGTGACGACAAAGTATATCCCTTTAAACACAATATTTTGTATGACAAAATACGGTTACTTTTTTTTTAATAATTAGGTGTTTCATATAATTTAATACGTTTTATATAAACTGGGTTTATTATTGTCTGTTAGGGTGGAATAGATTTTGTAATTTGATTTAAACAAACTTCTAGGTAAGGTAGACATTTTAAATGTTAAACAAAATTCAGAATAGAAGGACGAAACATAACAGTTGATGGCAGAATTTTTTGCTCACGTAATTAAGCAGAAAGGTTATCAAAAACAATTGGTTATGGAGACATATCTCATAAATAGCCAATAAACCTAACTTATTTGTGGTATTCGTAGAGAATTTTTCGAGTTTCTTATTAATTTTCGATTCAGTTTTAATGGTATTTAATCAGACTTTTTGTATTAAGGAATATATTTTGTATGTATAAATTAACTTCCTTTTTATTGATTAGAAATCTAATAAAACCTGGAACGGCAATTAAAAAAGTGAAATATTCTGGCAACATCATCTAGTTATCATTAAAATTTGCTTCAATAGAAGTTTGTTTTGTCTACTTTGAAAATGTTAATTCATTCAACCACAAAGTAGTACCGCATAAATTTATGCTAATCAATCTAATAAAAGTCTGTTACAGAAAATTTGATAATTATTGAACTGAAAGTATTTTAAAAATATTACAATAATTAGTGACAAATATTTTGAAAAGTATTATAATATCTGACGAAAATTCGGCCACAACGCAACTCACCGTTCATGAATTGTAGCGCTTAGTTTGGAAGGGTTTGCGGTTTCGTGGTTTGTACAAATTGATATTTTAATTGTCTGCATTTAAGTAATTAATTAAAATTATTAATTACGATTTAAATAGCCACCGCAAGACTATAATGGTCTTGATTCTTATGGTGCGGCTCTTGCGGTGTGACGTCATCATAGTCTTACGGTGGCTATTTAAGTCGTAATTAATAATTTTAATTAATTATGCATAAATAAAAGTAATTGCTGAATCAAATGGAATAATATCGGGAGCAATTTATTGGATTAAAAAAATATAGAAAAAAGCATTAATGATCTGAAATATAAGGAAAGCAGCTTTTGTAATTTGGATTGCAAATAATTAATTAAATAGTTACCTAAACACTGGAGCAATTACGGATCCTGATTGAGCATTTTGGAAGCAATTTTTTGAGATTTGGTTAAATAAATTTTATTAAACTTCCACGCTAACTTAATTGCGATCATTTCATACAATAGAAATTTTAACATCTAAATACGTGATTCCACCATATTTATTTTACAAACGCTCGTTACATTCATAGAAAACTTGTTTATATTTAATTAAATAATAAGTTACATAATAATGTGATATAAAATTAATTAAAATTAAATAATTCATTATTTATAAGATGAATATCATTAATATTTCTACAAGTTGGGTTTTTTTATGTATTTCAAATGAGACCTTGATTTCAATATTATGCTTGTTGAGTGCTAATCTAATAATTTTCAAAAAAAAATTTATAATAATAATTACTATTCTTCAAAATTTACGAATGGAGAAGTTTAAAAATTCATTAAAAAAATTTAATTACATTTAAAATTAAATAATTATATCAATGTGTGCGATTAATATTATAATGTTACATAAATTGGGAATACCAGTTACGAATTATGACAAATGGGCCAGTATAATAATTTTAATACGTTTGACATTAATAATTTGGAAAATAACTGCCTCTTATATATTGCATCTCAATGGTTGCATAAAAATTAAAAAAATCCAGAAAATTTTCCAAAAATGTAACAAATTAATATGCTTTCACATCCAAAGGCCATCCATACCCGGTTCCAAGTGTATGGATAGTGGTAAGGATCACAGTTTATGGAGACCTTGCCTTACCTTGAGAGAGAATCATACTTTTTTGGCTAAAGGCCTTCCAAACTTCCCTTGTAAGCATTGAGGCCAAAGACCAACTCCAGGCCAGAAGCCGACACATCTTTATCTGGAGGCCAAAGCAACAAAAGCGAAATTGACAATTAAACTCAATCTTATTAAATCTTACATTTATGTGGACTTTTACCGGAGCGAAGCGGGAGCTAACGAACTATTTAACTCATAAAAGATTAAGAAAATAAGCTTCTGATTGACAAATCAATTAAAATAAAAATGAAAATACCAAACAAATAAAAACTAGGTAGTATAAATTAATATAATTAGTTGTAAATCATATTCTCAATTTTAGTGTAATGTGTCAGACCTATGCTATTCAAAAGAGGAAAAAGAAACAAAAATTTTCCTTTACCCTTACATTATGATTTTAGAATTGTCTTTATACGTTTTATAGAATATTTATCATTAAAATAAATTTTTTATGGTGGTCTGGCATTTCGATAAAGAATCAGAATGCTAGACCCTACATTTTTTACTTTCTATTGGTCAAACTCTATCCAAAAAATTACAATTAATTTTAAGTTTCATGTATCAATAGATATTGAGAAAAAACCTTTGGCTTTTACCAAAGAAATTAAAAAACATATTTTTTCTTAAACAAGATGTCCACCTTTTTCTACGGTCGACTTTTACGTTTGACTAGTAGCAAATTTAATGTTGCTCATACTCATACATCAATAATATTTCAAAATTTTTTATTTTATTTCAGTTAGTTTAATGGCACTCAACAGTGGTATGTCAATGGGCTGGATCAGCACAACATTACCAAAACTAACTAGCGATAATTCTCCAATCATAATCAGCACATATCAAGGATCATGGTTAGTGTCCTTATTAGAAGTTGGTTCCTTATGTGGATCAATTATAGCCACATACACATTAGATAGAATGGGTCGAAGGATGACATTGCTGTTATCAGCATTTCCAACAATAATTAGTTCAATCTTATATGCAATCGCAACAAATGTACATTTATTATTTATTGGACGTTTCTTAAATGGTATTACAGTTGGTGCAAACCGTTCAACAATATTCTTATACATATCAGAAATATCATCGCCACAGATACGCGGCACTTTAAGCAGTTTTATGTTTATGCAATTAAATATCGGTCTATTATTGCAATTTATAATTGGCTCATATTTAACGATACCATTAAATTCATTAATATTATTAATTATTCCAATGATATTTTTAATAGCATTTATTTGGATACCAGAATCACCATATTATTTATTATTAAAAGATGATTTAAAAGCTGCACGTAAAACAATTGAAATGTTGCGACAAACAAAATGTATCGATAATGAATTGAATGAATTAAATGATTTTGTACAAAATAATAAAATGAATAAAGATAATTATTGGAAATTATTAAAATTTAATAAAACACCATTTTTAATTGTGTTTGGTTTGATTACTTTATTAAAATTATCAGGAAATGGTATAATTATGTCATACGTACAAATAATATTTCAACAAGTGGACACATCGACAACGCCACAAGTGAATTCAATCATTGTTGTATCCTCTGTGTTCATCTCATCATGGATATGTACATATTTGATTGATACATGGGGTCGTCGACCATTGTTCTTAACATCGTGTGTTGGTGTATCAATTGCATTATTTTTAATTGGTATATATTTCTATTTAAAATCAATAAATTTTCTATATTTATCGTATATATCATATTTGCCAGTGATCGGATTATTAACATTTAAAATATTTGAAAGTATTGGTATTGGTCCAATAACACATATTTGTATTAGTGAATTATTTCCAACGAATGTAAAAGCTGTTGCAATATGTATTACACGGATATATCAATCAATAGTGTTATTTTTAATTATACAAGTCTATCATATTATTATTAATGAATTCAATTTATGTGTGATATTTTGGATATTTGCATTGTTTTCAGTATGTTCAGCATTATTTATATTATATTATTTACCAGAGACTAAAAATAAATCATTGTCTGAAATACAAGAAAGTTTAAAATAAATTGTGATATATTATTACTACCTATGTTTCATTTGTTTATTTTATTTTTTACACTTATTAATAGTAGATAATTGAGTGCTGAAATCGACAATTTTGTTCTGTCCAAAGTACTCAATCACCTGACAATTAAAAAGTACCATTAAAAAGATGTCTGTGTGTACTTATGTACACGCGTTAGAAGTTATACTTCTTTGGCGACTGAAACAAAAAATTTCAAAAAACAAAACTTCAGTAAAGATCAAAGAAAAATATTAAAATTAATCAAAAAGGATTTATTTCAGTAAAAATAGGTATACCGTCAAATAAACAATCATTAATTATCATGTGAACGAGTCAAATGTATTTTTTAAATATTTAAATTATACTAAGCTATATCCATAGGTTCTACTGGTAATGATTGAATAGGCATGAGAGTGACAAGTATATAAGTTAACTTAGTCATTTAAAGAAATATATATTATTAATTCTATTCTGTAGCCTACTGCATCATGTCGTTTTTATGGGATCGTGCGCACGTAGCTCACAAATTCACTCTCATCCAAACGGGCCAAAAGAAGTATAACTTCAATAAGTTTAACAGAACTAAAACCCTACAACGTACTCTTAAAAATGCGAAACAAGAAAATATTATTGTTCGAAATTAGATTCAGTTATGTTCAGGATAGCAGTGATTGATATCTAGGATAATCGATTGACCATTCGTCAAAATCGGTTCAGTAGTTTAGCCGCTGCGGTAATATATACTTATATACAAACAAACATACGAATACATACATACACATACAAGAAATTCAAGAATTGACCAACATAAGAGGTGGAGATTACGATATCTGTGGTGCCTCGATGTCACGATTAATTTTGGTAAAACAAGGCAAAATAAAACGAAAATAAAGAATACAAATTTTGACTTATTTTTGCCAAAATTCATCAAAAATCGTGGCACCCCGGATATCGTAATCGAGCCACATAAGAAATTCAAGAATTGACCACTACCTTCAGCCAGTTTTTCGATTTTGTTTGTAAGCATTGCTATTAAGATGCACTCAAATTTTCATTCTACCTCAAATATCAACTCAAAGTTTTTTACCAGCTCTTATATTAAAAAAGTGAATCATAAATATAAATTTTCATAAGTATAAATCTGATGTCTTCAAAACCAATAAATTAAACTAACTTATGAAATTTTACATGTAGTTCGCTTCTTTCACAATTTTATTTTTCAGTTATAAATTTTTCGTAATTCGAAATATTTGGAAAAATAAAAAACAGTTGAAAATGACAGATTAAACTGTCAATATGTGTCTAAAACCAAATACAATGTATTCTATATGTGTGTATTATGCAAAATGAAAAAACAATTCTGGTAAGTAAATGTTTGATAATTATCCGACGAGAATCACAACAATATACTGTTTCATGTGATTGGATAGAGTGAAAAGCAACTTTACAATGGACATCAACGAATAACTGATACAAGCGATTTAAAAAATTATTTCAATTTTGGTCAAAAATTAGGCAATGGAATGTTTGGATTTGTTATTCAAGCACAAGAAAAATTTAGTGAGAAAAAATGGGCAATAAAAATAATAGTCAAATCCAAGGCAAATGACACTGTAAATGAATTTTTAATGAATTAAGAATCATTTAAATATTATAAATTGTATTTTTATTGTTGACAGTTAGTTGGTGAAAGTTTTCGATCTATTGAACGGGAAATTATCATTTTAAAAATGGTAAATCATCCTCATATAATACATCTAGAAAAAGTATTCGAATCACCAAAAAAAATTTATCTTATACTCGAATTGTGTCGTGAAGAATTAGCAACAGCTTTTAAGAGGAAAAAATTTTTTACCGAAGACGAAACCAGATATGTACTTAAACAACTTGTTTCAGCTGTATGTTACTTACATAAAAATTGTAAGTTACTTAAACAGAAATAAATCAAAAAATTAAACAAACAAAAATTCAAAATTAAACAATGAAATAAATATTTTCGGAATTGTACCACTAGTATTAATACGAATAATAATATGAATTGAGCGATGAAAAGTGTTAAAAAAGCGCTCGTCACATAAATCGTCCGTTTAACAAAAAACATGTATTTAATTCATTAAATATGAATATTATCGGGCCATCAAGTATTTGTAATGACAAATAAACCATGTACATATAAATCAAATACGATAAAGACGTGTGGCCTATATTTTATTTCTTTTAACAACTGAGTTGTTTATTTTATCTTTTTATAAGGATGGGATCTAATCATGAGGGAGGTCTTCGCTTCAATGAAGCGACCAGTACTTTCTAGTTAACTAATGCGAATTTAATAATAAAGTATTTATAAATTTTTAGTAATAATTCATAGAGACTTAAAATTAGAAAATATTTTACTGGCTAAAAATCCTGCAGATCCTCAAGATTCTTTATACATTAAAGTAAACGATTTTGGTTTGGGAATTATTAGACAAGGAATTGGTATTGATGATATGCTTCACGATTGTTGTGGTACTCTAACGTATATGGGTAAAAAGTTTTTAATATTTGTTAATAAATGTATATTGGGTGTGTTCCGGAAATGGAATCCAGCACTGGCCATCACTAATGACATCATGAATCGACGCTATACTGGTAAATCGTTCCGAAATAGAACTCCGTATAAATATGTTTATACATAGCTCTCGTCAGAACACCAGCACAATATGGCGATGAATTCATGATGTCGTACGCAATGGCCTGTGCGCTGGATTCTATTTGGGAGCACACACATTGTCTTATAGTTACAACATAGTGATCTTCAAATTATTTTGGAAAAGTCAGACAATTTTCTTTCGCAATTTTTTAGTTTTCTCTGATTGATTGGATGGTAAGTCTACAAGAAAAAAACAAATCGTTTATCGGTCTAATAAGATTTTAGGGGATATATCTAAAAAATCAAATGGATGTTATTTTCATAATTTTGAATCGAAATTACATAGTATAAATAATTTTACCGAATTAAATTTTCTAGATTTTGGGAAAAAAAATTAAGTTACTCCTATATTTAATCTACTCTTTTGAAAATTCGATAATCGAAAAAATTCGGAAAATTTTTAAGCGTTTAAAGTAAAAACAATATGTAATGTAATATATATTATATTTTGTTCAATTATCGCCAACACATAACTCAAAAAATAATTATCCATAGCATATGCAATTTTGCATGCATAATTTTGACATGAAAAAGGAGGTCATGTCGAATAAACATTTTTCTATATATAAACAAAATTAATACATATAATAACACCATAACTAATAAGCTTGTTGAAAGATTTTAAAATATTTCTAAAATATAGGTTAACGTTTACTATTCCCGAAACATTAATTCAACATTAAAAAATAAGATTTAAAGTAAATTATTGAATTTGTTTCTATGTAATTTGAAATAACTACGAAAACGCTTATATGGTGTCGCTTGTAACGTAAAAGCTGGACACAGCTGTTCAACATTACGATTATTATTTTCCTTTCTTATACTATTTAAAAAGTTTATGACTTGAAATTTTTTTCTCTCTAAGTGTTTCTCTGTGAAAATAGCGTTATTTTTGCGAACATATATTTTTTCCTAACATCAGTATTTTTTAGGATTCTTTTTAAATCTATACAAAAGAGTATTGAGCACGCGGAAAAAGTTCTGATCAAAACAAAGCCATTAACAATTTTAAGAAGTATATTTTTAATTGATATGATATGCTTTGTCTATTTCATATGCTATTGTTTTAATTTTTAAAATTTTATTCGTACGCGCAAGTGAAAAAAGTCACCAATTGTGATAGGTATGTCCAATAGCACTTTAGTAGCCTAGTCAAATTTTTCAATAAAAGGATCTAATAAAAATTGTTTTATCTAATGAATGAAAATTTATTAATAATTATTCAGCACCTGAAATGTTAGCTAATAACTACAATCAACAATGCGATGTGTGGTCAATGGGAATCATTATGTATTTGTTATTGAAAGGAAAATTTCCATTTTTTTCTAACCGCGAAAAAGATTTAATAAGATCAATTAAGAAAAAGCAGCCATCATTTGAGGGGATTAATGTTAGCAGGGAAGGATTTCATTTATTAACAAAAATGCTAGCAAAAGATCCGATATTACGAATTGCTCCTTCAGAAATTGAACAACATCCATGGATTTTAAATGAAAGAATGCCTCAAGAGTATCAAGACACTAATATTGTAGATATGATGAAAACATGGAAAAATGAAATGATGGTTTGTTTTTAGTTTTTATAAATTTTTTAATATATTTAAGGAATTGCCAAACTTTTATTATCTTAAAATTTGTACGCATGAGATTAAAAAGCATAGTTAGGATTTTCTTCAGTTTTATAACTTCGAATTGGCGTTGCCTACGATCGTACAGAAAATTTGTCGTTATTTTTGGTCTGGTAATTTGGAATGTTTTATATTTTCATCAGTTTTTAGTTTAGAAAACTGAAACATTCTACTCTACTTTTTTTAAATAGCCAACATTATTTTGTAAACACCTTACGGCCCAGTTACTTATAATCATGCCACCTTTTGTTAAAACTTCGTTAGGAGTAGTATAGTATGTGATGTAGCCACGATCATAATGTAGCTATTCGTTAAACCAATACTTTTAGTTTAATTTTAATAATATCCTATAGATGTCATTTTATACTTACCTTCGAACGATACATTTTAATTCCTGTTCTTGAACAACTTATCAGCAAATCTATAATAAAAAGATGCTTAATATGAACAAGAACTTTATTAACGAAAATTTCAAAATTAATCGTTTTCGTTAAGAGATGATTGATTTTTATAAACAAATAAACTTTATTATTGTTTTATTACAAATAAATTAAATGACTAATCTAATTTTATCAAAAAGAAAATGAATTTTGTATTTACTTTAAATGTTTTTTTTTATAGACAACGGTAGGAAGTGAATGTGATTGGATTGCAACATCACAAGCATTTATTGAGAATTTGTCATGTAATATCGCGGAAAATTTAACCGTGAAATCCATTCTTGAAGATAATGATTGTGATCATAACGTAAATACCAACACTTCTCGTACTAAAAATTCAAATCCTGTAAATGATAAGAAAAGCAACAAACTTCCCAAACCAAAATCAAGAAAAACACAACAGTTTAATAATAATAATAGTAGTACGAAAAATGTATATGATAGAAAGGTAAAAGATGAAAAATCAATAGATTTGAAGAGTTTACCTTTGAATAAAGATAGAAAATTATCTGACACATAAAATCGACGTACCGAATATCGTACAACCATTACCAACAACAGTAACATAAAAATGGGTGAGCAAATTAGAGAAAAAAATTTTTTAGAAAAAAATAATTGAAGAAAAACTCATAAAATAAACGAATTGGTCGGGAATGATGAAATAACAAAAATTAATTTATAATCTTGTTTTTACAATAAAATAGATTATTTCAGTAGAATCTGTTGTAATTTTTTAATACTCGTTTAAAAATTCACCCCATATTATTAACATCATTTTTTTTTATTACTTTTATTTTAAATAATATTTAAGTAGTTCAAAGTCTTGTAAACATTGGTATGTGTAGTAAAAAATATTGAGCCAAGTTATTTTTTTTTTTATATATATATTCCTTTTTTTTTAATAATCCGGAGTATTTTCCATAATAGGTTTACGTTAAAATTTTGTTTTTATGAATTGCGGAATTAGGATTTTTTATTCATGAAAACGAACGCAGAGATAAACAAAAGTTCACATCAATTATTTTGTTAGCCAATATTTTGGAGCTAAACAATTAATTTATTACTAAGTTGTGAACCTTTGTTATGTAAACAATCGAATAGTTCGTTAAAAAAAAATATAATTACATTCTCATACATACAAATCACATAGACTACACAACTCAGATTAGACTAAACTGTCACTCACTGGCTGCCTTATAATTGTGAATGATCATACGAGAACAGCGCAGAAGAGCAGTAAAAAAAACAGCATTCACTACACAATTATTGCGTTTACTCTATATAAAGTACAATTTACTTAAGTTTCTAATCCTTTGACATCCCATTCTCATTATTTAAATAAATTGTAAAATGAAATACAACAAAAAAAAACATCAAAGGATTACAAAATTAGAACATTTGTTTTACGCCATACAACTGCTTTATCGTTTTAAGTATTTTGGAAAACACTTTTGTACAAGAAGTAAAACTTACGGGTTTTATTTATCAATGACAATTTTAAAAACTCAAAAAATTCACTTATTCTCTAAAAATTTAAAACTATTTTACACAGATTGGACATTTTGTTATACATTTTTGTTGATGTTAATTATACGTCATTGTTCTCAAATAAATATTAGGTTCATACTAAAGATGATGCGTGAAAGTGGGTCGGTCCTCAAACTCCAGCTGGATTACATGTTTTTGGATTTACGTTGACATAATGCTTGGTGTCCATGGACCTATTTATCTTCACAATATTTGACACATCAGATATATTACTTTTTTTTACTGCAGATCACCATAATATTTTCATTTTTTTTTTTATTAAATAATTAGTTTATTTTAATTAAAAAAAACCTCCGACACACTTATAACTTATTAAAAATCTGGAGTTATTTTTTATCAACTGTGTTTTTTACTGTTTTGTCTTATAATTTAATTATGTGAATTATGAATTTTATGAACGATCATCTTAAAGATATATAATATATATGAAAAATATTTTTATACTATTTTTTTTTTTATACTTTATACATTTACAAAAAGATCAATAATGAACAGCTATTTCAATTAAAAATTATATAAAAATTAAGACAAATTAAATACGAAGAATAAACACGAAAATAGCTCCAGACTTTTAAAAAATGAATAGTGCTTCATTTAAATGTAAGCACATGAGTCAATGTCTTTCGCATTTTTATTCACACAGTGCACCAGTATTATGCATCTTCATCTTCTTCTTCTGCTTCTATTTCTTCATCTTCCTCATCTACAACACAAATTAGAATAAATGAGTAAAATTGTCAGTTTTCATAACTGGATAATATTACCTTCTTCTCCTATATATTCTTCTTCATCTACTGGTAAATCTTCATCGTCTTCTTCTTCTCCCTCAACATCTTCTTCATCATCTTCTTCCTCATCTATTACGTCTTCCGCATCAGACCCTGCTCCATTTTCTGCTTCTTTTTTCGATTTTTTAACGTCATCATTTTTGTCCTAAAATTAAAAAGAATTTAATATTAAAAAAAGATAAAATATTTTTTGGTAGTTTTCTTTATTAGTAATTACAAAAAATGTTAATGATCTTCATCTTTGTCAAATTATCTACGGCTGCTGACATTACAAAATTTTACTATGGATTCATAGAATATGATGGCCAATACTATATTTATACAGTGTGGGTTAAAATAAAGATTTTATTATTAATTCTTAGAAATGAAAATGTTTGGATCGTATTTTTTATTGTTAGAATTTGTCTGTCCCAGTTATATCATACAATATCAATTCCCTAGAATTTGTATATAAAACTGGTACTCTAAACCGAATTTCTTTTCGAGAATCTAAGAAACTATCATAAAGTTTTGCTCGTTAAAAAATGAATGGGAATAATATATGATAAATGAAGTCTTTTACTTTTAGTTTAATGTAGTTTCTCATTAATTAATTTTGGCGCGCTTTATTGTATTCTGTACAACTTATGTTTTGAATAGAAATTTCTTCACAGTCTAAAAATAGACTTGTTCAGACGTCGAGAAAACTTATCTAAGCTTAATAAATTTAAATTAAGTAGAATATTTTAAACAATATATTCTCCAAACGTAAGTATAATGTGTCGCTTTAAGCAGCAAATTTAAACTTTCCGATAACATTTTAATTTTAACCAATTTAAAAAAACCAACCATACTCTTCAATTTCTGTAACAAATATCTGAAGAAGTTATTTTTTTTTTTAGTTTTCTAGCCATTTGAAAAACTCAAAAATTGAAGACTAAAGGCGTTATAGTATACTTAATTTTTCCAAGTTTAGGTAAAAAATAAATGAAGGTGGTATTCATGCATAAAAAGATCTAGGCTGCATGATTAAGAAACAAATTCAGCTAATTGTAAATCTTGTACGGCATTAACAGTGATAAGCATGCTATCATCATATAATGGTAAAAAATGTCGAAAAATGATATGAAAAATTCAATACAGCATTTGACGATAAATTAATTACAAAAAAGTGTTATTTTTATCATTTCCTAACACAAATAAGTGTATATCTTTCTAACCTTGTTTATAAGCAAACTGGTTACTTCTCAAGTATATAAAATATAATATTTTGCATAGTGTTCTTATTTGGTATTCAACTAAGATAAAGATATGAAATTCGTTGAAAATACAAATGATAAAGAGAACAATATGTTGTATTGAAAACATATACAATTGATTTACGCGTGCGCTAGTAATAGTAGTACTATCTTACTAATCAATCATGGCATTTAAAGGAAAAGCTTTTTAAATTCATTCATGGGCTCGATTAATGAATTATACAATTTTAATATGGCAAATCACGCAAAGTATCGAAACATAAATATTTACAACTAAAAATTCAAATTCATAAACACCATGTTTTAATTATAAGAAACATGTAAAATGAATGTAGGCTAAAATTACTGTTACATGTTTAAAATTTCATATTTTGCAAACAATTTGAAAACAAAATTCTAAAAATGTTTCAATTATTATTGTATAGTGTAAAATATCGATTCAAAAGACCGCCATGTTCATGAAGTTACCTAAGCCTCCTACAGGGACGCCGATGTAAACTATGGCGGGACGCCATCAACCACCATGTTTTAACATTTACAAATAGTTATTTAAAAACGTGCTCTGTCATAAGAACATTACTTTGGCCTAATTTCAATAAAAATACGCTAAATAAATTTGAAACAAACATATTCTCTGTTTGCAATAAACAATACTATATATTATTATCTACCAAACAAAATGTGGACGGAAGCATCACTCAACTTACAATTTACTAAATGTTAAATCTCGCCCATTTAAATGCGATAATTTTGAAATCCGAGTTATAAAAATTTTATTAAGCATTTTAAAAAATTATTTGGGATAAAAATTAACAATTATAAAATCAAAAATAATTTTAATGTACATACCTCCGCTGCCCTTTTCGTTCCTTTAATTTCACATTTTCCATCACCAGCGGCTTTATCGTTATCTGCTACCTTTTCCAAGGCAACCTCAGAATTTTTATTTTCTTTTGCACTCATTATTATAAAATAATAAAGTTTTAACTAAAATTGAGCTTAATCGATGTGAACTCTAAGACAACCAAACGCACGACTGACCGGTAAACACCTCGCTTTGTTCAAAAACGAAGATGGCGCCGCTGTACTCTATACGTGGTGTGATTGGTTAATATACCGGTTTTTTAAATAAAAATAAACTTATGAGTTTAATATTTAGAAATCAAAAAAGAAAGAATATTAATTATTTAAAAAATAAAATATCGTATAATTGATTAATAAAACAATAATTATCAAATTTTTTGTTTTACAAGGGAGGGGTTCGAGAGTATGGTAGGGTTTCTGTTTTATCTGGGCAGGAGATTAAAATTAAAAAGCTCACCTAGTTTGTAAAGCTAACACCAGGTGCTTTAATAAATTCGCTTTCTAAGTTATAATGGGGTGAAATATATTTTATATCCAGGGTAATATATTAATGAACCAAATAATCAATAATTGAGTACTTCGATATGGTACTAAAGTCACCAAATTTGAACTCCTCAAGTAACTCAATCATGAAAGAGGGAATGATATTGTAAATAGTAATAACCATACAAAAATAATTTCGATTTTAAATTTTATTGAGTCATATTTTTAATTTCATCATTAATTTTATTCGTAAATATAAGTTACTAAATATAAGTAGCAGAATTAGAATTATTGTTAAACAAAGCCAGATCTACACTACTTTTTTATATCAGATAAATTATCTCGTCGATTTTTGCTTATTGGATCCATTTTCATTAACTATTGTGTAATCAAATTTCATTAATGTTTGAAATTCGAAAAATGTTGAATCACATCACACTATTTTATTATTAATTATGGTTTTCAATAAAATTGTACTAATTTTTTTTTTTTTAAATAATTTTATTGAAAAAAATTTTATTTCTATAAAAATTTACAATTGCAAGAAATCCGTTTAATATAAATAAAAAAATATGTGCTAATAAATAAAACTATAGAAAATTTTAATAATCATAAAATTGAATGCCATATTGAAAAAAAAAAAATTTTTAATTCATATTTTTTTACATAACCTTGTTGTAAATAGGTTTTTCGAAAAATTAAAATTAACGATTAAGCTTCAAAATGAATATATTTATAATTTACCTATACAGATTGCGAATTTATAAAATCTTAAACACATTTGAAATATAATTAATTCCCTACCAATTTTAACATTAGTTAATATATTTTTGAAAATATTTTCTTTGTTATGAAAACTTCATAACAGGCACGGAAATAAATCATATTTTAGCAGCGCATTTGGTATAAACCTTACGTTTTAATATGAGTAAATATACTCAATTATTCTAAAACAAACACAATATCGTTAAAATTATTAAAAGGGACACACTTTTGATCATACAATAAATATCGTGGTTTTCAATTCAGACATTTGTTTCTTACTACTGATAGTTGCTGCGAAGAACATACTAGAAGTGTATGTATGGCCAATGGCGTTGGAATTTTGTTATGTCGATAGAATACCAATCTTCATTATTTGTTTCAAATGGTTTGTGACTTTACTGAATATCTTGGTGAAAATTTAGGAAATCAATATTTAATAAAAATCGCCAGAAAATGGACTCCTGTTTAAATTTTTCAAGTGTGAATTTTAATCATTTGAATGATAATATTAATTTATTTTGATATTGCTATGAATATTCAAGTTTAAGAAACCAGTAACTAAGTATTCATTAGGTAGTATGATGCAAACAAATTGATAACAATTTTTTTTTTAATTATGAGGATCATGATCCATAAAAAAATAATTGGAGGGGATTTTCTTTAAAAAAAACATTTGTCTTTCAAAATGCATACTCGAAAAACGAAAATCAACGATACGTAAATTTTGCCATACGGAAAAAGATATTTGTTTTATAACAATTAGTGGCGCCAACTACATTCAATTTACAAACTCTAAATAGATTCATAGATGTTGTAGTTTTCGATAAAAAGTGGTAGTATCATAGATATATGAGATATGGATTAGCAGTTATTTTTGTTATTTCTATACACAATGTATTATGCAACATCTATGTTATCATAGTATACTACTTTTACCCTTTTTGCACCAATACTTAAGACTCGAACAAAATTTTTTGAAGTTATACTTCTTTAGGCGCATCTGTGACATAAATTCACAGTTTTTTATATAAAGAATTGAATAAAATATAAGCCACGCCTCTTAAATTTAATTGGTTTACATATTTAGAGTTGACCAATAGCGTTTTACAATAAAATTCATAAATTTCATATAAATATAAATGAAACGGTTGGAGAATCACTTAAACGTTTGCCTTTGAAGTATTAAAGTGTTTAATATCTTTATACAATTTGGTATTTAATTCAAAATATTATTATTGAAGTTATACTTCAATAATAATATTTATTTTTAATGATGCCAAAGAAGTATAACTTCTGACGCGCGTACATAAGTACACGCACCCATTTTTTTTTGAAGTGAAACATCTAATGCGACTTCCAACAAGGTTACGTTAAAAGTTTAACCCTACCAAAGGGGGGGGGGATATGAAAACACTGTTGCGTTGTGTTCAATAAAGTTTGTTTTAAAGAAACAATATGACTTCACTAAAAATTAATTTCTATTCCTTCCAATTTTCGTTTCTACATTACGAAGTTTCACTTCTTCCACGCGGAGGGGTTCTTCTCACTACTTTTTTTTTAAGTGAAACGTCTAATGCGACTTCAACAATGTTGCATTGAACGTTTAACGCTATCATGGAGGGGGTATGAAAGCTTTGTTGCATTAAACGTTTAACGCTCCTGGGGAGAGAGAATAGAAAGAGACAAAGCGAGTGTAAATGCGTGGCACTCGAACGTGTGCACGTAGTATACGTGCTTACAAAAATCAAGTTTCTACCCTTTCCAATTAATCATTTCCATATTACGAAGTTTCACTTCTTCCGCCTCCGTGCTTTATTTTTTTTTGTATTTTACATAGGTAGCATATGGGGTTTTTTTATATACAATATATATAAAATACAGATTTTCATAAAGAAATATAAATGTTTTATTTACTTATTATATATATAAAAAATGTATCCCTATTTTTTCTACAAAAAATAAATTAAAAAGTATACAAAGACAATTTAAAAATCCACTATTATTTATTTTTATATGAATTTTTAATTTCATTTAACTAATCAAATACGTATTTGACATATAACAATTTTAAATTATCTTTGTGTTATCTTCAAAATTTTCACATATTATTTAGTTCTCAACAAAATCTTTAACTCTATTGAGGGCAATACATCTCTCTTCTAGTTATTCAATAAACTAGCTGTCCATATATTCTATGTCTATGGGTAGTAATATATATGATTTCTATGAAAAAGAGAGAACCATAGATTATAAAAAACCAAAAAGTGACAATTATATAGAAATTGTTATAGAGAATCACTATCCTTAAATCTTTTTACATAGTAAACGAGTGATTGTGGACATAAGTTTGTTAAAATGGTAAGAGTTAAAAAAATAATCTATGTTCATCTAATACAATAACAATATTTTTCAATTTTTTTTTACGCTCATTGTATTTATGAATAAATGTTTTATTAGTTTTCAATTACATTTTTAAGCTATTAAATATTATAATACAAAATTAAAATTTTTCTAGGTTAACGTTCCAAAACAACGTCGTACATTCTGCAAAAAATGTAAAGTCCATAAACCCCACAAAGTAACCCAATATAAGAAATCGAAAGAAAGGCATGCATCTCAAGGGCGTCGTCGTTACGATCGTAAACAACAAGGATTTGGTGGTCAAACAAAACCTATTTTCAGAAAGAAGGTATGCATCATTTTCATATAAATGTATATATTCACCTAAATCAAATTATGATAGAAAATTAAATGTGTTATGTTATTATTTTAGGCCAAAACAACCAAGAAAATTGTATTGCGTATGGAATGTACCGAATGTAAATATCGTAAGCAAATTCCATTAAAACGATGCAAACATTTTGAATTAGGTGGTGACAAAAAACGTAAAGGACAAATGATTCAGTTTTAAATTATTTTTGTATTATACCATCCAATAAAATTTGTTTATAAATAATATGTGAGTTTATATTACCCAATCTACTTAAGACTTGATTTCTTCCCAAAATCTAAGTGATGTTAGTATTTTTCCTTGAATTTGTATGATATGGTTAACGTAGCTATGAGATAATGAGTATTTAAAAACGGTTGTTGCCTACTTAAATTTTTATTCCTAATATAAATTTTTTCGATACGTCGTAGACTAGGAAGTTTCATAAACTTAATAAGAATGAATTTTGTAAAAAAAGTAATATGTTTTCAATAAAACATAACCCTCACTTTAAAATTTTAAAAAACTATAAAAGGAGTTTTCATTGGTTTTTGCATTATCCGACGCCTATTGAGGAATATTATCTGATCGACCAATATTAAACGTGAGATTTACCACCTAAAGTTTCTACAATAATACTGAATTAAAAAATTGATATCTTGACAGATATAAAATTACAAAACATTTGATTATGAGATTTGACAAGAGTTAAACTATTATCTTGCGTAATATTACATTTTACAGCTATTTAACACACAATTTCAGGTACAGGATTGAAATAATGTATTTAATAATATTTTATTGGATTTTTTAACAAATTTATTCGGATTTCTGGACCAATCTTTTAACTTTCATGCGCTTTTAAAAGATTCCGATTTTCAGAAGAGTTAAGGAAAAAAAAAGTCAAATGAGTAGTAGTTAAATAATGTATTTTTAATCTCAATGTGGATATTTTTTACTCAGATACAATCTTTCAAAATTTCATTGTTAAGGGAAAAAAAAGTCAAATGAGTACTAGTTAAATAATGTTTTTTTAATCTCAATGTGGATATTTTTTTCTGAGATACAACCTTTCAAAAATTCATTAAAATTTTTTGGTTCATATATTTTTTCAGTTTAAAAGTAACAAAATTCCTTCAGTTATTTCAACCAGAAAAACGGTTTCCTAATTGTAGGTACGTTCATTTAGCTGTCATGCTCAACATTAGTCATTTCGCCAGTATGTGTAATTAGGGGGTAGATTTTCCTAAATTGCAAAAAATATCAATTTTTACGGGTTTTCTAAACTCATGTCAAGTATAATAAAGTATTATATCTTCAAATTTTATCACAGGTTCATATATAGAATTTATTTCACTCTTTAATTTACTGTGCGCGACTATTAATTGCTGATGTATCAAGGATAATAGTTAAAGCGCTCATGGGGGATTTGAGTTTCTCTTTTAAATAAAAAATGTTTAGTATAAAATTTTACATAAAAAAAATTCTTAGCCTTTTTTGGTTGTTATAAAAAATACCAGAACATCTAAAAATTTTCAGATATCCATGGATACATTTCACTCACACTTGAGGGTCATATAAATTCTGTGTATATGAGTAAAAACTTCTAGCCGTCTAACCTAGACGGTCTGGCTAGGTTATTTTAAATAATAAATAACTAAAATAGGGCCTTTTATATGTAAAATATAAAAGGCCCTCTTTTATGCTCTACATTTTTTAATTGAACCTTTTTTTTCTAATTTGCCGTTTTGATCCAATTTAATTATCATCCCTTTAAAATGCGTAAAAGCTGATGACTTGCAGGGCTGATTCTTACAAGAATGTGGTTTGGTTTCTTGTCTTACTACGATTCATCACTGAAAAAAATTACAGCCTTTAATTCATTTAAAGCCAAATAATCAAACTACTCAAACTATGTACATTGGGTTAACAGGGTGTCAGAGAAAATCTGGAAAACCTAAAATAATCAGGGAATTCCGAATTTGTTGAAAAAGTCATGGAATAGTCAGAGAAAATGACAAATTATGAAGTAGTGGAGGGAATTTTGAACTCTCTGGATTTTCAAACTATGGATTTAATTTTATAAATATTCTGTTCAGGCCTAGAACTGGAAATCATTTCAAAAAAACGAATGAAAATTGTTCATATTAACAAAAAATGGTCTAAAAAAAGTCTAGTGTCAATCTGGAAAAGTCATACGGGAATTTTGTTCTTGAGATATAGTAGCCACCCTGTTTAAGGAGCAACTAGTTTCAAAAAAAATTTTCCACATAAAAAAAACAAAATTATTTCTACGATTTTCATTAAGGGAGTTTTTATCAACAACTGTTAGAAGCATACAATTTTCCAGCACAAATAACTCATAAAATACTTATCCAAATATGAAATTTCGTATTAAAAAGTGTGAAATATATATTTTTATTATAATATTTACAATTTAAATTATATTATTATAAATTAGTCAGAACTAGATGTTGGATCCTCAAGAATATCGGTATTCGTTTTTACTCGAGGAACAATTTTGTTTGGTTCACTAAAAATAGAAATTATAATTTTATTTGTAAATTAAATTTTCTTAAAAATTATTATTACTTTAAAATATTAGGATCTAGTCCTTCCGCTTGCATCTTTAAACGTACGCCGAGTTCAGGTACACCGACATGAAGCATTTTAAAATACTTAGAGTATGTAGGATCGTCCTTGATACATATTCCATTATCTACTGTCGTTTCAGTAATACTAGGTTCATCAGTGCTCAGAACATTTGGTATATTACCATCTACTGTAGATGGTTTATCATCAGGATGGTGTTCTATAACATCTATATTAGTGTCTTGCTCTTGTTGACTAGCAACTGCAGAGTTATCATTTAGTTCTGGAATTGAAGAAAGCTACAATAGAAAATAATTTTCTACATAACTGTTTTAGTGGCTACAGTAAAGTAGAGTTGTGTTTTGATAATAACTTACTTTAGATTCTAATATACAAACACTGGCCTCAATTTTTCGTAATTTTATTTCAAAATCTGTAAACCTTGATTCACAGGTACTTGCGAATGTATTTAAAAATGTAATTGTTCTTAAAATAAAATGATTTATGAACGCTAATGATCGTTTTTGATTAATCGGATCAACCTACAAAATATAGTAAAATAATAAAAAAAATTTACAAATTAAATTATAATTTACCTCTCGAATATCAATGTCGGGATCGACTCCCGGTGGTAAATTTATATCCATAGGACTTATTTTAAATTTTCGATAATTTACTATTCTCCTATTATATATGATTTCTATGATACTCCTACTTACAATATAAAACTACCTACTAAACAAGATACAAAATTTTAATTTATTTTTGACATAGGCGTATTTACAATATTTTAATGGAGTAAGTAATAGTATGTTTTGAATAGTTTTGGTAAGGTGCTATAAATTTAAATATTCGTACGTACCACTTACAGTTGTTAAAAAGTTATCATAATGGCAGATTTTTAATAAAAATAAGAATCGTAATTATGACTATCAATCCATATCTCTTATGCCTATGGTAAAAAAGGGTAAAATCATTATTTTAATTAGTAATAAAGACGTATTTTAAATTAAAATTGCAAACAAAAAACAACTATTTATTCAATAATTTTAAAATTATTTATAAGTTATAAGTTTTGTTCACTATGTTCAACATTTGTGATAAATAACATGTTCTAAATGATTTATTCACATACACGCTTTATTTATTCAACATAAAAGTATTCAGGTGAATTGATAAAGAACCTTCTCCTTTTTTTAAGTCACTTAAAAATAAATGTATATTTAAAATAGAGATCTTAAGTCAATATAAAAATCGATGATCATAAGCTGTATAGTATAAGAGCGCACACCATCAGATTTCCTGATCAGAATTTCTGAACTGATTTTAATGAATGATGTATTCCAGTGATTATCAAACCTATCGACTGATATGTTTAAATGTAATTTGTAATGAGAAATCATAAAAATACAATTCATAATTTTTTGATTGAGTTAATAAAAACCCGTATAACCTAATATTTCTTGAAACTTCTTTTCATACCGTAGTTGCGTTTTATAATTTATTTAATAAGATACTTTAATGTTTTTAAATTATATATACCCTTGCCAAATGAGACTATTTTTAGGAAACGAATACTTATTATTTTTTTTTGTATGAAAAAATAAATAGTTAATTATTTCGTGTAAAAAAATAAAACAATACGCCTTTTTCAAATATCAGTTTATGTTGTCTACCCTTAAAAATTTCTATATGAGACGCCTTAGGAATTGTCAAATATTCAAGTTAATTTCTTCCGCCATTATAATAACTTTGAAGTACATATCAGTGTTTGTCTTGGAAAATCCGAATTTTTAGATTATATGAAAATTACACTAAAATATTTCTAAAAAACTAATGACCTTCATTCAATCAACTATACGCAGGTAAAATATAAAGAAATACATAATTCATATGTATATAAACGCGTATTAATACAAGTACATTTAACAACACACATGTAAAACAGATTTTCGTATTTCAGGGCGGGAAGTTTTTTTTGTATTAAGTACAAATAATGGATTTTAGTACTGTTTCTACACCAACAATTGAAAATACTGCGAATAATGATAATTTTTCATTTATTACTATCCCAATTGAAAATATTGATACAATTTCCAGTGATCAACTACAATCGGAGTATATCTTAAAATCCTTAGATGACGGTTGTTTTATACTTGAGGGACCACAGGTTGTTGTTTGCGTTTTTAAATTAAAATATAATTCTCATATTTTTATTTAATGAAATAGGTCACAGTAACTCAAATCAATGAAGTTAATAACTATTTTGATGAACAATTATTCGTTGATCCGAAGTCAACTACCGAGAATCAAATTTTAATTACATCTGCAGAATCTACCGATAATGTAATATCTTATAATCCATTTAAATTACTATTCACTTAGTATTATGGATATCCCGTATTATTAATAATTTGATCTGTTATTTTATTAGGAAAAATTTGTATGTCGATATTGTAATAAAAAGTTTTTCACGAAAGGGTTGTTAAGAAAACATGAAAGAGAACATATGCAAGAAAAGCCTTACAAATGTGAAAAATGTTCTGCCTCATATAATGTTCTTGTATGTAAACTAATAATCTTTTTAATTGAAAAAATATTTTATTAGAATTGTAATTTCTAGATGAATCTACAATTGCATCAAATATTATGTACAAATCAGGATAAAACTTTAAAATGTCCAGTATGTAATAAAATATTTTCCCGTTTCGCAAGTTTAAAGGCACATTTGGCAATTCATCAAAGTGATGATCAGTTGTTTTGTCCGGAATGTGAAAAACCATTTGATACACCAGTAAGTAAACATAAATTGAATAGTGAATCATTTTTCAGAAACATAGAAATATAATTAAATGTTTATTTAGGTAATAATTTAAAAATATTTAAAAAAATTACCGTATTTGTTCTTCTATAAATGAATAATGTGTATAATTGAAATTAAAAAAAAATAAGGTATTAGAAAATAGTTCACTTAAGAAAAGAAAAAACGCGACGACCTGAATATTCTATGCTTACTTAAAATAAAATACACTAATTTATGGGGTATTTTATATTTTTCAGGTTAAAAGAGTTTTAGATAGATAAACAAAATTCATTTTGATAAACAACTGCATACAACATGAAAATAGGGTATATATAAATAGTTAATATTTAATGTTTTAAAAAATTTAAGGGTCATATTTTTTGTTTCTAAATTTATTGTGCTAAACTACATATAGCATCAAATATTAATTTTTCTTAAATTACTAAATTTGTACAATAAAATTCATGGACACAAAAAAAAATATACAGTACGGATATAATAACAATTTAAAAAAATTAAAAAACAATTTAATGAACGTTTTTCCAACGAGTCGAAACATTTAAAATTTAAATGAAATTATCTTTATTACATCGTTCGTAAAAAATAAATAAATTGTAGGTATACTTCTTTTTCGTAATCTAGATGTAAAAATTGATTTTAAATCATAAAATATTTAAATACGAAAAATATTTTAAGAATATCTTTTTAACACGTAGGTATTTTAATAGTCCAAAACAAAAATAATTATTAATAAAAAAAGTGGTACGAAAAATTATCTGCTACGAAGGGTCGGGTCACAGGACTTTCTGTTACCATTATATAATTTTTTTTTCTTGTCTGTGTAATCTTGAAGCGAAACTAATAGTACAAAAACTATTAAAAAACTTGTTTAAATTATGTACAATATTATGTATGTAGCTAAATATGATTCTCTCTCTCATTATCATAGAAGTTGTAAATCTTAAAATATCCTGTAACCGTACTAAGTTTTAATAAAATCGTTGAAACCAAAGATTTCACAACACAGTTAGAAGTATTTTTTAAACTGATAATTACATAAAAAATGAATTTAAAAAGATGTTTTTTTAATGAAATTAAAAACTGTATAGACGAATTTAATCTGTAATAGCTAAAAAATACAAACTAAATGGTTTGATACTTTTTATTAATTAACTTGCACAATTGTTATTGTTTGATGTCTTAAATAAAGACGAAACAATTGTTACAGTAATTTTAACAGAAAAATTTAAAATATTAGTGAAATGTGTGCAAGTTAATTAATAAAAAGTATCAAACCATTTAGTTATTATTTTTTACCTATTATCGATAAAATGGACTTCCACAAAGTTAAGCTCAACACAACCAAAATCTAATCTTTTATATACTACCATATTTTATCTTAAAATTTTAGTTGCAAGTTGATATGCATATGAAAACTCACGTTAAAACTCGAAAATATACATGGCTATGCCGTTTATGCAAAGAAGAATTTTCCAATCAAAGTTCATACAGAAGCCATATTGCCGGACATAGTAAGGTAAACATAATTCTAAAAGGTAACATTGTAGATTTTTTTCTTGATTGCATTTCGGGATTTTTTTAAAAATAATTAATTTTATAAAAAATAGATTTTCAAAAAGAATGACACTTAACACAAACAAAATTTAATTTAAGCAAATATAATTTTTCATGAATAAATAGTTTTTGGGTTCTTAGAGATACGATTGAAATTAATAATCAAATTTTTAAGATCTGGATTATTTTTTCGAGTTGTTTAAAAATGCCAATTCGAAGTCTTTTATACATTAATTCTGGAATATGAGTAGATATTTATCGGTAGGTTATAAAGCAAAGAAAATTGGATTAGAAATTCAGCAATATTATTTTGTTTTCATATTGACAATTAACATTGTGTGCATATTTATATATGTAGGATATGTTCGAATGATTTATCATGAAATAAATGCTATTCAAAGCAATTCTAGGTAGGAAAATTTTAAAATTTGTTAATCTGTTGCACCATTAATGCAATACTTACTGTTCTCATGTATTAAACATGCATCTTATATACAATAGAATAATTATTATGTCACAAAAACTTTCCATTTTCATTTTATAATCTATTCACTTGGTCTTTATCAATGCTCGTTGTATTATATAATTTTTTATTTTAGAATTTTGAATTAGAAAATTGTGTATCCTGATAAAAATTCCAAATAATTTTACTTTTGGCATAACGAAATAAATAGAAATGAATTGGAAAAAAACTACATTTCCAGTGCATTGCCATTCAAAAATTTGTAATGCATTGCTTAAACGTTTTGAAATTTTAAGCAAAATTTACGATTTATTCTGATTAATTTTTAATAAAAATTTTGATTGAATATCAAAATGAAAGGATTTAACTATTTCGATTAATTTCCGTTTCACTTAAATTATAAATCTATAAAAAAAATCTACCAGGGTATTTTAATGGTGATAATTCATTTATATTTTTTAGATTCGTCAACTGTTAAGTACATTAAAAAGTAAATCAAATATTAAACGCCCTAGTTTTAAACGCAATAAAGTAGGCAGGCATGTGTGTAATGTTTGTTCTAAGTCATTTACTAAGTATTGTTTATTAATTCGACATTCTAGGGTACATAGTGGTGAAAAACCGTTCAAAGTAAGTGTGTGATTTATTTATATCCATCAAAAGCATTATTTTAAATGAAACTCCATATTTTATTTCAGTGTAAAACATGTGGCAGTGCATTCAGTCAAAAGAATACTTTAAAAAGTCATATGCATATGCATACTGGTACTCGACCATATAAATGTTCACTTTGTACTGCTGCATTTAGTCAAATAGGTAAGCCTAAATTAGTAGGATAGTTGATAAACAATTTTGAGTAGGTATTTCATGTAACATGAAAATTTGTTTAAATTATCTTTAGCACTGTTTAAACATAAAATCAATCACCTAGGTGAAGAGAAGAGATACATTATCAATTCGTGAATTTTTTAAATTGCAATCGTTTTTGTTTAATCAAATTTTCGAAACATTTCGAAATCTGAAGACCGTTGTAAAATTTTCATCTCTGTAGGTATTGACCATATTTTCATTATAACACTACCATTTAAAATCTTATATTATTAAACTAAAATATACAAATTAGAGAAAAATAAGAAGAATGTCTGCTGCGATGCGTCAATGGATTTTCTTTTATTATTAAATACTTAGTACGTATAGTATTAGCCTTAGTTTATTATTTGTGTTTTAGCCAAAACACAAAGTTTTGACAGGATTATTAAAAAAAACTAAAAGTCATTTTTGCTTAAAGTCGGATACACTCCTATGTTATTTGCAGTATCTAGTTCTTACTAAAAATAGGCGATTTAATTCTATTGAATAATGTACATCGAATTTGTTTTAAAATTATCTAGGTAATCTCCGCGTACATATTATAAGGGTTCATTCATTAGAAAGAAATGCAAATACTTTTCCATGCAATGATTGTGAATGTATCTTTAGAAAACTGAGTACATTGAATGCACATATAAATCGCGTTCACAACAATCTGCCTGCTGAAAATACATCGAGTCCATTCAATGTTATAAAAGAAATAATGTTATTGAACAAAGCAATGACATCCACAAATAATGATAAATCAACTGATATATTACAACAAGCTGTTGAAAATTCAGCTATTCAAGATACAACATCGACACAAAATTCTTGGGAAAATAATGATACAAATAAAACACAAGAAACAATTGTTGAAGTTACGAATGAAACGAATGTAAATTTATCTGAAACAAATTTAGTGCAAAATGATATTGAGATACGACCAATTGCATTAGCAGATCGAGGACCAGATGGTACACTTCGTAGGCATGTTGTTTATCAACGTAAAGTTGGTAATATTCGATGGCATCAATGTTCGTATTGCCCTAAAGAATTTAAAAAACCATCGGATCTAGTAAGACATATGCGAATTCATACAAATGAAAAACCTTATAAGGTAAGTTTATTTATTTTATAAAATTTAAAGCAGAAATAACTCATCTTTAGAAATTAATTATATTTAAGAATTTCCAAATGGCCACATGCGAGACTATTTAATCGCTAAAAATTGCTTCAAGTCAGCCGGTAATCGAAAATGATATCTAACTCATAAAGATGGAAAGTGTTGTAATGGTAGATATTAGTTGTTGTTTTCTATTATTTTATTACCAATGTATCGAAAAATCAACCAATAATATTTTTCTGCAAATTTAATAGAATGAATGGAATGGACGCGTTACATTAGACATAAACATATATCGGTCTTAGTAGTCTTAAAGTCTAGTAAAATATAAGTTGACTGGAAAGAAGTTTTTATCAGTTTTAACTATTATTAATAAAATTTAATGTTTGTATTAAACTCTTCGGATTGTTCCTTCGAATGTTGCCGGCATAAATATCCACATAAATACACTGTGCTGTGATATTGCTATTCTAGGAGTGCTCTATGTTTATTGGTAGGCTAATTTATAGTGTAAAAAATAGTAGAAACGAATACATTATCTTTATGTGCCATACATTATCTAAGTTATTCTAGGAAAAACTGCTATCTTTCTCATACTAAATTAATTAAATGTGTATATTTCACTCTGTACGACGTTACATGTTAATCAAAATTATCAGCTCGTAGCATTTCGAAAATTGAAATTTTTTAAAATTAAGGCTTACAGACCGTGGTTTGGGAAGCCAAGGTATAATCGATTTTCGTTTGTACATTCGATTATGTCATTAAATTTTCATTTGAATTTTGATATGAATAACCTATATTTAAGATTAATTATATTTATTATTAGTGAAATTATTTTCAGTGTCACATTTGTGAAAGAAGTTTTACAGTAAAAACAACTTTAACATCTCATTTACGAACGCATGCAAATCAAAAGACAAAGAGGTCAATAAGAGCACAGAAAGAAAATATAATATGTGATGAAGCTGTAGATAATCCAGAGAATTCGACAGAAACTACAGTTAATAATCAATGTCCATTCTGCAATAAAAAAATTCCAAACAAAAAATTACTAGAATCCCATATTAAAAAACATGAATTAAAAACGAACTTAAATTCAAATAAAAGTTTACTTTCGAATATTCAATTGCATGAACCATTCTATGTGACTGATAAAGGTGATTTATTTTAAAATTTACTTATTAATTACTTTAAAATTGAAATCTCCTTTAAAGCAATCTCCAAAAGTAACTGCATGATAATATTAAATATTATAGAATCTAATTCTGCTGATGAATTTTATTCGAATACTATAAAAAAATGTAAAAATCATAAAAAATTTAGTAAAAAATGAAATAATTTTTCGCGGATATAACAAGAATTCTGCTCGATTAAAAATTACCTCAAACTTAAACAAGATTCTAAAATCCTATAACCCTATTAAAGAATTGTATAAAACTTCCTTAAGAAATATTTTATGTTCCTAACTATACGATTAGTATTTATACTTTGAATTCAGTGACTATAATTACCTACATAAAATAATATTACATGACGATAATTACCTACATAAAAATAGGGTTGGAAATTTTTATAAATATCTGTAATCTAGTCATTGAAGATATGACTAGTTATTTATGATAAAATAAATTATTAGTAAAGATAAATCAATCAATTTAAACATTTTTAGACAATAATAAATTCCGATTTTTATAATTCCCTGAAAAAAAGTGTAAAATTTAATAATTTCAATTTTAAAATTAACTTTCATTAAAAATTTTAGGTTTTATATGACGATAATTACCTATAATAATATCCATACTTTGAAGATAGTTTTAATAAAATGCTTTTTTGGGAGAACGATCTTAATTGTAATTATTATTAATTAATAATTTTTAATACTGAAAATTTTGTTTTTTTAGGTATTATCGAATCATATGTATCTCCAAAAAATCGTAATAATTTAGAGCTTCGACCTCATAAGTGTGTACAATGCAATGCAGCATTCCGAAAGATTAGTCATTTAAAACAACATTTACATACACATTCCGAAGAGAAACCATTTAGTTGTAATATTTGTAATAGGTAATATTTATTCAATTTTAGTTTTTGTTTGACTGAATTGATCAAATCTTGTATTTGAAAATTAAGGTATTGATCCAACCAATTTAGAAAAATTGATGAATAATAGCATATTAAACACAATTCAGATACTATCACTAAAATAAATTTTTAAGTACACTAACAAATTTCGACGTATAAATCGTCCTTATGATAATGCTTATTGCGAGATTTCATCACTTTAGGTTTTTATGTAGAGAGTTTTCAATATATCCAACCATCTTAGATACGCGAAAATATGCGATTTCTGAAACATGATTTAGACAAAATTTTTAGGATTTTGAACGGTGAGTTCAATAGTGATATTTATTTTGATCTTGGTAAAAATCTTCAAATACAAATATCTTCGTGTTTTAACTTGTATTCCATAATTTATGAATAAAAACAACTGTTATATAGCTTTTACCACTATTTATTAAAAACTTGAATTTTTAAAATTTTTATTTAATTCATTTCGAACAATATAGCGATTTTCAGAAATGCGGTAGTTCTGAAGTTGGTTGAAATACATTAAATAAAAAATTGTAATAAATAATGCTATGTACTAATTTTCAAGGTTATTTCAAAGTTAATTTATATATTTTGGGGTTTGAAATTGAAGGTTTATGGGTTTGGTGTAAATTTGGAGTTTATTGGTCCGAAAAAAGAGTTTTAATTTTCGAAAGGGGCTTTGTTGTTTAAAAAAACAAAGTTGACCATGAAATAACACTGCAGAGCATTTCCAAAGAACTATTGCTTAAATCTTTTTTTATAAATCGAATATTTTAGTGGTCCGAGGGACTGTCGAATACTTTTTAAAACAATCAGTAGACTGATACAAATTTGCCAGCAATGGGGAACTTGTGTAGGTAACCTTTTGTTTGAAAGTGCAGAATCAGACCTTTGATTATGATTCGATATTTAAAAAAAATAATAGTTTATAAAAGAGGTGCATAATTAAATTATAACTTTTAACTAATTGTTACTTAACATATATTATACGGGTGAACAAATTTATGAATGCACTTTGCTCGTTATAAGTGTCACATGGTTTGAAGTGAATATTTGTATTAGTGAAAACAATAGTCATGTATGAAAACTTTTGTTTTGTTACTTAACATATATTATACGGGTGAACAAATTTATGAATGCACTTTGCTCGTTATAAGTGTCACATGGTTTGAAGTGAATATTTGTATTAGTGAAAACAATAGTCATGTATGAAAACTTTTGTTTTCATGCATGTTTGAGAAACATTTGGAAAGCCGCTTAAAAATAGAATAAGTTATTTTTCCACATTTGGATGTATCTGGATGTATCTTTCTTCATATCTAGCATGGATATCAAAAGTATTAAAACTTCGATATGATTAACTTGTTTAGATAACTTTTTTTTATATATTCTATTCGAGATGTAAAGTTTTGACTTTATCAACGATTTATAATAAAGAAATAATTATAAAATAATTTATAGAAATTTTCGATCTTCTGGTGTTCTAAAAAATCATAAAAAATCACATGAAGGGATACGGTCGTTTAGTTGTAAAGAATGTAATAATGTATTTAGTACCAGCGGAAGTTTACAACGACATTTAGCATCGCATAGTAGAAGAAGGCCATTTTTATGTCCATATTGTTATAAAAGTTTTAAAACATTTTCAAACTGTCGAAAACATATATCAACTCACAAACTTGAAATAGCTATGACTACTGTAAGTTTTCAAATGTTATATAATCTGTTTAGAAATTGAAATGTTATGTAATCTGAATATAAATTGATGATTGTAAATTGTAGCTTCAAAATGATGAATCTAAATCAACAAATGAAGTTACTTCAAACGAGGAAATAAATTACGTGAATAATAAAAATATTAATGGTAAGTAAAAATTTTGGTATCGGTATTTTGATACCAAATATTTTGGAAAAATTTATTCATTGCTACTTATAAAGTGCAAAATTAGATTTTTTGAGTAAAATAAATAAGTTTTTTGTGGAATTTTTTGCATCGTATTATAAAAATTTTGATAATAACTATTTTGAGTGCTTGGATTTTATTATCATTAAGCATTAGCATATATTTTATGTTGAATATCACGATTTATCAGAATTAATCAAAGTGGTCGTTCAGCGTTTGTCGCACACTAGGCAAAAGTCTGACAAAATAATAATGATTCACTAGAAAAAGAAACTGTGATTTCGAAACTAATGTCTCAAATAAAACAAAAATGTTAAAATTTTTTATTTATTTTACACTTATAATGGATTTTCGTTAAATATATCAACATAAAAAATAAATAAGCAAATTAAAAAAATAAAACAATTTATGAATGTTTAAAATTTTTTTATAGAAGGTGTAAATTTGACTGAAATAGAAAGTTGTGATAATGTAGGCTCAACAGAGGTGATAAATGTGATAAATACGATAATTGCAGATGAAACTGGAAACGTCACTCTAGCGGAACTCAACACATCTAATATACCTGTGGTAGAAATTATTTACAAATTGCCAATTTTGTCGTTACCGTATTATTATTGTTAATTTTTTTAGGATATGCTACTCAATGTTCAAGAATCGTTAGATAAAAATTTAATGCATTCAAACGAAACTTTAGATGATATTATTACTGAAACAAATGTTGTATCAAAAAATTTACAAGGCGTTGGTGTTGAAAATAATTGTAACAATCCTATAAATGTCGTATTTACAATTTCCGAAGAAAATGAAAATGTAGGTACTCAATTCAAATTTAACATTTCAATGTTTATAAATATTGACGTCTGGATATTTTTTGAGTAAAAATAACAAAATTTTTTGTGTAATTTTAAGATTTAAGTAATAAACAGTGTAATTAAACAACAGCTATTCTTTAAAAATTCAGAACCTTTTATAATGGAATACTGGATTAATTTAAATTAATAAATAAAAATTAAAATTAATTTTTAGATGTTATTGGAAGTAACAAAACCAGAAAATACTCTAAACAATTTTGAAGATGTAACGATAACCAGGGAGGCAGTAGCACCTCCAGATTTATTTGCTAGTAACAAAAACAATGTTTTAAATATTGAACAAGATATTCCAGGCGAGACGTCGAATGCCAATGATATTATACTTCCAGGCATATTGAATATTGAGGATGTTAATAAAGTGAAGAAAAATCAATGTACCTATTGTGCAAAATCATTTCGTAAACCCTCGGATTTAACGCGGCATATTCGCACACATACTGGAGAAAGGCCATTTTTTTGTCATATATGTGATAAAAAATTCACGCTGAATTCAACATTAGGAAGTCACTTAAAAATTCATGGTGCAATCACTAAAGATTTTATGTGTACTGTTTGTAGTAAAACTTTTGGTACAAAAGGAAGTTTAAAAGTTCATATGAGATTACACACTGGTAAAGTAGAATTAATATAATTTATTAAATTATATATTTGTAGCAAGAATACTTAAAAGTAGGATTTAATACGGATATATCGTTGTTTGTGCATCGACGTGAGCTGAGAAATCGAAAAGATTGTAAAGCCGTAGCAGCTAGGGAAATACTCTGGTATTCGTCTGAATTCTGTGAAAATTTTTAAAAGAATCGCATATTTCTTCATCTTTATTCATTTATTTATGAGAATAAGATAATTAAACATTTGCTCGCTGTCATAATTGGCTGATCTTATATATCTGCGAGTAGCATGCAAAATAACTAATAATTAAAATGACGTGTTATATTTTACACTTTCACTCAAACTGTTTGCCATTAGTAATTTAAAAGTTTTTTACTCCTTAAACAATTTTTAAATTCATTATTAAATATTTAATCAGCAATTTACATAACTATTAATAATAATAACTAATTTATTTACTTAACTATTTTATGTTTTTTTTATTAAGATTATTTTTCATTTTTCTTAAATACTAAACATACGATTCTTCAGCTCCGTATTACCTCTTAGACAAAAAGTAATAAATAAAATTGATCTATACTCAAATTTGTAACACGAAAAGATACAAAAGAGCACATAATTTTTAGGACGCGTTATTATATATTATTAGAAATATTTATTTAATGCTTATTATGTTTCAGGTGCAAAACCCTTTGCCTGTGATTATTGTGGGCTTCGATTTCGTACATCTGGTCATAAATTGGCACATCACCAAGCACATTTAAAAGAAATCGAACGACAAAAATATGATATTAATAGTAAAAGTTCAAAAAATTTTCGAACTAAAAATAAAATGCGAAAGTTACATGATGGTTTCGTATTAGAAAATGAATCAAATTTAAATTCTGATGTTGATGCAAATAAAATAGCCAATGAAACTGATAAGTCCAACGAAAATCAAGAATTACAGGTAGAAAAACAATATATTACACAATTTGTTCAAAATGTTTATTATATCGAGCAAATAGTATTTGTTTATAAAGAAAATTAATATATTTTTGTTTTAGACCATTTATTTGGTGCCAAAACAAATGGAAATGGATTTATCACAATTTCAAGAAACTCCATTAAATATAGGTTTAAGCCCATCAAACATTTTAGATGCGGATGTTTTGAAGTCCTTGAATTCTCAAGAATGTATTAATTTTAATGAAATTATTGTTCAATCTGTGAATTCACAATCTTTAGTGACTAATACTGAATGCGAAACAGTCACTCAAAATTTAATCCAAGTACCGGATAATAATAATTTTGCTAATGGTAAAACCGCACATGATTTAATACGTGTTTTAAAAAAAGTCATTTGAATTCTTAAAAAAGTTAAGTTTTTACTTGAATGAAGATAAAACTAAATATAAAAATAAAATTCAATGTATAATTTTATCCAGACCTCAATTATAGCTTATAAGTTTTAATATTACTACTATAATTGTAGATTATCGTAGTAGATTATGTAGACTATTCAGATAATCAAAGACTTTTCCATTCTCAAATAAAATTTGAAGGTGCTTCCAACGCAAGTTTTTGAAATAATAAATTGATTTTTTTTTCAATTTTAGGGTCTTTTCGAAATTATATACAATTATGTATATAATAAAAAATAATTAAATAAAGCTGTGTATATATATATATATATATATATATATATATATATATATATATATATATATATAAAACGAACATTTTTTTCGTTTTATTTTTGAACTTTTTATACGTTTTATTACCTCGACGACGTTGACGGTTTACAGTTTTCCATCGACTGTCGATGTTTCGTGTTCAAAAAACATCGATCTAAATAATAGATGCTCGACACATCGAAGTATATCGTCCATCCCTAATATAGAGATATTTTTCACATAGATAATTCTAAATAAATGTATAATTGTTTTTTCCCAATTTTTCTTTGAAATTTTCGAATAAAAAGAATTTTTATTTTTACAGTAATATCTACTATTAACGCAGAACTCCGAATAACGTTTGAGTTTATTTTATTAGTTTAAAAGAATACTTTAGATTTCAAATGATTCTTTTCAGATCGGTATGAGTATTCGAATAATAACAATAATTTTTTTTAGTCGTACAAGATGTTCAAGAAAAAAAAATATTTTTATGCGGATTTTGTTTAAAAATTTTTGAAAAATCTAGTCAGTTACAACGTCATTTACGTATTCATACTGGAGAACGTCCTTTTGTTTGTAATTTTTGTAATAAATCATTCAATCAAAAGAATGCATTAAATCAGCATCTAAAAACTCATTCAGATCATAGGCCATATGAATGTCCTCATTGTGAATATAAGTTCACTCAGAAAGGAAATTTAAAAATTCATATCCAAAGGTAATCATTTAAGCATCAGGCGTCTAGTTGACTGTTTTCTTAACAATTTGAACTTTTTTGTAGGACACACGAATCTGGAAAAATTGCTGTCAATGATACTTCGATAAGTTGATAAAAAGTGTTTTTTGATAAATATAGAAAAAATTATATACATTATTATATTCTAGAACAGTTTATTTTTTTTATTATAATTAATAAAATTTTATATTTTAACTAATTTTTTTGTCATTTACAAAACTTTCATCCGAATATTTGGTGTCTTCAGATAATGACATTCCAATTAACTACCTTTGTGAAATCAATGATTGAACCATAAATTTTTCAATTACCTTTGATTGTTGAAAGCGTTAATTTTTAGAAGTCCATAACGGTAATTTTGAAAATGGGATAAAACCCGAAACACATGCCAACAATTTTATTAAATAAAAGATGGATTTGTAAATAAAAACAAAAAGTTGTAAAAATAATTAATTTTTACATTTGACAAAAAAAAGAGATCGTTTTCAATAATCAATCATAATTCCATGAACTCAACTTTAATGGCACTAAAGAGATTAATCCATTAGCAGATCAAAGCTTTGCAGAATTTATATCAAAGCGGCAATTTAATATTTCTAAAAAAATATGGTTTAACTTTAAAATGGTTCAGTATATAATAACTTATAAAAATTTTTTGTTAATTCAGTATTAAATTTTATAATTTTAAAATTTTCTTGCGTAAATAACCTGTGAAATCACAATTTTTTTTAGAAATATTTAGAACGTTTTTAATACGATTAGATTTAAAAAAATTTTACAGAACATCCCCAAAAGCTATTACTGTGGTCAAAATCATTTTGGGATGGTATATGTTTATAGAATACTACTGAATAAATTATAGCTGTTTTTGTCTAGAAGAAATGAGCTATATGGCGTTTTTGTACTCGACATAAATATAAATCAGGGTATATTATTTTTATATTATGAATCCTTGATTAAAAATAATTCAAACATTGATACGTATCAATGAGTATCAACATATGGTTGTCAACCATATATCGAGTACCTAAACAATTAACTCTATAAGTTGCTGTATCTTCACACTTGTTTTAAACAAAAAGCTGCTATAAATTTCAAAAAAGATGGATAGAGATCAGAACTTATAGTATAGTCCTTCATATACAGCTTAATGTCCATTGCACATAGTTGCGGATGTTTTGAACTAATTTACTGAATGTGAAGAATTAGCATGATTTAATGCAATGTTTATATTATTCTTTTGCCTGAGATGTATAAATTCATTGTACAAGGAAACTAATTTTTTCCCATTCAATGTTAAAGTAATGAAAATAGAAGTTTGTTTATCTTAGATTAAAATTTTTAGAATTACATGCTAAAATTTGAAATTAAAATGTGCTTTGAAGAATTTTGAATAATTGTTTGATTATTTGTAATTCAAAATTTTTAAACTCACGAAAAAATGCAACTAAAAAACATAAAAATCTTTTCTTTAACTATTATCTGCACGTTTATGATCATCAGCTGTTGATAGAAAATTGTTTATATGACGGTTGACTGTACCAGAGTTAGTTAAATTACTGTACTTACATGGTACAAAATAAAAAGGTCAACAGAGTTTGAAGTTCAAGAGATAAAGAAAGATAATAACCAAAAAACTTTCAAGTCTCTTAAACATAAATTAACATATTCATTTAATAAATTCACTTTTGTGATGTTGTTTTTCAAGTTAGTTTTATTTACATTCATTGTATCGAGTTGGTGTGCTTTTCCAAATGTGTATCCAAAGATAAAATCGCGTCAACATGCTCCTGACCCTGATGATCCAGGGGAACCATTATTTTTAACACCATTAATCAATTCTGGAAAAATATCTGAAGCACAGAATGCAGCCAAAGTTGATTGGGTTGGTTTCAAAAATACAACATCTTACGCTGGATATTTAACTGTAAATGAAAAAACAAATTCAAATTTATTCTTCTGGTTTTTCCCTGCCTTAAACAATTATGAAAATGCACCAGTTATTTTGTGGCTACAAGGGGGTCCTGGAGCAACATCACTTATTGGATTATTTACGGAAAACGGTCCATTTATTGTAAAAACTAAACACGGTATAAAATTACGGAAATATTCCTGGAATTTATATCATTCAGTAATATATATAGATAATCCGGTGGGGACAGGATATAGCTTTACAGATAAAGATGAAGGATTTGCTCAAAATGAGACAGCAGTTGGAGAAGATTTGTACACTGCTTTAGTACAATTCTTCAAACTATTTCCGAATTTACAAAAGAATCCATTCTTTGTTACTGGTGAATCGTATGCTGGAAAATATGTGCCAGCGGTTACATATACAATTCATACCAAAAATCCGAATGCGGATTTAAAAATTAATCTACAAGGACTTGCTATAGGAAATGGATTGAGTGATCCTGGAAATCAATTATTATACGGTGATTATTTGTACCAACTGGGATTAGTAGATAGCAACGGAAGAGATTATTTTCATAAAATTGAAGATCAATGTAGAACATTTATTAAAAGCAATAAATGGATTGAAGCTTTTGAAACTTTTGATAATCTCTTGAATGGTGACACAATAAATGGTTCATCCTTATTTACCAATTTAACAGGATTTAATTTTTATTTTAATTATTTGCATAGTGAAGATTACGATAATATGGATTTGATGAGCGAATATGTTCAAAAGAATTATATTCGAAAAGTAATTCATGTTGGTAATAAAACTTTTAATGTTGAAACTTCTAAGGTTGAAGATCATTTGAAACAAGATGTTATGCAATCAGTAGCACCATGGATTGTACAATTATTAGCCAATTATCGAGTACTTATTTATAATGGCCAATTAGATATTATTGTAGCATATCCATTAACTGTGAATTATCTAAAAAATTTAGATTTTAATGGAGCAAACGAATACAAAAATGCACAACGTAAACTATGGTATGTTGATTCAGAATTAGCTGGATACGTTAAAACCGCTGGTAATCTCACAGAAGTTTTAGTAAGGAATGCCGGACACATGGTGCCCACAGATCAACCAAAATGGGCCTTAGATCTTATATCTAGATTTGTTACGAATAAACCATTTGTTACAGAAGTATAAATTGCGCCTTATTTAAAATTATAAATTGTATTTTAATAAAATATTTTTTGTCTAAAGATCTTGTTTTTTTTTTTTTTTTTAAATCATTTAAAAAATAATTTTTGGATCATGGAGGATTTTGAGAAATTGTTGCACCAAATTCTTGATAAAATAAACTTTTTCATGTATTATTATCCCAACGGGGTTTTTTTACAGATAACATTATTATACTACTCCACATACGTAAATATGTTAGAATATATTAATTTTAGTCTTAAGTTTGTAACGCTAAAAAATATTGGAGCCGCAAATAAAATTTTTGCATCTGTTTATAGAATCACTTAATTAGTCCATTTCCGTTTCGTCCGTTCGTCACCAAGATAGCTCAAAAGTGAAAAAACATAGCAAAATAAAATTTTAGTGATGAATTCTAGACATAAAAAGTAAGTATAAATTCGTTAATGAGCAAATACGGCCCAATGGATCCATGACCCAATTTTTAAATCATAAAAGATAGAAGAAAAACCAGCTGAAATTTTGGTGGTGTATTCTGATCCTAAATAGGGAGCTTAAGTTCATGAATGAGCAAAATTTGTTCATTGGATCCACGACCTAACATTTAACCTATAATAAGTAGAAGAGAAGTCGTAAAATAATTTTTTTTTTAAACAAAAGCTTTGTTTGATACATTTAGTAGAATATTTGGATTCGCCACAATTTCAGCTTAAATTTAGCAAATAAACACATATATAGATAGCTCTGTTAGTTGTTATCTCCACTTTTTACTTAATAAAGAGATTAAATTATTTATGGCCAATTGA
Organism: Chrysopa pallens; assembly: GCA_020423425.1. Taxonomy (NCBI): domain Eukaryota; kingdom Metazoa; phylum Arthropoda; class Insecta; order Neuroptera; family Chrysopidae; genus Chrysopa; species Chrysopa pallens. Next base: position 69,548,690 of record CM035593.1, on the reverse strand, counting down.
TGGCTGGAAATTAACTATTCATATATATAGTTTAAATAAATATACTTATTTTTCTTAGATTAATATTCTATTGCAATTTTGATTATTTTAATGAAACTTTATTGTTTGTAGTAAGAAATGGGTGTTACATAGATGACAAAATCTATTTACTTAATATATTTTTAAAAGCGTCTAAAATCACGTATTTCCGTGATGTTCTTGGTTCATTTAGCTTCCTCCATGGTTATGTTTAATGAATTACGAAAATTTTGAAAATAAAAAATTTTTTTTAAATAATTAACACAAATATATTGTCTACTTAGTTTTTATCTTAGAAATTATACATTAAAATGTTTCTCTACTTGATTTTTAAATTATACTTGTTATAGAATGTACAATTTTCTTTATACTGTTGAAATAAACTCTGTCTTACTTCGTTAGGATTATAATAAAATGAAAATAAAAAAACTCTTATTATTACCAATGTTCTAATTTATTCTAGCTATAAACACTTTATTTGAAAATAATGTACAATAATCTATGATCCTTGGAAGAATTTACTTAAGAAATCAGTTGGTGGAGGTTCTTGACTTTCTTTAAAATAGGTCATAATATGACCTTTTTGTTTCCAAATTCTTTCTGTTTCTTGCAATTCCATTTGACCCTGCAGCATATGAAAAATATAAGAATTAACTTTATATTTGTTTATTTTATATTGAATAAAACTACCAAGCTATTTGTACACAATCTACTGTCAAGTGCATATTTGTTAGAAATTAGGATATATTTAAATAAAAAAAGTATTCGGTCAAGTACTCCGACGAGGAATAGTGTGTTTTTACTCGGCCGATTATTTACTTGTAACTAATCAGCACTAACTCACCCTAGCTAAATATAACTCACGAGAGAAACTCATTATGGTCTTTATTATGTACACATAGCTCCCAATATTTGTTTACCTTGATAACAAGTAGATCTATGACACGAATATCTGTCACATTTTTATTCTTTTCGAAGAGTTCACGAAGTTTTTTTCTACATTCTGGCACAGTTTTAGGTATATCGTAGTCAAAAACTTGTAATAATAAAGAAGAAATTTATATAGAGGTTACGTTACATAATTAATGATATTGATATTTACCAACGGATGGAATTTGTCGATACCAGGCTTTGTATAAAGTAATTACGCGACTTCTAGCTCCATTTTTATCCGTCGACAGTATTGGTTTTACTTGTCTAAGAGTTTTAACTGCTTGAGCCATTTTAAGGCAAAAGTGAAATGACAAATACTAAGTAAAATTTGACAGTTATTTATAACCAAACTTTTTAATTGTATTGTTGCGATTGTTTCGCTACTATTTGATGATAATTTGTATTTGTGAGTTCATATTTTGTATGATAGATGTCAACCATATGTCAACTACAGTGTGCTGCATTAATTAAAATAGTAGCGAAAAAATAAATAGATTTTAGACTAGACATTTATTTAAATTTATTAATCACTTTTTTAATGAATTAATTGTGTAGGAAATTAATGCATTATTGTACATATTTATTTTTGTAGATTTTGTAGAAAATACCCTAGAGCAAAGAAAATCCTTGGCCTAAAGCACCACATTGCATTCCTAGGGTCTTTCAGCCCAAAAATTTTGTATTATCGCAATATTCAAATTAGAAAATAATTGTATATATTATTGTTTATTCACGGTCGGATAATATTTTTTTGCCCTGAAGTCATTTTATGAATAACAGGGGAAAACAAAAATAATTTTCTTATATATTTCTTATTAATTAATTTGTGTACATTCCACTAATATTTTTTAGATTTTTTTAGATTTTACAGTAAAAGTTACTGTAAAAAGCTGTTTCGTCTTTCACAAATTTATTTGATGTTACTCATATAAACTTAATTTAGCGAAACACCAATTTTCTCCGTTATGGCAAGGGTGAAAAAAATTTTTATTCAACAAAAATGGTAACGATTAATTAGCGACAAATTATGGACATATTTCGAAGTTGATCAAAAATAGTTGTTTCGCTAAGTTGACTGTCAACTTCCCATAGCTAATTAACGATTAATTAACGGCTAATTATGAGGGTATTTCGAATTTAATTGGGAAAAGTTTGTTCGCTAAGTTGAAATACATTATATATTTGAATATACTAAATTATGTAGGTATTTAAGCTGTGGCTGTATAGATAAAGTTCCCGGGCTCAACCCTCAACAGTTGTGTAATTATTTTCACTTCTTTCTACTTGTTTCTAAGAACGATTCATATAATACTAGTTCGGTACTGATTGGTAGGTACATATGAATATATTTTAAGTTTTATTATGCAAGAATTTATTACAAAGATGAAAGAATTAAATAGTTTTAATTATCTAATTAAAATAATAAAGTTATAATTGCTGTTTATAAATTAATAGATTTAAAAAAAGTAGCGGTATGATATTACCTACTGATATTTAATTGCATGATATTTAAATATTTTTGCATTATCTATTTAACTCAATGAAAAAATTTATAAATCTCTGTATTTACTTTTTACTTTCTGATTAAAAAAGTGATTGAATTTGCTTAGAATTACGAAATTCAAATTTCTATTATACCTACTACACATTTTGAAGTATGAATATTTTGTTTCTGGTATTTTTGGAGAAAGGCTTGCGAATGTGTGTTTATGTGTGCGTGATCCACTAGCTCACGTAATAATAGTGCAATTCATTTGTGTGAAATAAAAGGAAGTACATGGGCAAGGGGAGTGTATGAAATTATTAAAATTTTGTTAATTATCTGGATCCGATAAAAGAATTATCTTGATTATCTTATTGGAGCCTTTATTAAATTTTCTGATTTCCGAGATATGATCCCTCCTGAAATTTTTGAATTTTTGGACACCGTTTTAAGCAAAAAATATCCACTGAAGAAATAAATTAAACAATCAATAAAGCATGATAAATAATATAAGAATATATAAGAGTTTTGGGTATGATGTCATGCCATTAAATGAAATCGTAAGTAAAACGTTTGTAATAAAATTAGTTATATCAAAATAACAAAATTTCGATTCACAGTAAAGTAATATGAGAAATATGATAGATTTATTGAATAATTACTAAATAGTTTACAATTTGTGAGTAGGTAGTTAGAAATAAATATATTTTAAGATTTTTTAAAAATGACAGAGCCGATTGCGAAAGGTAATTGGTCACAGGAAATTATTTATAGAAGTTTTTAGGTTATAATTATTTTTACTTTTTAGCGTATTTTGGTATATAAAAAACACGAAAATTTATCATTTGGATGAAATTTAATCACTAGAACATAACAATTAATAGAAATAATTTTTAGATATCTCGGCATATGATTTAGTATCAATGTTTGGACTATTTTTTGGACTTTGCAAAAAAATGTTTCAAACAGAAGTTGTTTGTTCTCAAAAAACAAAAATTTTTGTCCCTTAAGATTTTCTTGTTGTCTTTTATGGTTCAAAACTTAGGTTCAGTAACCATTGAACGCAATGGACCGATTTTGCTCATTCACGAACATAAACTCAGTCTTGATGTCTAAAATACGTCACCAAAATTTCAACTCGCTACTTCTTTTTTTGAGTTATCTTGGTGACGAATAGATGAACATGCGGAAATGGATTAACAAGATGAATACCTAAACCAAAATTTTGTTTGTACGGTCCATATTTCTAGTCTAAAAATAATAAACTTTAGACTAAAAATATTATGTATATTTCGAGTATAAAAACAAATTGATTGATTCTTTCTTGTTGAATTCGGTTAAAAATGTGAAAGATTTTAAATAAAGTATCAGAGTAAGTATAATATAATTTTATAATGAAGTTTTTCAATATATAGAATGAATATTATGGATATGTATAAAATATATGTATGTAATATATTTAATTGTTGTAAAACCTTTCAAAAATGAAATTACGAAATCAATAGGCAATGCTTTTATTTAAACTAATGTACTGTGTGTACATCAAAATGTTCAATATTTAATAATATAATTATTCGATATTAATTAAGATCTAAATATGTAAATAATAATAAATCTTTATTCAAGAGATATTGAAGAATGCGTCTGATATAAAAGAAAAATTCAACTTGGAACTAATAAAAATAATCAAGTAAGAGACAAATCAAAACAAAATAACAATTAATAATATAAATATCGATAAATATAAACAATCAGTAATAATAATTCATAACAATCAAGATTGCCTCTAAAAAATTTTATACAACATTCATATAAGAATCTCTTTATCAACAACACTAAAATTTGAAATATATAAATATGTTCACTGATAAATTTACACTGTGAAATATCCTGTTTAACAAGTATTCTTTGAATTGTCGTGTAAATGAATTTAGGGGAAGAACACGGACAATGTCTTGGAAACAGAGTTGAAAACTTTCATTAGGTTTATATAAACTCTCGTTGACATCATTGCAGAATCAGATTTGGGAACATATAGTGCTGGTTTGTGTTAGGTCAGATGGTCTGTAGCGCACACTTTTCATAATTCTTAGGTATTATTTTTGGATTTTCAGCAGTTTTTCAGAATGGGAAGAATTTCCGCAAAAGACAATCCCGTATCTAATATTGGACTTAAAATATGCCCTGTAACACATGACCAGACCACACTATTGTCCAAGCACACTATTAGTCTAATTCTACATATAACTTTTATTTGAAGTGCATCAAGTATAAAGCTCTAACTGAATACATAACAATAACTGATACAATATTACAAAAAAATAGAAAATAATTACATTCAATATTTACAAAAATATTCCACATCTTAAATAAAGAACTTAAAAAAACTAAATAACGAAAATGCAAAAAAAAATTATTTAGCTCAGGTATGACTGCCTTTTTTTATACAAACTGTGTCGCAGATACTATTTAATAACTCTACACTTGAGTTAAGGCACAAAAAATGAGATCTCTATAATATAGACAATCTCTGATATTTGTAAGCTAAATTTCAGCTAACATTGAGGGACATCGAATAAACACTTTATGAAAAAATGTTTCAAACAAAAGTTGTTTTAAACAAATATTATTTATTTTTAACTTTTTTTTTTCTTCTCATCCAAATGTTTAGAAATTTTGTATGTACAATATTGACATGAAACCGGAGGGCTTCTCAAAGAAATTTGCTTGAAAAAAAATTTCTAATGCAAAAATCAAAATTAGATTTTATATCTAAAAATATTTTTTTCGACAAAAACATAATGGAGGGTGTCTTAGTATTGTATTTGATTTTCCCATAAACAGAAGCTTTTAACAAAATCCTGTAGTGTCTACTGTTTTAATTTTCTCATTCATTTTCGTGTAATGTTTTTCATTTCTGTTTTCTATGCATGAGACATTAACGTCAAAATTTTGTTTTACTAATTGTATCTAAAACAAAATGGATAATTACAAAGAATTTAAATTAAAATTCCATTAAAAATATTCAAATTAAAGAATTGTAATTTGAATATTTTAATTTAAATAATTGCATTAAAATTCAAAATGGATGATGCAATTTTTGGCAAAAATTTAAAAATGAATTTCATAAAATTACTGTTCGATTATTTTATCGTAAATAAACCTTATATATCGAATTTATCGTTTGCATCATTTATTTATTTATTGAGGCATGCTGTAAAATATTATGTGGATATTTAATGAAACGCTCTCGAGGCCACACCCAGCCTTCAAGCAAGACAACCGGAATTTATAAGACCATATTCTTACATTGTTACGTATATTTTATTAAGTAGTCGGTTGTATTTTGATTACATTAAATACATCGTATTTTTCCAGTAGCGCATTCTGCCAGTCTTTGAATGGGTATATTAAGATTTATTATTAAAGTTAATTTGTTTCAAAGAATGTGTAATCAATTCATCTATGTAAATCCGCAGCTGTATCTAAACCAAATATAACAGAAATTGCTTATAAAATAGTTTTGGGTTCTTTTTGAAGCCCTTGTACCCTCAATTATTTCGCGCATTTTTATTTTTGGGTTACCTAACACCACATCGTGGATTTTATCCCGGATTTCTAGGGTACCTCTACGGGACGTCATGAACGGTGTTCATCTTCTGTTGATGTACGTTTAAATTAATTTATCCATTTATAAAATGTTGCAAATACAGAAGTAGATGAATGGCATGAACTGACTATTGAGGTATGATACTTACTATAAACAGACCGTTAGCAGTGCTGCGAGTCGCATCTCTTAAATTTTTTTAAGCTTTTATTGTTCTTCCCTGCTATTAACTTACCAGTTAATCAATGACAAAGAAATTATTTAGATACGTCAATGACCACATATGTATTTGCTTACATATCAATTTTATTCAAATATCTTGCTTAAAATATATAAACATGTATCCAATCAGAAACTAGAACAATCAAGATTGAAAATTGTTATATTAAAAATTGAGCGTTAATCGATATTGATTTGTATATTATTAAAATGTTAATAAATATCGTATCTGAATCTGAATGTAATTATTTGAACCAGTTAGTAATTCAATATTTTTATAGTTCACATAGGTCTTGAACATGTGAAACAAAAGATTAAGATGCATATTAAAATTAAATGTCTTATGGTCATAAATTGTCAAAGTGTAATCAAGCAATACAATGAAATGAAATGTATACATAAATAGTTGTGAGTAACACAATAATTTTGTACATTCGATAGTTTTTAAGCCACAGTCCGTTATATAAATGTGTTGTACATTGAAGTTACTGTGTGTAAATACGCACGATTTTTTCGAAATCGCTTAAGTGATATTAATTTGGAATGAAATTATCCGAGAATCACTTAACCCCTTAAGCGTAAAGATGAACTTAGCTCATTTTCGTACTTTTTAATAAATACGTTAAAGACAACCTGTGCTCGTCCTGAACAATATGCCACCAAGTGGTTCCATCTATCTATATATTATGCCGTAAAAAGTAGAAAAATTTTAAAAATCTCAAAGTGAAAACATAATTATTTGAAATAGTTATAATTGTCAAGTTGAAATTTATAAGTTTAATTTTTTTGTAGTCATTATAAATACAGATCGATCGTACGATCACTTTCAATAGAAAAAAAGGGCAAAACAATATTAAATGCACCTATATAGAATATAACACAAGTTTCCAACATTCATACACAAGTTTCCTTACCAAAAACTTTACCGTATCATTATATTATTTTTATTTAAAAAAAATTAAGGAAGACCCTTAGCCCAAAGAGTTCGCTTCGTTCACTAGGTAACCTCACCCATAGCATTTTTTCAGACCTACAGCCTGGCCTCATCATCAGTGTTGATTTCGTTTTATCGTTATATTTTAACCAATTTAAAGAAAATCTAGACAAATTATACAGTTTATCGCGAACAGCAGGCAGGTAGACGGACAGATGAACCGGAAAATTTGTTTTTATTAAAAGACAAACAATAGAGTCTCAGTATATCTCATTGGGTATGTTTCATTGACCTAAGAAAGTATTCTCTTTCAATTATGGTGGAAGCATTGGGAAATCTATGTTATAGTATAAATTAATGTGTATAATTGATTGACTTGCACTTCCACCATTGTGAAGAGTTCTTTAATAACTATGAAAAAGAATAACTTCTATGAGCCAGCATCTTTACCACGCATCTTTACCACGGAAATGCTCAAAATTACGATTTTGATTATTTATTTTTTCAAATATGTCAAATTAAAAAAACCTTAACTTTTATAGTCTAAAATTTGACGGTCTGTAGGACAATAATCGATAATGCAACAATAAATGTTTTATAAACTTTTCGAATAGTCAATAATTTTTAGTTATCCAACATATTTTTGAATGATTTTTAATGAATTACTCGGAAAGCATACCGGTTAGGAAAATGAGCCTAATAAAGAATCCCTTTATTTTAACATTTCAGTATATTAACTTGTTGCTGAAGATGCCGATTTGGTCCTTGAAAAATTGATTATTCATTTTAAGTAAGTTGTTCTTAATTTCTGTAGTATGAAAATTAACAGAGATGAAATTTAAGAAAAATTAAGTTTTACGCCAAAGTGGTTTCCATTCTCAGGAATACACTAGGAACAAAAAATTATTTTCTATTTGTCTGAGTTATTCAACTAAAAAAATAAAACCAAAAATCAATCTTTGTAACAAAATTAAGGTGTTATAATTTTTTGTAACCAATAAACTTCAAGATGACTGTATTTTTACAAGTCTTCAATAATAAATCTACATGTAATATTTCCGCTCTATTTATTATAATGCAATAAACATAATTAACATCCAAAAATTGATTATATCTCATCACTGTTTTAAATCTGAAATAACAAGTATATTGACAATATACATCTACACACCTAACGGATTATTTTGTTACAGTGCTGCATTAATCCATAGGTAAAAACAATATTTTAAAATTCATTATTATTTTTTATAAAATTTACCATTCATAAATTGAGGTCGATTGTTGAGACGTCCTTTGGTTTCTATGTTTAGTTATATTTCATACAAATTATTTCACGAGAAATGAATCTTAAATAGAAAATAGATAATTGCAGATTAATGTTAAAATTTTATTTCCTTAATTTGATAGAGAAAGGCACAGACTTAGGAAAATTTAAAAACTAGCCGTTATGCTGTATCAATTTGTCTTAAAATCTTGTTTATGTTTTGCCCAAAACGGGTATAATATGAAACAGCGAAGAAGATGTGTGAGGCTTACACCAGATATTTTTAAATTTATAATATTTTGGCTTGTATTATACAAATAGTCAAAATGTACTTCAATCAGCAGTTTGTATAATTTTATGAATAACTTGTTGTTACCCACCCGTTTCACTGGACAGTTTACTTAAAGCAGTTTAATTAAGAATTAAGTGGATGTACAAAACTGTGCAATACATAAAAACTTTGCCATCGGCCCACAATATTCTATGTGAAATGAGTCTTATAGGGTAGTTTAGTAACCATGGATAGTTTAGTAACCAATGTTCTCGACTTCAATTTCTTCTGACATGTAATTTTATCTAGCTTTTAATTCATCCACGGACTTATTTTGCTATGACAATAACTTTTTTATCTAGTACAAAAAAGTTCACTACTAGGCCTAAATACCCCACTGGCATAACAGTCGAATTGATCTGAACATTTTCTTTTCGTCTATTTTGTATAGACCACTAAGTAAGCTTAGCAAAATATTATTCAACTTTCGAAGTTAAATTAAAAAAAAAACAATAGTAATTTAAAATATTTTTAATTTCGAAAACTATTACTTAATGCTATATTATTTAAGGTAAGTAAAACTTACATTGTAATTTTTAGCATATTCCGTAAAAAAATTGTTTAAAAGATAATTATGTTATTATAAGGTATTATAATAACATATGTTACGTACATACATACATTTCTTGTACACAAAAACCGGCAGTTATATTTTTTACAAAAAAATAAAATGAAATAAAAATAATTGAATAAAAATGTAAATTTTTTAAACAACTTTCTAAAAAATTTTATTTTGGTTTTTTAAAAATTCGCTTAGAATTTTTTATGCCATTTATGAATTTATTAAATATTAATAATTATACTGCAACCTTTACTTTTTAAAGAAAATTTGTGGGGCATATAATATTCGGGGAACTTGTTGTTTGCAAATTATTTAGCCGAAAGAAAAGTTAACTATTGCAACTAAACTGCATGGGGTTTCCTGTCTCAAATATATAACATTATAGGTATATTCTCCATTATATATGAACATATACACATATTTAATATTAAAGTATATTGTAAAACATTTGAAAAGGAACTTTTACTTATTTTTGACATCCCCATTTGGAACATTCAAATTATTCTAGAATACTCTAAAACATTCAATCGTATTATTAGGAAGATTGCCTTCGACCATTCTAGAATAATTTAACAGCATGCAATAATTTAAAACATTCTAAATTATTCTGGATAATTATCCATCATTCAAGATTATTTGAGAGTATAAATATAGATTAGTTTAAGAAATTCTAGATCATTTTCAAACATTCTCGAAGATTCTGGGCTATGTAAGGACGCTTTCAAACGAATGCAAGCAATTATTGGTTCAAAAAGTTTAGAATAATTAAGAACATTCTATAAAATATCGGAGCATAGAGACCGTTTTGTAAACGTTAGTAATTAATTTTTGCTTATAAAGTTTAGAATTGTTAAAGATATTTTAGATCGTGATCATCTTGAATCAATTTAGGTTAATTATTAGTTAATATTACTATAGAACATTTTAAACTATTCACAGATATTGTTGAATATTTGGAGCACGAAAAAGAGCACTAATCAGGCTGTCAGGCTTAGGATTTTACATTACCGATTGTATAATGAATCTCGCGTCTTAAGTCCCATATGTTTCAAAAATTTCAAATAAGATAAATAAATTTTAAATTATTTTTCTAAACTTTTTTTAAACTCTTATCTTATTTTTGAAATATATGGGACTATGTATATATATATATATATATCCAGTCTTGAATGCAATATTATGTCGTTAAACAAAAGATGATATGTATGGTTGCCTTGTGAAAATTAATTCTCACTTTTTTATTATTTCCACGCGTTTCCACCATATTTTGATACAAAAATCTTTTTTTGCTTCAAAACTTGTTTAAAAATCTTCTGCTATGCTTTACCGAACTTTCTTTTACTCTTACTACGTTTAGGAATATTTAATTTATTTTTTATTTTGAGTAAACCAGCAAAACGAAAATCAAACTAATAATTATTTAAAGTATAACAGATTTTGTATGTAGTTAAATATGATTGGTTGATTTTTTTATCCCTTATTTGAATTTTCCGAAATATTTCAGATAAAAGTTTTAAAGCTGAAAACATAAAAATAAAATTTGATGTAAATCGTTGGAGTTATTTTCGAGAAAAACGTAAAAAATTCTAAAACCACGAAAAAAGTGTAAAGTGGGACACCCGCAAATCCGATCTTAACCAAAAGCCTTACGGCAGATATAAAGGTAATATGAAGACGGAATACCAAGTTTGGTGAATTTTGTATAAAGCTTTCAGTACGATATAACTGTGACATGTGTATCCGGTGAAAGCTCGAAATAAAATACAATACTTAAATAGTATTTCCTACGATTCATATAATAAAATTTTTCCATTTACATTGTTTTTACCCCAGAGTGAGGTAAAGTTATCGAATATAAAATTGATTAAAATTTTTTTGTAGATGTATAAATATTATCGAAATGATCGCATCGGCGTTATGATTGCATCGTCGATATTACACAAACAGCTTTTCATTTAACAATGAAAGTAAAAGTAAAAATTTTTCTGTCTAAGCAATACAACACGATTATTTGATTTATTAGGATAAATATTTATAAAAATCTGAATGCAACTAATACAATTTCCATTAATAAAAGAATAGAAGTGATATTATATATTTAAAAAAAAAATAATAATAAAATGCAAGGCAATTGAAAAGATTTAAACGTTTTAACACACGACAAATAGTCTATTAAGTATAAAAAAAAATGCATGTTGTCATACCCCACTTGAAAAACACTGACCACGTTGACAGTATTCAGTCAATTCCTACTCCCACAATACAAGTTGTAAAAGTTCTGCTTGCACTCGCTCATACACACAATATTCAAGTAGTACATTCATTTAGACAGGCATAGCTGTCAGATACACATGCAGTAGAGAGTACTGTTATACACAAAACGGTATTTCAAATACTTTGATCGAGACAACAACATACGTTCAAAATACTTAATAAACAACAATTAAAAAATATATTAATTAGTGGCTTTATGCATAGTTGGTTAATTTTCTTTTAGTTATTTGTGAAAAATGTAAATTTTGAGTTTTCTAAACTATGTGCGTTGATATAAAAATAAAATTGTGTTAAAATTCATTAAAAACTATATTTTGTTTGGTGTTTTGTTCTTTCGTTGATTTTTCACAGAACTCTCGAGGTAAATGGAATAAAATTAATAAGTATTTTTTTTTTTTTAAATATATTTTTATTAGTACTACCTATCTGTATTATTAGTATTGATTGAACCCGTATCAAATAACGGTTTAGTTATAAATAAATGTAGTTTATTTATTCAATTTATAAAAAATACTTAAATGAACAACCAAAGTGAATTTAAATTATTTTTGAATATATATGAATACTGTTATATCGGTTGAAAAATAAATAAAAAAAATCTTTGAAAATGTTATTCTCAGTTATAATTTTATGTTTATATTTTGGAATGATTTTTCAAAAATTATTAAAACTTGAAATATAAGAAAATTTAGGCATAATATTTTTTGTATACGTAAAAAATTGTTCTCATAGAATCAAGAACTCTTCCATATAAATGGATTTTATAAACATAGTGTAATAAAGTTACCTTTAACTACTAAAAAAATGGCTTAATTTATATTGAATTTCGAATCATACGATATTCATTTATTATAAATAATTATTTTCCTTGGAAAGTATTTATGAAGAGAGTAATATTTAATCAAAAACTAAAAGTGTATTTTCATGAAAATACTTAAGATTTTTCATGTAAACAGTAAACAATCTAGACATTGATATAGACGTGCTATTTGATAATTCAACTGATATAATTAACTTCTTGTGACAGTGTGTACAAATTTTTAATTCTTTTTTTTTTTTTTTAAATCCACTATTTATTATTCATCATCAAAGACGTTGTAGGATGTTTGTTAAAGCGGTTTATCATCAGCTATTGTGTTGACTTAACGGAGTGTGCTTCTTAAAAGCTGTTCACTATTCATGCATAGAAAGCTCAAAAAACAATTATCCAAATGTTATGAAATTTGGTATGCACAATATTCAAATGAAAACCTAGTGCTTGTCGAAGAGTTTTACTCGAAAAATAATTTCTAACGTAAAAATGAAAATTTGATTTCATATTTAAAAATTTTTGTTAACAAAAACTCTGCGATAAGTACTAGGCTTTCATACCAAAATCGATAAGTATTTTTTGAGTTATGTGTGCTGGAAAATTGTATGATTCTAACAGCTGATGATAAATAAATCCCCCTTAAATGAGTCAATAATTAAAATAACTGATAAGTACAGCTAAAGGTACATCTTTGGTTATGTTTTTAATAAAAACATTTGTTTAATATTTTTATTAATTAAAAGTTTGATTGTTTGAAAATGGGGGAAATTAGTAAAATATTTACAATATGGCTTTCCACAAATTAACGTTCTATTCAATTATTAAGGAAAAGTTTGATAAGATAGTTCAAATTTTTTTATGTTTAGTTGTACCATTTTAATTGCCGAATCACTCAACTGCCACTCTCTGTCTATAAATTAGGCTACTGGATTTCGTATTAACCAAGAAACTAAAGTCTTCTGTTTCCAGTTTTTTCCAATAAAGTAATTCCTTTAAGCGATCAGATACTTTTGGTGGTTTCATTATTCACAATAATTAAATATGAATAGTATAAAAATAAAGGTTTTTAATAAAACTTTGCTACCACAAATTATGAATTATTTAATTTGACGAAAATTGTATCATAAATTAGTCTAAATTAAAAAATAAGCTTCCTTAGTGGGCATTAACACTATTGCTACATTTTTTCTAATGCAGAAATTTATTCAAAAATTGTAAAAAACTAAAATTTGTTATTTAAAAAAAATGGAATTAATTAGGTGATTCTATGAACAAACTTTAGACTATCTACTGACATATTCTATATATGAATTGAGTACCTGTATTGCAGTTTAGTATTATCAAAAAGGATTTTTGATAATATCACTTTTCTTATAGTGTTTATTTTTTATATCTTTAAAAATAATGATTTCGTCACCCTTTTGTTGTTTTCAATTGTTTTATATAAAATATTAGATTTTATGTTTCGTATGTGACATTTCGTATAAAATGGACAATATGAACTTTTCGAATAAAATTGACAATATAAAAAACAAAATATTTTAATTGGCGTTCTTTTATTAAATTGCATAACAATAAAAACATCACTTATACCATTTTGTTTTCATGTAATCAATTGTTGGCAAACAGTTTATATTGTTCATTTTATACGATTATTTTTATATTTTGTATAAAATGACTACATGAAAAAAAAAATGGTATAAGTTTTTTTTTATTTTGATAAAAAAAGACTTAAAATATTTTGTTGTATATTGTCAATTTTATTCGAAAATAATTATATTGTTCATTTTATACGAAATGTCATACACAAAAATTTAATAGCTACGTACCTATACAAAAACAATTGAATACTATTTATATCTGTAAAAAATAGGTAGGCACGAAAATTTTCTAAGACTAATTCAGTTATAATAAATTACATATTATTTTCACGATATGAATAAAAAGCGTAAAAACACGCTCGCTTAAAATATGAACTATGACAAATTGTAAATTAATATACTTGATTATATAAAGAAATTCTTTTTGAAATTATTTCGTATTGGAAATTTAATTTGTGTGTGTAAATATAGCTTTATTGTTTGGTAATTTCATGTTAATAGTGGGGGGAGGGGTATTGATTGTCATATATAGTTTTTAATATTGATATTCATATTTATCTCATATATACATAATGTGTGATTAAAATGTATGATAACAGTTATAAGTGGTTTAACATGTAACAAAATATGATTTAATATCATCTACATATCTTAAAAAATAATGAGCTAGATAATTTTTGACGCATTTAAAAATTAGAATAGACGCTGGATGGAATTTTCAGAATTTGTGAATCGAAACTTTTCTCGTTTAATCGTGGTAGAATATGATAATAAAACTAAGATTTAAAAATCTTATATCAATGAATTCGGAAGTTTCCTGTTCAAAATGTAAATTTTTATTCTCGACATACATAATATGCCAAAGTATATTAATTTTGGTCTAAAGTTTGAAAGGCTAGCAAATATTGACCGCACAAAATTTTGATATAGGTGTTTATACAATCATCTACTTAGTCAATTTCCGCATGTCCGTACGTCCGTTTATGAACAAGATAAACAAAAAACAAAAAGAAATAGCAAGTTGACATTTTGAGGCTAAATTTTAGACATAAAAAGTAACACCAAGTTCGTGAATGAGCAAAATCGTTCCACTGAATTCATGACGATGCATGATCCAACTTTTGAACCATTAAGAATAGAAAAACGTCCAAAGACAAAAAATATTTGTTTATCTCAAATCAAACAACTTTTATTTGAAACATTTTTCGCAAACTGTTTAGATCCACTACAATTTCAGCTCCAATTTAACTAATAAGTACATATTTAATTGTAATACACATTATTATTATATATATGTTTATAACTGTATGGACTGCATATTTACAGTATTTTATGAATGATTATGATTAAAAATAGTATAAACATTGATACTCAACCCTTATGTTTAGTATCTAAACAGTTAACTCTGTTAGTCGTTATTTTCACTTGTTTATTATAGTTATTTGATTAAAATATTAAAATCTAAAATATTGTTGGAAGAATTATTTTCGTAGCTTTAAATTTGAATAAGTTGTAAAAGCTTTTCTATGAATACATGCAATGACTTGTTCATGGGGCTAGAATAGGTTGGTTTGTTGGCAATGTTATAGATATGTCATCATAACCACCAGTTGCTTGATTAAATGAACGAAAAACTTTCGTTAAAATGGCTAAATTATTACATATATTAAATTATTAAAAAAATACATATTCAATCACATTAAAATGGTATTAGCATTCAACTTTGTAATATAAATTAAAAATATGAATTTTTGTAACAATTTTTGAAACCCATAGCCTGCAAATATATTAGCTAGAAACGATCAAATCTGAGAAATGATGTTATTAATTATAACTATCATACTAAAAATGTGAAATTCGAATTAGTGTTTTGTTTATTTAATCAAAAATTTTTACGGTTAAGCTTTAGGAGTTATACCTAAATAAATGAAAACTTCATTGTGATTTTATTACTAACTTCACAGAATCACAATTAAAGTAAGGTTATTTGAAAAATTATGTTTGCAAGAAGAACAATTCCAATTTCGATAAAATACAATTAAATGAATAAAAAATTTCAGATTTTTATCGCCTTACTTGTAATCAAAAAAAAAAACGACCTTTTAATTGCATCATAAAATATTGAAAAAAAAAAATGTATATATATAACAATTATTACAAATAAATATATGTCCGAAATAAAATGTGAAATCATTTTATAAAAATGTATAATATAATATTTAAATAATAATAATAATAATAACATTACTTACTAACAATATTTTGTTTGTGGAATTTGTGCTAATTATGAATTAATTTTAGAAAGGCCAATCACTTTTTAACTGTACCTATAACATAATAATACTACTATATGTTCGAGACTTGATGGCATGTTGTCTATGTATGTGTATTTGTATACAGTGTGTTCAGAAATTAAGTCGGCAGAAACAATAGGAGCAGTTTTTACAACTTAAGGAAGTTTGGTAGCCGCAATTCGAAGTCAAATAAAAAACTTTTTTTAAAATTTTTTTTTACTATCAAATACACGTAGAATGCTATAATAATTAATAGAAATTCACATAAGAATTTAATTGATATAATTGAATACGGTTTATAATTAAATAAATAAAATAATGTAGTAAATAAAATATTACTGAATAGAAGAACTACACTAATAATATCGTTTTGGAATTATGGTCATTTAGTCTTATTAAAAACGATTTTTCATAAGACTAAATTATAAAAAAAAAAACAGTAAATATATTTATCATAAATATCATTTAATTAATGTGTATTTTCACATTTTAAATATGTATTTTTGTTGTATTAAATACACGTTAATTGATCGTATAAATATTTGAGATTTTTATTATTATGAATATCAATATTTTTATAATTGATTAATGTTTTCATAATTGAAAACCAAAAAAATATCAATTAAAAAAAATATACGTAATAAAAATGATTTATTGCAATTTTTTTGTAAAATTTATAGTATATTAAAAATAAAAAATATATTTTTGATATTGTTTAGTTGTTACCTCTGTGTACACGTGTTGCTCGTATCTTACACATGACTCATGATATGGATTTGAATGTCATACACTTATTAATAACGTTTTATTCCCACGTTTATAGTAGAAATTTTGTGTTTCTTGATAATAATTCGTGATTCGTTGAAGAAAATTATCAGCTATAAAAAACTTTGAAACTTTATATTAAGTATCACGCAGAGTCAGTATTTAAAAGCTCTGTTGTTAAAACTGTAATGGTGCTTTAATTGCAAATTAACTTGATTTAATGTAAAACCATTTTCCAAATTATTTCAGAGTCATATTCACCTCTCTGTGGAGACTTATAGAAGAGTAATTATAATAGTGCAATTTTACTACTATTTTACTAATCCCATTTACATCCATAATTTAAGGTGATGATCATACGTCCCGAATTCTCAGAGATAGTGCCGATTTAGATCCCATACCCTGGAAAATGTTACGTATGAGAGAAATTTTCCTAAAATGTTCCGAATTAGATGTGAATATAATTTATAATATTCGATTATAGTTTTATTGAATGAATTTCAATTTATTGGATACTGATAATTCAAGTTACTATTTTTATTAAATATCATATTATATTCGTAAGCTTTAAAATATCTATGGGTATTTTAATCCAAGATTAACTGTAAAGAACAATAATCATGCAAGTCTTACTAACTCGATTTTAAGGTATGTCGTCCAAAGCCTGATGATTTATCTGCCCAGATTATCACTAAAATAATTTAAGATAATACTCTGTTCCACAGGTGAAATACATTATTCGTAAAGTTCGGTCAATTTTTCAATATTTATTCAATATCATACTCCCCGTTCACATCAATAATATTGGGAAAATAGTTCATGCATTATGGTCAAATACTTATTTGTTGTAAACTGACATTAATTTGTTTGAATATTAAGTTGAAATTTTTGTTTTTGTTAATTTAATGATTTATTGATTCATATGATTATGTTCTGACCAATCCTGTAAAAGACTCGCAATATGCAACATAAAAAAAACACAAGTTCAATAAGTTTTCATTTCTTAACAATATGTTCAAATTATTTTAATTAGGAAAATTAAAATAATTACACAAATATAATTATTTAATTATTGTATCGACAGGTATATATATATATATTAATTAAATTCCGACTTAATTTTGTATTTAAAAATTAAATATTCATTTTATACAAATTAAATATTCACTTTATTAAAAATAATTATTGTCTTGAATTAATTAATCCAACAGCCGTACAACTTTAGCGCTTGGTATTTTTACTTGGCTACAATAATTGTTATGATACACTTCATGATATTATAAATTGTATCAATTAATTTTATAAACTCATCCTGCAATGTCTTTTGGACTTGCTTCTATACCCTGGATCGTTATTTTGAGCATAAAAATTATATAATTTTTTTACAAATTTGTTACTTAATTATTTATATAAATATTAGAAGTTATCTTTACCTGTAGGAGATGGAGTGTTAGATAAATGGGAGTGTAGAAAGCTACAAGGTCTAGGTAAAAGGGACGTGGCTGCAGTTCCGCTCTTAATATATCTTTAATCTAAATATTAGTAGATTCAGAACCGCCTAGAAAGTGATAATTCAATTTGATTTCGTTTGTACACTTTCCAGAAATGTATAAACGTTGAGTTGGGTATATTATTTATTTATCATAATAATTAATAAAAAATTTGTTTGTTGATTATTCTTGGTTATATAAGAGTTAATTAATAATTTTCAATTTTAATAAAATTTAGACCAGGGGTGTATTTAATGTTAATTGAAGTAAAACTCGTATGTCAAAACATTCAAATATGAAGTAAAGTATTAGAAAGTATTAGTTACTTCAAAGAAAGAGGAATAATAACTAAAATAATTTTCTATATCTTTTAATATTTATCAAAATTGGTTTAGTCGATTCTTTTAATCGATGTCTCGAAATAATGACATGATTCTTCTTTATTTTACGAGCCCTGTATCAATTTTTTATACATGCTTATTAATATTTATATGGATAGATCGTGGTTTATGAAAAAAATATGATAATTAATGCCATTAAAAAAAAAAATGATTCTCATGTGGAGTGTGGCTAACTACACATAAAATATTAGACCGGCAGCTATAATTGCATATTGTTCGAACCGCATATGCCTTTCTTGAACTTTATGCTTATTGAAAAGTAGTCGGAATGGATATGTTCAATATAACCAAGATTGGATCTGCACTTACAAAAGCTAGTAGTAAAACAATAAGTTTTAAGTTTCTTTGTCAAAAATGATAATGTAAGAAAACCACATCTAAGATTGTCTTGTCATTAATTATGATTTTTGGATATTTACGTGTTATAATACAACCCACGTTAATCAAGACCCTCCTCCCCCAGATCACAAAATTGTTAAAAATAAAAAAAAAATTTTTGTCTTATTTATGTGCTCATTAGTTTCTCTATTTTGGATTTTTTAGCTCAAACCGCTTAACCTTTGATAAAAAACTATTTGGAGACATATTTTTTGTAAGGTATTGATTATTTCACGAAGAAACTTTTTGAAAATAGAAAGAATTTTTCCCATTTTTAACAAAATGGGATATCAAATTACCAATATGCTCAATTAAAAATAATCTTAAGGGGTAAAATGTAGTGCGATCGTTTCTAAAATTTGGTGAATAGTCGCTGGTCTATATACAGAAACACATGCATTAAGTCATTATACAATAACAAATTATTATTACAATACGTTTTATATTTTCTTCAAACACGATTTACACACATTCTTCACGATTTTTTGTTTTATTCTATTAACTTTGAAACACCTTTAATATTTATATTTTTTTTTTGTTTTTGTTACTAAATGCATTTTATATGTTGTTTTATTATATAACCTTTTCATATGTAATGATGATCAGTGCTTTGTTTTACAATATAGTTTTAAAAAACTCACTAATAGTTCATTCAAAGAGGACCGACAGTCCTGTGCTACTTTGGAGGACACATAGACCGTGCTTGAGGATTTAAACGTTCTATAGCTGTCAGAGGATCCTTGAATTATTCTACTTTGGCAGTGGGAATGATAATTTGATGGTTAAATTTTCCGTGTATATTCCACAGCGTGCTTTACCGTAAAGCCCAGATCTATCAGTTTAGAATAGGACACTATCATCCAATTACTTTCTAAGAGGCATTTGTTGCTGGGAGGTATTGATTTCCTTGAAGGTGTTTCCATTGTGGGAAGTGAAATGAAACAAACATAGTATGCCTGTCAAAATGATTAACTGTCAATGCTTGTGGATTTTTTATGTAATGTCTTTCTCCCAAAGCCAAACTTATGTTGCAAAATTTCCACGTAAAAGACGGCTACGGATTACCTATCAATTGTTTTTGTTCATCCGTGGATGAAAAAAAATCCACGTATAAAATGAATTTATAATAAAATATTCGATGTAGTTAAAATAAATGAAGATAAAAATAATGCTATGGGATGCCTCTGTTATGACGGATAGGTTATTATACTTATGGTTAGTGTGTATTAAATATTTCAAGAGAAAACTGGTTAAGAATTAAATATTTTTACGAAATACATTTAAATATTAGATTCAGTTATTTTTATTTATGTTTAAACAAGTTCTGAAATAAAAAAAAAATTTTCTTAAAATACAAGTTTTTATGATATTTTTGACATAAAACTAAACGAAGAATTTATCAAAATATGGTGGAAGCCCAAGGAAATTTAAAATGACTCTGTCTAATATTATATTTAAATAATATCAGACAGCGTTATAAAACAATGATTAGAGTGAAATTTTAAGATGCGCGAGCATCGCCGTCCCACAAAATTCACAGGTAGATGCTGTCCTCAAAACCGCTCATTAAATATCATGTTTTAGTTATAAGCCACTGTTGATAAACAGATCCGAGTTGCGATTTAATCATTACCGGAAGATACTATGTCAGTATACATAAAAAAACACTTAATATAAGAAAATATATATTTATTTATTTAATTTTTCAAATTTAAACTTTGATGACTGTGTTGACTATCCTTCTCCAGTCCTTTTATTATTTTATTGTAATTATTTTATTGTTTTATAATGATGCCAAAGAAATATAACTTCTGACGCGCGTACATGTACACATAAAGACTACTAAATGTTTTCATCTAAATTCACCCTTGAAATATCTCATTCTTCATAAAATACGGTTGTGAAAGTTAGACTAGTGGTTTTCAATTTACTTAATCGGAAATTTATTGTTGTAGCTGTTATACGTCATATTCACTACGGTTTGTTTATTGATTGTTTCCAATTATTTACTGTAACAAATATACGTTCCTGAATATTTTTTTATTCAATATTCATGAATGTGTATTTGTTACAGTATATATGTATACATATATGGTGGTATACATTATGTCAATGGTCTAGACTTAATAAAGTAATAAATTTTTGTTTTTTTTAAATATTTAATTCTATTATTATTTTTTATATATTTTAAGTATATTTAATTGATAATGAATTATTGATTTAATTAATAACCAATATCTTCAACGGTTTTCATTATAAAGTCATTCAGTTATTAATTAATTTTGAAGAATAATCCTTTTTTTAACTTATGTACCCAACCAATTTACCACAGTAAATTGTAACTAGAATGTATTTTGTGTAAATGTGTTTTAAGGTGGAATAAGAACCAAAAAAAAAAGAGCCATCTCTAATGCATTAAACATTGTATTTCTTCCACACAATAGCTCAAAATTAATATTATCCAAATGTTATAAAACGGGGGGTTTGCCAAAGAGTTTTTCGAGAAAAAAAAATATTTCTAAAATAAAATCAAAGAGTGTTTTATATTAAAAAATATTTTTTCTACGGAATACTTTTTGACAAGTCCGTTTTCATGCAAAAAATGTGCCTGCCAAATTTTATAACATTGCGATAATTTTCTATTGGGCTATTGGGAAAGTTATGAAGTATATTGAATTTTATTGATAATTTTTTGTGATTTTTATTCCTCTTAAACCTAGTATCGTGAAAGGGTCCTTTTCAAGACTGAAACACAAATGTTAAAAATGAAATTATTGAACTTATCAAAATTTTTAAATAATTAACCTCTTTTTTTAACAAATTTCTGAGCAGTATAGATAATTCGTGTACTGCCCGTTAAATTCTGTATATGCCATAATAATGGATGTTATTATAACAAATGTTTCCCTTACGAAATTGCGTATTATGGTTCTGAAGTGGGTCGTTCTCTTTAGTCGAATCCGTAAAATTACTGCCATCAGCCTCAAATTGACGGACAATCGTTTTGTTTTGTGATTTTAATATAATAACTATTTAAAAACAATTACAAAAAGAATTTTGTCCAATACGTTAGTAGTTATTGAGTGATCTTCTTATTACAATAACAAAAAACTGGATGTCCTTCAATTTGAGGCTTATTTGAGATGTATTCAAAAATTTTTACAACATCATAAAAGATTTTCCATACTTATCAGAATTTTTGAAAAGGAAAAATTTTTTATTCTAACCATAATTAAACTGTTTAAAATTTTTTAAAAAGGTATTAAAATCATTCATTTTTATTCTACATTTAATAAATGTTTGTTGACCTAATTAATATAAAGAGCAGACTATTTTAAGCAAAAGTGATTTTTTACACAAAAAATCATTTCGTGTTATGTGTCAAGGTCATTGATGAAATTTCAATTCAAAATAATAATTAAAAAAAAGAATATCTAAATAACAAAATAAAAAATATAAAGATAAACACAAAATCAAGAATAAAAAACTATCTTGACGTATTTGCATTCGATGATAGGAAAAATTATCATCATAGCTTTAAATTTTTTCTAAGAATAAATATGATTTTATTCCAAGTAAAGTCAGAACAACTCGTTTTACAAGACAACAGCGTAGTTATTTGCACCCCTGTTGCAGTAAACAACCATTTAATAAATACTTGTTCATACTCATTAGCAGAAGTTTTCCTGTGAGCCTTGGAGACGATTTTCCATATCTTGTAAATTTAATTATAATCTTTGTTCGCTGACTTACAATGTGCTTGGTACAATTGTATTAAAAATAAATTTATTCATATTTATATTTATTCTGTAAGGATATGTCTCACTAAAAATTTGACTTATCCGTTGAATCGATAATAAATAGTGGATTAAAATTTTAATTATAATTATGTTTATTTCATTTATATTGAAAAAATGAATTTCTTTTTGGTTTTCCGATCTTGCGTCGATTCAACTGGGAAACTTAACTTTTTTGACTGCTGTAATTTTACAGGTTTTATTTAAATCATTTATTTATATGTACTTTATCTAAGTATTTAGTGTTTTCCACATCCGGAATCAGTGTCTTAGTGATATTCGTAGGCATTTGATCATTAGTATCGGATGTCGGCTATCCTTACCAATGGTTTTCTATGGTTTTCCATTTGGTTTGCACAAAGTGAATACTGTTATAGTCTTTTAGCTGCATACCTTACTCTTCTCTTCAAATGCCCCATCTTATTTTTGATTTATTTTGTTCAATTATGTATTGTGTAAAAAACAAAAGAATTGAATTGAATTAGTGTATTTTATAAATGTTAATAAATTGCCTTTACTAATAAATTTAGCAGGTCATTCCCTACATATAGGTATTTGTTACATTACACAAGAGTAATTACTTTTATGAATTTATTAATTAATAAAATGTACAAAAAAAAAACATAATGTTTTATAATTTTTAATATTATCAAGTTTTTGTGACATAATTTCATTACTTATGACGTTTAAAATTTTATAATTTAATATTTTAAATATTTATTATTGTAATAATAAAACTTACCCACAAATGACGATTATGAATTGAAATTACTTATATTATTAACCTTAAGTAACAACTGATAACAATGTTATGTAATCAGAAAATTAATCAAAAATAAAAACAAGTGAAGATAACGACTAACTGTGGTAATTGTTTAAATATCCGGTATTTGGTTGAGTATCAATGTTTGATTAAGTTTATTAAATAAGATCAATGTAAGAATATGTAAACTAAATAATATGAAGTTTATACAGCTATTAAGAGATTATAATATTTTATGATAATGTGTAATAATTGTTTCAATAATACATATTTAATTAACCGACGAAGGAAGAGATTGTCCAGCGGACCCATATATTTACTTTATTCCAAATTTCGATATCGAGTTATCATCGAATGTATATGTTTTGAGGTTTTCTGAATTAAAAACATTTTCTCAAATTGTGTGTGTGCCTGTGCGTGATAACGATATCGATAGGGTGGTCGGACGGTATAGAAATTTCTGCTGTGTAGTCATGCAGTCTCTATCTAAAGCAATCAAATGTCATATTCTGCTGACAATTATTCCACCCGTAAATATTCTGCTGACTATTTGTTATTTATTTACTACATTATTGAAACTATCTCTATTATTAATTTCAAGCGATCTGAAATATATTTTATTATCCCTGCACCTTGTTATTAATCCATGCGCCTGCTGAACCGCCATTCGTTTATCAACTTCTTATAAGATTTCAATAAAATCGACAATTGATTGGCCTGAAATTACCATAAAAAATTCAAGGCTACCTCCCAGACAATTATATATGAATTTTTATGATTTAATGCATATTCAGGCTATTTTAAGAATGCTAACCATTAAAATTAATTGAATTAAACAGTATCTATATTAATTACAGTGTGCATAGATTATTTTCTATATATCTAAAGTAAAATGTACATTATACTGACGAATGTGTTGTTAAGAGGCTTAAAAATGAATTAATTAATTATATAGATTTAATTGAACAAAAAGGGGTATCAGTTGTTTATTATAAAAACTAAAAATATGATAATACAAAATTACAATTCTAATCAATAAATTGATATTTAGAATGGTAATAAAAATAAAAATTCTTATATTCTTTCTTATCAAATGATAAGAAGATATACAAGATGACAAATGAGTTACAGGCTAACAAAAATAATGTAGCCAATGTAACACTTTTGTATTTATACCAAATTTTACCCTAAACGGTGACAAGTTAAACATAGACTAGATATAACTGTTGAAACAGATTCTCAAAAAAATAAATTTTCGAATATTTTTGCCTTGTTTCATTTATATAGCCATTCGATTAGAGACCATATATAATCACCATACGTGTTTTGCCCCGATTTGCATAAAAAGGATTTGCGTATGAATACTGGATATTTAGAGTGTTGAATATGAATAAATTTTTATAATTAAAAATATTTCAAACTTTGATACCAAATGTTGTGTATCTAAACAATTAACTCTGTTAGTTGTTATTTTTACTTGTTTTTATTTTATTTTTTGTTGCAATACTAACAAAAATGTAGCATGCTTCATTTGTGATTAATTATAGACTAGTATTTAACGTTTAATAACATAAAAAAGGAACAACTATTCGAAGTAAACTTAATGACCTTTTTAAAGAATTATTAACTATTTTTGGTCGTAGCTAGGCGTTAACGTAGAATTACGATTATTAGATATGAATAAATTCGATCAATTCGGCCCAAAGATCTATAACTTAACTTTTAAACAATATAATATAAAATAAAAGTTTAATTTGATTCGCCATAATTCAAGCACAATTACAACTAATTGACACATACAATTATGTAAAACGTACTGTATTTAATATACTAAATCAGGTATTACTTCCGGTAGAATGAGATGACTTTCTTATTCCGTAGAAGGTCTTGTATGTGACTTTGTCAAATCGTGTGTTCTGTCGCATCTTGTACAATTGATAATGCGTGCACATATTGTATATACATTTAAAAATATAATGTATGCATTTTAAGATGTTGTATGAAATCTGTGTTTTGACAAAATAATCAATTTCTTAACATTAATTGTTCTACAAAGTATATTATATGTGCTAATAATTTATGTGAATGTCGAGGTCATAATTTATCAAAAATGAAAAAAACTATATATATATATATATTGAAAATTGATCATTAAACAAATCATACACTGTTTTTTTAATGAAATATATTAATTATTATAACTGTTGAAACAATTAACTTTTATTAAAATAATATAATACAGGTAAATACACGAACGGAGTTGGCCAAGAGGAACACTAAAAATATTCCAAGGGGAAACTAGTTTAGAAATAATTATTTTAAAGAAATTAAACAAGTTTTAAAATAAAAAATATTTCTTAAAATGCAAACTGTTATGATATTATTAATAATATGTGGTGAATATATCCTTATCATGTGGTTAATATATCCTTAAGAGTCCAGGCTTATTTATCGTTTAGTTTTATCTTAAAAATACTCAAAAGCTTCTTTATATTACCTACAACTTTTGTACTTACACTTTTTTCACATAATCTCAAAATTTTTCGATTGAAAATTAGGTTGCTTTTTCGATATTTATTCAAAATAAGATGAACAAATAAATATTTTAAATCAAAAAAATTACAGAGTATTTGGAACATAAAAAGATTTATTACTTACAACTTTACCATTTATCTTTTTTCCATAAGACTTGTAGTTTGCCGGAAATTCAGATAAACCGAATTTTACCCTTAAAAACTCACCCCCTTCTACTGCCCGAACTCAGATCGCCCGTAATTTATTTTTCCTTTCATTTTTATCATATAAACTTCCGTTTCCAATTGTTTTCATTCTACTGTAATTTTTTTTGTTTCAAAAATTATCTACCCTGGTATAAATTGTGATAACTGAAAGCTGAACTTTACACTTAATACTATGTAACAATTCATGATATGGGTCACAATTTACCCTTCTGGTGTCACAATTGTTACTGTCCTACTCGATGGATATAATTAAATTTTACCTGTGCATAATTTTTTAGTGCAGATCCATGCCAAAACACTAAAATACTGTGACAAATTAATATAAGTTACTTTAGCACACCTCTCCCCTATGATATATATATTGTATTTGGTTATCGGTTCAAAAATGTAATGGAATTCAATTTATTATCCAGATAATTAAAAATGTACCTTATATTTACTTTATAGGTACTACACACATTGTCTCTATGAAATAAAAATCATACTACAATTATGTAATATAAAAATTCTTTCAATATTATTATTATTATTAACAAAAAGCAATTTTTAAAACGCAAAAAACTATATAAAAAATTAGAAAGTTATTAATTTATATAATAATTTTAAACAATTAAAATTTATTTAACAAAAAAATATTAGTGTTCGAAATTAATTTTTAATAAACCGCATAAATAAATTAAGTCATGTGAAACTATTAAAATGAAATTCTAGAGAAATTTTTAATTTGTTTTTTTGTTAAAATTAATTTACAGTAAAATAATCAAAATCAATCAAAAAAAAAAATTCAGCTACTTTAATAAAATTTTATGGCATCTAATTAATTATTATTGGATTTATCCAGTATCGATTATTGCGAAACTACAAATTCTTGTTTTTTTTATAGATGCCTTGTCGTTGAATTGAATACTCACATTTGTTCTATTAAATTATAAAATAAAGAAATATTCTAATTTAAACAAAACCAGTATCAAACCCGAAAATTCGTAATATAAAAACAATTGTTTTTGACAAATGCTGCTTTTAAAAACGAAATTTAGAAATACCTACAAAACGAATCCTATGAGTGAAGCATTTCTTTCTTTTCATTAGTTTTTTAACCCTATACGTGATTTTATGTGTGGATTAAGTATATTAGTCTGCTGTCTCTCTCTAACTAATATATTTTATTTTATTACATTTCGATTTTTTGCCCTAATTTCCTTTTTTTATTTTATAAATACCTATTTCGACTACAAAGTAATCATCGTCAGTATGAATTAGCTAGTTGTAATGATATTCTTATAATTATATTTTAATTTTAACAGGGTTTCAATGCAAAAATGGAAAGTAAGGATTTTAATCGGTAAATTTATTTTAAATTTTTGGGAAAATAGTCATTTATTTTAGTATTTGTTGATGGTTTATTTGATTATGGATTCTTTTTTCTTTCGACACCCTTTTGACGCTCAGCATAGGATTTCGCTAATTTATTGATTTAATTTCTGTTTCCATTACAAAAATGACACAATAAAAATCCAGTTAGAAAAAAAATGTTTGTATGTACTTATGTACACGGGTTAGAAGTTATACTTCTTTGGTGTCTGCCAAAATTTATCAAAATAATATTTCTCAGACAGACTATATATATACGTTTAATTTAATTTAACCATGTATAATAGCTATACGCATTTTATAAAGGTTTACACTTAATTTCTCAATTTAATTAATGTTTTTTTTTTCAAAATAAAAAGTTATTTGTTTGTTGATAATTTATTTGTTGATTTTAAGATTTTAATTTACTGTTAATTATTTCAGAACAAAAAACTCACAAAAATGATTATGATTTATTTATAAAATGTCGAATACATCCGGGATACTTATCGATATACCATAATATAGTAACATACTTTTTCATTAAAAATTTGATTAAAAATGACATTGAAAAATTGTTTAATATGTATGAAAAATTGTTTTTTATTTTATTTTTTAAATTACAGTAATAAATAAATCATAATTATATTTCTATTTAATAATATTTAACTGTTGTTAAAAATTGTACTCTTCACAGCGATCAAATTTATATTTAATTACTAATAGACCCGTGTACTGTTCAGCGCCATTACTTGTTAATAATATTTTACTAGTTTGAATTTTAAATTCTAAACAACTGTGACATTTTACAAACAGACCTAATGCTATTAATCATTGAAATTACACAAAAAAGATGATGAGTGTGTTGGTTTTGCTCTCAACAATCTCCAACTCATCCAATTTGAGATCTTTAACCAAAACGAACTCTCTATAATGTCCATTAGAATAGGCGATATCTTTGAACGGGGAAGTCTCATAAAGAGTTGAAATTCAGGTTGAATATCCGCGCCTTCAATGTGGTGATATTGGAATGCAAAACTGACAATTGACTGAAACAGATATTGGTCACAACACTTGGGGAAAGAAACGCCCTATAAGAACCCAAAAAACAGATGTAAAGCCAAAAAACAATACAGTAGCAAAGCAATTCTGAAAAAAATTCTGAAAAGTCAGGCGTTTTCTTTTTCAGAGCCCGTGAAATTTTCGATGTGTCCTCACAGGTTCTGTTATTGATATCGGAAGATCATTTAAAAAGAAATGCAAAACTATTTTCTCCAATATTTGACGAATCGGGATGTGGTAATTAAAAAATTTACGGGTTCCGAAAAAGAAAATGGTGTATTTTTCATAATTTTTGCAGAGCAAAAAGTTGTTACACTAATTTTTTTTTAGAATACGGAATATTTTTATAGTAATTGGCGTTAATTTCATTCAAAAGTATTACAAAAAGGTGTGTGTAATTAAATTTTAAAGGAATTCCGGTTATATCAAACTCTATTAAAAATCAGTTTTAATTATGTGTGTATGGTCAATTAACAAAATGGAGATTAATTTAGTAATTAAGTAAAAATGTTATAAAATATTTAATCGATTAGAAAATGTTCATTGTTTGAATTTTTTTATTGCTACTTGTCTTTCACTTAACAGATTAATTTACGATAATTATGTTTTATATCACGGATGTTACAATTTTCAATGAATATTCAATATATCGATTTAATTATTTATATTCACAACATACCAACTAACTGATCCACGAAATTTTGTACGGGAGGCCATTCGCAATTTATTCATTATTTTGTTAATTTCATTGGAAATCGATTATGTTGTAAATATCTGATAATTATGTTTAAAATTGTAATCTAAATAATTTTTTTTTTTGCTGTTGAAAATTTTAACACTAAAATTGGAATAATATGGCCATTAGAAATTACTATAGAAAATAATAGACGTAATGGCTACGAATTTCTACTAATTATCCAAAATTGCCATGAAAACTTTCTGCCATATTATCACATTGTTACACTGACAGCTTGAACGTTGTAAAATATTTATGACAAAGCAAAAATATAAGAATAAGTAAATGATGAATAGAAAATGTTTGTCTTATTTGGAAAAATGTAAGTGTTAAGCGTAATGCTATCTATGAATTGAATACATGTGGCAATATATTAAAACGTGCCTAACCTATGGCTTTTGATGATAAAAATTTTTATTTAAATTTATTTGTTGAGGCAGCAAAATTCATTGAAAATTTGCATTTACACATTTGGCTTTTGACGTAGAAGAATATCTTAATTAATATACTCTTAAAAGTGGATAAAATGCTTCTTTTTTTTTTTATGAACGTGATGTTTTCCTGGTACATTGAAAATTATTTAGTATTTACTTTACTGACATGTTGATTTTACTTACTTACTACACAATTCGTATACATTGATAGTTGTTTTTATAGATGACGACTCAGCTTTATCACAATAGTGCAGACTCCGTTTCTGTCGTTAACAAAATTAATTAAGACGATGGGCCCTTAAAATTTAAGACTTTAACATCGGAATGAAGCAGGTAGATGTGTATACTTGAAGGAGGTTTGTGGTTCCGGGCGTTAAATAAGGTTCAATTTCATTTTTTAAACAAAATGTAACTTGGAAACCTTTTAACTTATTTTTCTTGTGTGTATTGTTTGGTGGAATTTTGTAATTAATTTTAAACTAACTTCCCGATGTTCAAGATGTGCAAGAGAACAAAACACCAGAAATAAAGAACAAAAAATGAAGAAGAAAAAGAATTACGTTAACTGTACGAAATTGTTAATTCACATAATCCTAAAAAGCTGCAAATAACATTAAAATAAAAATAATTTTTATGTACCACGTTTTTATAACGTACTAAAAAGTATAAAATAATTTCTTTAATAGCAGATAATTAATACATTAATAGCTCAACTAATGCTGCTAATGTTTTTCGTTTGTATTCAAGAAAATTTGGTCCGTTATAAAACTATTGTATATTAAAAATTATTTTTATTTTATTGCTAGTTTTACTGCATATTCGGATTTACATGGGAAAAACAATTTTGTTAAACATAACATTTTTTAGAGTTAGAGCTCTTATAAAAATTCGTAAAAGGCAACAATTGAAGCTTAATAATTAATATTTTAAAAACCTTTTAAAAATTTTCATAGATTCCTTGTTAAAATGAAAAATTTTTTAAATTAAAACAAAATATTTCATGATCATTCAGTAATTTAAGAGTTTAAGATTTAACGAAATTCAGTTCAAAGGATTAGTAATTTCTAACACATAATTTTTCCTCAGATTGTATCTCCCATTCATCCTAAAGCGTGAACATAGATACATAAAT
This sequence comes from Chrysopa pallens, assembly GCA_020423425.1. Taxonomy (NCBI): domain Eukaryota; kingdom Metazoa; phylum Arthropoda; class Insecta; order Neuroptera; family Chrysopidae; genus Chrysopa; species Chrysopa pallens. The sequence goes on along the minus strand of CM035593.1, from coordinate 69,517,310 downwards.
ATACTCTCTCTCTCCCTTTCTTGAAGTTGTTTGAAAATAATTTTAATTGGTTCTTTGAAAAGAAAAAAAAAACAATCAAAGTGTTTGCTATAAATATTTTGAAATATAAAAAACTAATATTTATTAATAATATAATTTATAAATTACATTTCATTATTATTTTTCAAAATTATTTCCAATACATGTTTTAAAATAAAAATTTTATTTTAAAATACACACACACACACGCTTATGTTGCATTTATTTTGATTTGAAAATAATTGAGCATGATGATAACCACAAATAAATATTTCATAAACTTCAATAATTCATTAAATTTATTTAAAAATAATTGCTGAATTGATCTAATTTATTGATAATATTTTATTTTTGTGCCATTCTAAAATAAATCTAATTACACAAAATAATCTAAGATAAAGAATATATTTGTTGTTTTTTATCAGGCTGCTTACACAAAAAACATACACGAAAAAATATATTTATTTATTTAATTTTTCAAATTTAAACTCAGCTTTAATGATTGTGTTGACTATCCTCCTACAGTCCTTTAATTATTGTATTGTAATTATTTATTTGCATGAAATAAAAAAATTGTTTTTTGATGATGCCAAAGAAGTAAAAATTCTGATGCACGTACAAAACGTAAACGCATTCATTTTTTTAATATTTCCGCTCTGTAACCTCTAAGAAAAAATGAATTCTTATTATTTTGAGTCCTCAACGAATTGAGTATACCTTTGGAAATAATTAAGTACACTGTACAACGGTTAAAATTTTTGAAAATAGATAATTAAATTTTCAGAAGATAAACTAAGCGTATTCAAATTTTTTTTTGTATATTACAAAATAATCAGCTGATTAGATTCGTTTTTATTCTATTATGTGCATTGACCCTTAACATAATTTTAATTAACAATATTTTATTATGATTTTTACAGTTGCTGTGAAAGTCGGATAGCGGAAGAAATTTTTAATGAAAATATCGCTCCATCTATTACAACAAAAATGAAACGAAATTAGTGTTGCAAAAAAAAAAATTATCCATATCAAATGTGACGATAGTTTTGAAGTGTAGTTTTAGTGTTTATTACAAATAAAAATATAAATAGCGTTTAATTGCAAAAATATAATTAAAATGATAGTGCAGTTTTATCTATATTAAAGTGACATGAAGAGTAAGAAAAAAAAATGAAATTGCTACAATAAACGACGTGCTGCGATTGGTGAAAGTGTTTTGAATATTCCACGCTACACAAAGAGAAAGAAAAGTTTTTTAAATTGTAACAACAACAATAAAATTAAAACATAAATATCGTGACATTTATTTTAACTAAAATTTGTTTTTTATTTATTTTTTCGTTTTTTTTTACTCAAACTCAGCATTTTAATAAAAAAAAAACTTATTAGTGACCCAAATACAAGTAAAGAATATATTAAAATAATTGATTTTGTTTAAAAAAAAAAATTAAATATAAAAAAATTGAATGTGAAAGTGTTTTTTACGTGTGAAAGTTTTTTCATTAAATGCACTTTTTTTTTAGTAATTTTTTTGTGTATTGCAGTTTTTTTGTTTGGTTTTTTTTTCCTTAATGATATCAACTTAATGATTATTATCTGCAACGTGCGGTCGCTGTGTTTTATTATGAATTATTTATATTGGCGGCATTTGATTTAAGTGATCGTAATAAGAGATAGTTAATATAATCCTATTATAACAAGTAAACGGTTATATTAATTAAATTGTACTTTTTTACGAAAGAGGATATTATTTACTTGGAAGTTGCAATTTATATCCAAATTGGTAAGTTGTTTTATTAATATTGTAATTGATTATATTCTTAGTGAGATTACTTTTTCTTCATACGTAATGGCTTGTTTTATTTATTTTTTATTATCTTAATTAATTTATAATTAAAATTTTACATTTATTTCTTATGTAAATTTAATGTTAATTATTTTACTTTGACATTTTGCTTTTCATATGTTATGATCGATTATAATAAGTTCATTCATCATTCAATTTTTTAAACTAATAGCTCTATGATCTGTAAATTTTATTTCCGAAATAATCGATGCATTTCAAATAATACGATTTTCTTTAATATATTAACTTCAATATTTTAAATAATTCAATTCAACATACTACTTACGAGAGTAATAAAAATTTGGAAACTTATTGTTACATTGAAACAGGGTTTCTTAAATGTGATAAATGTGCCTACCAAATTTCATCAAAATCGGACAATGAGTACGAAAGTTAAAATGGAATAAACAGACTACAAAATGCAAAAAAAATTATCGTTTTTGAATTTGGTAATAAAGTTTTAAAATAAAATAGTTTTGTGTCAAAACTACTGTGCTTATGATGTTATAAAGTTTACATGCGGGTTTTTAAGTATATTCAAATACCATCAGCGCCTGCACTTATTTGAATTAATTTGATGTGATGGGAAATTTTGTTAGTGAAAATAGAAAATTCATTTTAATTTCTCATGTCATTTGAAGAATTAACTGTTAATTCTTTTTCCAATGATTTAATAATTGTTCATAATCTAATTAAAATTACTTAGAAACAGAATTAGTTTATTTTTTTGTACAATTTTTTAAAATTTAAGATAAACAATTATTTTATAAGAAATGCATATAAGACAAAAATAATTAGAATTTATTTAAAAACAATCAATGTCGTAATCTTATAATTATTTTACATAAAGATATATTTCATTTAAAAAATGAAGAGTTGACTTTGGTAGTAAAACTTGTATTTTGTGCTATTTATTAAATGAAAGCTGTAAAATCAATAAAATTTTATAATTATTTTTCTACTATTAGAATAAGAGCTCATGGGCGATTATTGAGTACCAGTCATTCTGTCAGGATTTCTTTCAGTCATAAATCCATAGTATGGGAAGTATTGAAATCATGAACTAGCAGGAATCAGCCCTGCACGCGTCATCAGCTCATTTGAATGGGGGAGGGGGTGAATTAAGTTGGGCCAAAAGAGTTATAAATAAAAATGGTAGAGCAACCAACACTTCTTTTTTATGGTCTAAAATTTTAATTTGAAACTTTTTTTCTAACTTTTACCTTTTTGATCCTTTTCTAATGCATAAAAGCTGACGATGTGCAGGGTGGATTCCAGCCAGAATATTGTTTCCGTACATCGATCGCATACTATAATGAATCAATGAAAAAAACTAGCATTTTAGTAAAACCGTTACTCAATAATCGCCCACGAGCTCTTTGCCTATATCTGTAATGTTTGTGTAGTTGGAATATGCAACAAGCAAATGTGAAGAAGCAATTAATAATATTTATTTGAAAAAGTAAGTTGCTGGATTGGATCATCAGTTATAATCATCTTCTATTGAGAAATGGTTAATAAATTATATATTTGAATAATATATTACCTATTGGAATACATACATGTGATCTTTATCATATTCTATTCGTTTGTGTTATATCCATTCAATTTTCTATATTTATTAGTTCATTCACTATAGCCGAATTTTTTGCATTTAACGGCATACATTGGCGATTTTTTCTATGATGTGACTTAACATAATAATAAAACAATAACAGGAAAATCGTAGCTATGTATTTTTGTGTAATTATTCAGTAATTTTTGTTCGGCATTTCCACGTACTATGCACGGTACGGATATATATATATTGTATTATAATAGTGCATCTTCCCTAATTGTTTTTACCACTTCAATTGTTTTTACCACTTCAAATTGTTTTTACCACGTCAATTGAAGCGTCTTTACTTCTGGAAATGAATTTGAAGTTATTTTTTAAAAATCTTAAAAAATATCCAAAATATGGACGTTCAAAATTCTTAATCAAAGAAAGAGATTTGCATAAATGACGTCATACATGTGTATCTCTTGTGCTATTTTTCTATAGAAAATGACCGCTTATCGTAGAATTACCCATAAAACTTTTTTTGCAAGAAAAAGATGGCAAAAAATCTTTAAGAGTTTATAACTTATTCGTTTTTGAATCAATTTTATTTTAATTTTCGAATTTTATTTCATATTGAGCCTAGTTTCACATTTTGATGGGTAAAATAATAAATTTTTTTATTACATCTTCCCTATTCATGTTCGGACTTGAATAGGGAATTATGTTTTAAATTTATGTTTAAAATTAAAAATCATGTATTATAAAAAAAAAACGTTAAATTATATTATACGATGATGAAAGGCAGATTGATATCTTACAATCTATACGTCTCAGAGTTTGATCTCAATTGAATATTTTACATTTAATTATAATTATTGAAGAATACACATACAAATATCATTGCGTAATATTTACATCGCCCTATTACATCAACCACCTTAAGATATCTTATAAAATGATATGTAATATTACATATAAAATGTATGTAAAATTTATTATGCTCTAATTTAATGTTTATTACATCATTAAAATAATAAGTATAATATATATTATAAACTGGTCGTAGATAAATTACGCGATTATTAAATGTAATAAAGCAGGCCAGATTCGATAGGTATTAAAATAGTAAAAATATCGGAACGTTTAACTAGTTCTACAAAAATTGTAATATAATTTTGCATTATCATTTAATTATCAACATTTTGAATTGATCCTTGTATAAAAAATAATATACTGTAGGGTTTTGTTGCTATGGTCAAATTACGTATTTCAAATAATCTTATAAGTTTGTTTACTAACGTTTTATTTTTTATTTTTTGTTTTTTAATTTCTGATTTATTATTTTTTATTTTTATTTATTTTATAGGACCATAATTTTATAGGATATCAATATTACTGCGTTGTATGCTGTATTTCTAAAATATAAATATTCAAATTAGTTGATGCTTATGGATTCATTGTCGTCATGAACTCGACAATAGCATAACGTAGGATTGGAAAAACCTACCACACATTTTTTATGACAATGTCACCTTTCGATTTTAAAAATAATTAATCGATTATTTGTTTAAACATTAAAATATTTAACAATTTTAATTCAAATTTTAACAATTTTACGTCACACGTCGATAAAGTCTGTGTTTCGAAAGTATGAAATCATGGATGGCATCCACATATGATGTCATAAATATTGTATATTAGCATATTTTGATGACGTCATACGTGGATGCCCACCTATGATGTTATAATTTCGAAACACGGGTAATATTATTAACAAGAAAATCAAGGAAACACTGAAATTATTTAAACATTATTACGTTGTAGCGCGTTTTTAGTTTTGTAAAATTGATCACTTTTAAAGTTTTTAAAACAAATTTTCCAAAATGTTTCGCACACTCTATCAATATTGTTTATTTTAAAGTTTCGAAATACGTTAAAAAAATTACCAATTTTTTTTTCATAACCTCAATTGTGTAAAATTCCGCAATAATTTGGATATCATTTTTCAAAATTTTCACAAATATAAAATTTAGGCATCTCGTCGAAACAAAGCCACTTATGAAAATGTAGCTTCATGCTTTCTATCCTGAGAAAAAGTTTCATCCCCACGGTGCAATTAACATTATAATTATTGAAAATTTCATCAAAATTGCCGATAATTTTATTTAGTAATTATTCCCAAAAATTGTAATTTAGATTTCTTATTTCCGTAAATACCTAGTTCACCGTAAATGCCTAATTTGCTCAAATTAAGCTATATACTTAATAAAAATTCATTCTACTGATATTTTATGTAAATTACTTACTGTCTAGTTCAAAGTAAGAAATATTTGTTCTGTATTTGAATACTACACATTAAAATATGTATGTGTTACAGATAAAGTGTAAATTTCAGTTAATGTATGCATTCAGTAGATAACACATGCTTCAACGTTAAATTTGATTTAATGTTAGAGTTAAATAGTAAGATGCACACTTCAGATGCGAAATTAGTATATATGTTTATAATTAATTAATTACTTTTTTGACTAACAGGTGGCCTATTTTTGATAACATCGTTAAGATATTCTTATAAGAAATTCTGAACCACGCGCAAGATAAAATTTTCGGATTAGAATATCTGATGTCTTATGTAAAATTCTTACCCTGTACGGGGTCTTATTTAGAATACATGCTAAGATTCACAAGAAAATCTTACGGTATGCCCTGATCCTTAAACTGCTTCTGCCGGTGGGTGAAGCCACGCCACCAATAGATTCCCCAATACTTTGACTTAACTGATGATATTTTTATTGTATAGATTCAAAATATATATATTAGTAGAAATATCGTCTAAGGATCAGGATTTAACTGTAACTGTAACATAGTAAAACAAATATACATTATATTTTGTAATGAATGATATTCTCTCAGTTAATTAATTATTATTAAATAGTTATATTTTTATTATATGTTTAATATATAAAAAATAATAATATTTATAAGTAATATTCACAACATATATATTCAATTTAAATAGAATGGGAAAAACATAATTTAAATATAAATAAAATATTAATTAGATTTATATGGATAATTTTGAATGATTCTTTATTTTATTATTTATTTTTTTAAAATTTATTCGATTCATTATTTATTACTTGATGAGATAAAACAAAGATAACACAGACACAATATGTATTGCAATTTATTGGAGATTTATAAGAAAATACATGTGTTTATGTGAATAAAATATTTCTGCATTATTTTATTCGAGACTATGACGTACAGTAGAATTTTGTAAATGAATGTTTTTAACACAGTTTAGATATTTTATCGAAAATGTTAAAATATAGTATTGGAATCGAAGACTAATGAACAAGGATGCAATATATTTATTCATAAATTTAACATAAAAAAATAAACTTTTACTATCAACTTATAACGAGATTACACAATTTATCTGATATAAAAGCTTGTCGCGAGATTTAAGTATTAGTACATATTTTGTTTGAAAATTTTAATAATTAAAATCAGTCACAGCAAGGTTCTTAATTTACTTGTTTATCTACACAAGAAAACTCATGACAAGTTTTTATATCATATAAATTGTGCAATGAAGTGATAAATTAATAGTAAAAGTTTATTTTTTACTTTTAGAGCTTTAAATAAAAGCTTGTTTTTAAAAAGTGTATGTTATACTGCATTTCATATCATTTAGTTATAGTTGAAGATATCTGCTTCAATATTAAGAAGGTATCAAAATTGCAGGTTGCCTTACTGAATTCATTTCAAGTTATTCTTAGCAATCTCTTCCAGTACTCATATTGTAGGAGTGATTCCCATATTAAAAAAGCCGCCATCTTGAATACGTCACCAGGTTGGATTTAGAATGACGTAACACAGTTAGCCATGCATTGTCATGCAAACTGAACGTGTTTATAAAATTTCAGCTCAATCGATTGAAGATATCTGCATCAAAATTGAGTTGCATAATTATTGATAGATACCTTTATCCAATAAGCTATTTTGGGTAGATTTCATAATAAAATTTTAGTATTGTTTATCTCAAAAAATTCTACAAGGTTATAATATCCTTTACTGTGAGTATTAATTTGAATAAATTAAGAATACTGATGATAACAAATGACGAAAATTTTCAATTCCGCAGATGAGTTAAATTTTAAAAACAAACTTTCAACCTTGAATAAATTTTATTAATCTATAAATTCGTTTAAAGAGACACCAGATTATAAATAATAATATTCTTTGTTTGGAATCATGATCTCGTCCAAAGTCTTTTAGAGAATTCAAATTACAGGTACCTTTCACACATTAGCATGTCTGATGAGAATTATTATTTTTCGTTAACTAAAAGAAGTATCACTAGGGATTCATGCCACATAAAAATTATTTTTTTGTTCACTAAAAGAATTATCACTAATGATTAGCCTAAATGGTTTGAAGAAAAACCATAAAGAAAAATTTGCGATTTGTTGGCTTTCTTATGTTTTTTTATATTACCTAATGGACTTTGTAACTTCCGTTTAATTATTGATTGCAGCCACAACAAATATTATTATCTCGTTGACAATCCAATTAAATATCCTACGTAACACAGTTTATAAGTATACTTGAACACTTGAATTGGGTTTTCCAAGGCCAGAACGTAAAACTTTGGTTGGTTTCTCCTGATATTTCAAATGAAAATTTCTTAATTAACTACAATCCCATTTTGAATGTTGTTACGTAGTGGATTTAGGATAAGGTCCGCGAGACCCGGACCTTGGGTGGCAAATTTTGAGGGGCGGTAAAATTTTCAAGTTGACTTAAGTTAAAAATTGATTGGGTTTTCTGTAAACTGTATTTTAAAGTTTATTTTATTGCGCTGTTACTATCGAAGCATAGAACCATTTTGTGAGTGGAATTTCTTTGTCCAATAAACTTAACAGTCCGGTCAATGTTTTCGTCCTGGCTGACATGGGACTTCCGCCCGGCGTCATTTGACCGGTGGCCAGCCTCATGTCACAATATATATACTGTTCAAAGAAAAAAGGGTGCCATACCGGCTCGAGTCTAGGGTTTCTTCAAACCTAAATGCGCTACTGGTTACGTTTCATGATAAAAATGAGCAGACCATTACTTTTCTAGATATTCATTATCATTGATTGGATTTGCTTTGATCTTTGATAGGTAAAACCGGTTTCAATTATTGAAAACTGTAATTTTTTTATAAATATTTATTTGCATAATTAATAAATATTGTTAGATTTACTCTTTTTGATTGCGTAAACTCAATGTTCTTCTCTTCTGAAAAATGGCAGTTATGACACAGTAAACATAAAAATAAGAGCGAACTACCAGCCACAACGTAATTAGATGATGAAAACATGAAAATGCGCTCCTCTACACTCTCGTATTATAATCTTTTAAGTATTAAGAATGCTACTAGTTTAAAAATATGAGAACTTGCACTTTTCAAATAAATTAATTAACTAAAAATAATTATAATTGATTATCAGAATATTCTTATCATTTTGTGTACGCATATTAAAAAAAAAACAAATTATTATAACAATCAACTTTAACTAAAAAAATAACCCTGCATGATTGTACAAGAGCTTTCCATTCTTATTTTATACATTGAATATATTAAATAATATTGATAAGAAAGGAGTTTAATGTGAAACATTTAGAGGCGAGGGTAAACTTGAGTATTGGCGTGGCGATATGCTATGTGATGGAATCGACACAGAAATTTCGGTAATAAAAACATAAATACATAATAGTATAATGTATTTATAACTGTAAAGAGTGGATATTTAGAGTGATTATAAACGCTAATGATTAAAAATAGTTCAAACAATGATAATCAATTACATGTCGAGTATATAAACAATTAACTCTGTAAGTTATTATCTTCAATTGTTTTATTATTATGTTATTTTTGTGGATTTGAGGTTTCCTACCCAAATTTATTGTAAATTCCATATAAGAACTTTGTAAAAAAGGCCAATTTTTAATATTTTCAGAATCTGCGGCACCAAAAATCCAAAATTTTTTAGGAATGATAACATTTTGTTTTTAATGATTTGGTAACAATAGCTTTAGATTATTAGCCTTTTTCTAATAGTTGTAAATGTGAAGCTAGAAGGATAAAGTAATCATTTAAAGTCAATAATATACATTGACTTTCAAAGGTTGGCTAATATCTCTCTCCGATATGAACACATAAATGTATATAGATAGCCTTGAACATTATTTTACATATAAAAACCAGTAAATTTTTATGAAGTTGTTTTTGGATAAATATATTGAAATTTGATTATGAAAAATTATAAATATTTTTGTTAGTTTACAGATTTTAATCAATTCTTAAATTTGCTTAAAATATTTATATAATGTGTAATTGTTTCATTATATATGTGCCTATAGGTATTATGAAATTTTAGTATAATTGGGGGAGTGTTGGCATGCACGTGATATAATTGATATTATTCATTTAATATACCTTAAATAAATTACTTTTATTTGCGAAATAAAATATTTTAATTTGTACCGATTTAAGAAAATTTAATTACATAGAAATCAAAATTTTATATTTTTTATAATTAGATTATAAGAAGGAAAATCATTTGCACCTAGGCCTTTTGGTCCTCTATTTAGAACACTCCATCACCTGAAGGCAAAGATGACTTCTAACACAGGGTGATAATTATGATATTGGTGGAGCCGGTTACTTCATTCTTATTCAAGCTACTACAGGATCAATCAACCGCTCCTTTTTTTATTATTATAATATGATTTGTAATTAAGTTTTGAGTTCAGTACCAAAGAAAACTTTGGGATGGTCTGAGACTGAGCTTTATGCCTGACAAAAACAAAGGAGAATTGTTTGAAGCTTCCTGTTATAGAGCTCTACATTATATACTTACTATTATCGCCTTTTGTCTCACCTTAAAAGTACAGCTTTATGCCATAAAAAACATTCGCATGCTGGGGTGGGGAGTTGTTACAAGAAGATTTGGCAGAAGGTGAGGTGGGGGTGGTCTAAGAAAATCATCGTAGGCAATTCATCAAGTAGTCGTACAGCGTACCGTAGTTTTGGAACGGCCCTCAAATTAAAAATAGAATTATAAAGAAACTTAAATAAAAAAATAAACCTTATCGAAATGTAGATAATATTGAACTATGTAATTGTAGATAATATCAAAATTGTTATCAGCTCATAAATTGTTTTATAGTTAATAAAATTAATTTTGAATACTTTTTCTAACATCAGATGGTAAAAGTGGGGTTGCCTATGAACGGAGTTTTAAGTTTTTCGCTTGAAAGATGATTTGATCGAACCATTTTTACTTTTTTTTACCCTATTAATTTCCGACTACATGACGATACCAAAAATTCAACTGATTGGTTACAGTAGCTTTGACAGTAAACATATCTGAATTAGGTAATATAAATTTTCAGTTTGGGCGTTTTTTTTTCCATTTTTAATCTAATTGTTAATACAATGTTAATCCAGTCAATAAATATGAATTTTCTAATATTTCAACTTATTTTTAATTATCAATACTTACACATAATTTATTAAAATGAATAGAGTTCAAGGAGTAATTAGCACATGATTTTAAGTAAAATACATGAAAATTGTTTTTTTAATACTGGTAAATGTGTGTATGATGATGCACATATTGTGGTGGGAATTCCGTTTTGAAATAAACAATGTAATGTACAAAGTTTGAAGCAGTCATAAACTTCTGATATCTTTATTAGGGTATTTTTTTGTTTACTTCATTAATAGTTTTATTAGTTCCTTTAAGATGAGAATAATTTAATTTATTGAAACTGCCTCCGTTGCCAATGCCGGTAATAAACTTACTTGCCGCAGGATTAATATTAGAATAGGATAACAGTTCAGTTTGTTTCTTTGTTTTGCAAAACCAATTTTTAAAATTATTTCAATTTTTTTAAATGATTTTTTATTAAAAATTTTTTTGTCATTGATTATTAGCCCAATTAATAATTTGATAATTAAAAAATGTGTATGTGTACTTATGTACACGCGTTAGAAGTTGTACTTCTTTGGTGAAATAATTAACTCTCTAGTAATATTTCTAAATATAATACTTACAAAATTAATAAATATTTTTTTTATAATAAATATATATATAATTATTCAGAATTGATTATTAATAATAAATTGGTTATTAATAAAATTTAAAAGTAACAACACGTTTTGTTAGATACCTTGTAATCAGTCTGAATATACTATGTACCATACTTATAGTACATACAATATGTACAGTAAGTATTGTATATTCAGTTTCCATACCTATAAGTTAACTTAGTCATTTAAAGAAATATATATTATTAATTCTATTATGTAGCCAACTTCATCATGTCTGTTTTATGGGATCGTGCTCACAAATTCACTCTCATCCAAATGCGCCAAAAGAAGTATAAAAAATAAATGCGGTTCTGTTATTTGTTCAAATTTAAAATTTGTTTTCATATGATTTAAAATGGTAATTTAAAGAACGTCATAGAATGCTAATTATGTTTATGAATCACGATTTTTTTTTTGGAACGAAATTTAAAAATTCAACATATATTCGTATCTGACCTCTTTTAAACACGTACACAAAATGTACTTCAAAATTACATATTTATTAACATTAAATCATTTCATAATTTTTGATATGTAATATCTTCTCGCTCCATATATATGAGAGTGATTTCATAAAAATGAACGGAAGTTGATACATACATACATCTTTATATATCAAAATTCCGTGTCACGTTGTTTGTTCTCAATGAACTCCTAAACTACTTAACCGATTTTTATCAAATACGGATCAAAATGTTTGATTTGCTCCAATTCAGAAAATAGGAATATATGTTCATTTTTTCAAGAATGGGAGAATTAGGGAACATTTTTGTCTTATGAGGATTTTATGTGTAAAAAAAATTAAGGATTTAAGAAAAGATAATAAAATATGTGCTAGACATAATAGAGAGATGCAATTTTCACATAAAATACAAGATACCGGGTACGCAAAATACCGGTTGCCACGCCCAATATCAGCTATCCCACACCAAATACCAGGAGCCAACTCCTAAAACCGGGGTCACAGCCAAATACCGATTGTTCCAAACAAAATACCGGAATATCCCACACTAATTACCGAAATTTTACCCCTAAAGGGGTGAAAAATAGTGACAAAGTTTATATGACACAACGTGATTTCTTGGAACAAACTAATTCAAATTTTGCATACATTCGATGTTATATCGTTTGATAAAATGAGAAAGTTATTTTTCAGTCTTTTCATTGTCACAGCAACGAGTGATCGGGTCTGTATAAATAAAACAAATAAGTACATATAAATAAAAAATTTAAAAATTTAAAAAGCAATATAATAATAATAAAAAAATTATTAATTAAATAAATATAATAGATAAAAAATTAAAGAAAAAAGTAAAATATAACACAATTTTTATTGGAAATAACTATTCTTCGCTACGAAAACAAATTTCAAATCATTCCTTAGTCTTCTATAATGGATAAAATTATATATTTTTTTAGTTTATTTTTTTAATAATTTAATGATATTGTGCTAAATACTAAATGATCTTTTACTAGAGAAATGAAGATTGAGATCTAACTAATTTGCCATTTATTAATTAAAAGATTTAATTATAGTTTGAAAATCAGAACAATTACAAATTTTTACGAAAACCAGAGCGATCAAACAAATACGCTGCCTTTTATATTTGATCAGTAATTTTTTGCTGTACCAATAGTAAATAATACTTAATATTTGTTATCAACGATGGCAAAGGAGACATTTCTTAATGTTACATAAATGTAATATCTCTTAATATCTGAGACCACATAGATTACTGTTTATTATATATTATCTATGTCTGAGACATATTTATATTTTTTTAACTTATAGTGGAAAGTCCCGTTTTGTTTTGAACAAGTAGTTTTATTTTTTAATTTAATATATTTTTTTTAAATAGCTATTTTATTTATTTAATTTATAAATAAATGATTATAGTAAATTTGATGATAAATAAACACAAAACCGGTTTAAATAAAAAAAAATGGTGTGTTCAAATGTTTTTTTTTTCTCAAAGATAGTATTTTTTTTTTTTTATATTCCGAACATTAAACATACGCAAATATTTATCAAATTAAAAACATGTACCTAAATGATATGTCAATTTTTTTATGGTTGTTGAAATATAGATTTTTTTTCCGAAAATTGGTATCAATTTTCTTGTATTTTCTACATCTGATGTCAAATTTTTATCCATGACATCGTGAGTGTCAATATTTGATCTATACAATGATTGAAGTTTATTTATAATTGCGGCACGAATCAATATCGAAGTTCTGGTTTCGTGCAATTTTTAGCTGAAAGTTTAGGTTTATGTTTTGAAAATCATTTAAAGTTGGTATTATCTAGTGACAGTTGAGTGCTAGTCAAGTAATATTTTATTTATTACATTATTTTAATTATTTAATTATAATCCGTGCTAAATTGTATCAATTAAATTCTTATGTTAATTTTTATCATTTATTATAGCATGCTTCGTATATTATAAAAAAATAAAAATAGTCTTTTATTTGATTTCGGATTGCGGCTACCAAACTACCTTAAAATCGCTAAAATAACTCAAAATAATTGTCACGAAGTTTCTATTTAAAAATATTTATTTTTATCTGAAAAAAATACTAGTAAATTGAAAAAGGTATAAGCCTATAGGCCTCAATGAGGTTGATGGACATTCTCTTTGTACCCATATGGATGAAGTCGCTTGCATTTGGATTTCAACAATCTTTTGCAATGGATGATTAATTTTTACAAAATAGAAAATATGTATATTATCTTGAAAATTAGAATAAAATATGGACGATATTGATAAAAAATACTTTCTCAATTCATTAAAAAACCTTTCTTAAGAAATTTTTCATTTGCATAAGATATTTTTAATTGCCTACGTGATGAATAATGTATAGATAACTAAAGATGATTACAAAATCGATTTGCATAAAGAAAAAAAATGTATATTACTTTCTTCCTGGTGTAAAAATAAATGTAAAATGTTAAGGTTAAAAAAATATTAACTAATTAAAATTAGTTGCAATATGAAAGTAAAAAAAAATAAAATAATTGTCTAAATGTCAGTTAATAACATTATTTTTTTAAATACATTTTTGTTTAATAAAATAATAATAATAATGCAATTTGCAAGGTTGTTTCATGATTTTTTTTTTTTATTAAAATATTGGTCCAAGAGCTGACTGCAAAAAACCTGAATATATAGTATCGTGCCAGGAATTTGTCACTAAAATAGAAGTGGCACTAATTTTCTTAGTAAGAAATGTTTAAACTTCAATTTGATTATAGTTTGAAGCGGTTACTCGATAGGTACCGTAACACAACAACAACAAAAATTTAAAAAGTGCCATGGATTTAGCACCAGATTTCACGAGGCACTTGTTCATAATTATTTTCTACTCACTCGAAACTAAATTTTAAAATCAGTTTCATGCGGCTATACTCGATTGGTACAGTTTATGACCAAAAAATGTACCGTAGAAAAAATATAGCAATGTTATGCACCATATTTGCCCTGACACTAAATGATTTTTTCAATAGTTATAGTGTTAAAAAATACTTCATCCGGTTACTCGATAATGCGGTTTTTTTGCAGCCAGCTCTCGATCTATATATTGTATGTGGTTTTTGTATATTTTTTGTAGTCATGAATGTTTGGTTTTTTTTTCATTTATGTACAGACTGCTACAAAGTTATTGGTGGTATAAGTGTTCTTTCGCTTTTCAGGTATACAATATTACGTGAATGGAAGTGATCGGAAATTGAGAAATTATATAAATTACATATCAAGAATGTCTAGGACGAGAAACACTAATTCTCTTTTGACTTCATTTAAATAAAAAAACAAATCAGTTTTTAATTTAATTAAAATGAGACAGTGTTATTTTACTTATAACACATTCTCGAAATACAAAATTTTTTCATGGCAAATTTTACACGTAACAAGTTTGGGTGTGAGCCCACTTCACAGCTTAATTAATTTACGCTGTCAAATTATTACGTTATACCTCGTATATAAAGAATTATTTTAAAAATTGTAAAATTCTAATGTTTTTATGAATATAATTACTTGACATTTAGATTTTTTTATTCATTTGTAATATTAATCGTGTTTTTAGGTTTAATTTGCACCTGAGCTAGGTCTCCTAAAAATTACTGTTGTGATTATCACTGATGTCTACGTGTGCAAAGTTTTAACAGCTTTTTTTTTATAATTATAAAAAATTGTCAAAAAAGGTCACAAATTTGTTGTTTCTACAAACTAATTTTCAGGATAAAGTCTAAAATCGACTTTCAAATTGGATTGGAAGTGACATCTTAGAAACTACTCCCACAATCGTTAACTGAATCACATTTTTAATTTTTTTAGGACTAAATTAACGTTTTAATTTTTTATTTATTTATATTTCATTCTAAATCAATGATTCCTACCTCCTTACTTACTTTACGAGCGAAGGATGAATCCAGGTTGGAGACATACATAAATAAAGTGAATACTCGAATAGTTCCTTATAAAGTCAGCCATAGCTGCATGCCTTCCCCTTCCCTTCATATGCCCCATCCTTATTCTGGACAGTTATGTATTGTTTAAAAAAATGATGAATAAATAATTGAATTTAATTGAATATTTTAATATGGAGACCAAAGATTCTCTCTTTGTCTCCCGTCTTCTTTGTGTTTACCCTATGTAAGAGTTCAAAGAAAAAGAAAAATAAGCGAGTTGGCAGTCTAAATATTTTGAAATCCGATATGTAGTTAAATTTTAAAATATCTTTTATCTTCATGAAATCAATGAATAAATATTTTTCTGAGAGATATTACATTTTATAAATTTTGATACCAATTTCTGTGTTCATTTTTTGCAGTTCTTACCAACTGCAAGGCAGATTTAATTTCGTCTGTTAAAAATTTAATATCTTTAGTACGATCGACCTTTCTCCACTTAAAAAAAATTAAATGCCGTATTGCTTTTGATTCAAATGGCAAATTGTTGATCCATAACATTATTATGAGTATTCATAAATTTCAAATAATTCATAACATTTATTTATTAACACTTCAATCACAGTTCACCTTGGTTTATTTGACTGAGGAGATAAATTTTATCGGACTGTATCGTGTCGAATATGATTTTTGACATAAACGAACAATTTTATATTACAAAACACAAAAATTACAATATCATTTTTTGCATGATTGCTTGTAAGATATAAATTTTTGACAGCTAGTCATAGCAGTATTTTTTTTTATCACGAATCATGTTTAAAATAATTCTCTTCCTCTTTGTACATTAGTGTTTATTTGTATTTTCTTTGTCTTTTAAAAATGCAATATATATTTTGCAATATAAAAATTATATTTTGACTTGAATCTGATTTGATTTGATTATAGGTTATGAATTGGGCGTCTGTATTCTTTGTTATAGTAATCGGCCATTTTAAAAACTTTCTAGAGTATATTAAGAGGGTAGCCGGAACTGCGTCCTTGTACCTAGACCTTTTTGTAACTACGTTCCCTCCATCACCTGAAGGACACTCCATCATCTGAAAGAAAAGGTATCACTTATATTGTTATTATGTTGTTGGTGGAGCTGGTTATGTCGTTCTTATCTAAGTTATGACAGTGTTATCAATTAACCGCCCTTTTTTAATAATAATTGATCAAACTGTCACTGCCTGGATTTGAACTCGCAACCTCCAGAATTTATTACATGATTTTTTGTTTTATTGAATTAATATTGTAAATGAAATGAAAAAAAATCGGTTATTAAATATTTTTCTTTAATTTTTGTGAAGCGGGTGGATAATAGCTAGTTATGTATTACGCATAAAACAATGTATATCAATCAATGTATTTGTTTAAATATTTTTGTGTATGTATAAACATTGTAATCTTCTATAATAATATGAATATTTCAACATTGTTTTACTTATATCATCAAATTCATAAAAACGATTTGTATAAGATTTAAAAATAAATACTATGTTTTCATACAGGAATTCTTGAAATGTTTGTTAAGTAAAATCGTGAAAGTGATGATTTTAAAATTATAATATATGCATATGGAATAATAACTTATTTATAACATATAGTCTTTTCATAAATATGGTATTTATTAAATTTATAGTGGCTACATAAATCATAGCTTAGCAAAAATATAAAAACTTGACTGCATGACTTACAGAGATGGAGAGAAAAATATTGTTAAATTTTTGTTCATGTTGTGTAAAATGGGAATTATAATATTTAATAAAATTTACTTTAATGTAATTTGCTAGTAAATCATTATTCAAACAAACAGAAATATTGTACTATTATTTAAGTAATATGTAAGTTTAAAATTTGCAAATGTATGCCATATTTAAATAAATTTATAAATTTTATTTAAATTTTGTAAAAATTGGTCTGAATTTTTTTTATTTAAATACGCATTAAATTAAAACACCGACTGGCTTAATTCAAATGCCAGTATCCTCATGATTAACGTGATAATAGTTCTTAAAATTCCTAGTTCTTCAAAATTTCTTACAAATATTTAGATTCAACCAATAATTTTTACTACACATTGAAGTATTGCAAAAGTATGGATACTTTTACCCACAGATTTTGGGAAAAAATTCGTAACTTTAAATATCGATAACCGCAAGAATTAATACTTTTTACTTCAAATTAAAAAAAAAAAACATTGAAATTTGTAGGCAAAATTATTGGTACCTCATTGTATTGAAAAATTATTAATCGAAAATCAATCTTAATTTTGTTAAATTTCATAGATTTTAAATAGCATGTGAACTATTATGTGAATACATATTCCGCAAAAAATTATATTCTGATTTAGTTTAGGTTTACGATTTCATTTTTAATTAATCAATGGCGTCATGAAAAAAGATTATATAATTGCATAAAAAAATCACTGATACTGCGAAATTTTAAATGCAATTTAATAGCAATTAATAAATACTTTTATAGTAATCATAGACCCTTTAACCCCAAAGCATAATTTTTTTTCTCGAGTTTTTATGAGAATATAACTTTCTTTTATTCAACAAAAAATATTGATAAAGTTGTCAAAAATATTAAACTGTTCAATTACTATATTATTAATGTCTATAAATAATGGTATATCGATGTATTTATAATAATATGATTATATTAGAGTTTTTTTGAATAAAGGCACATTTGCATGTTAAAAGTTTCTTGCCCGTTACATTGGATAATATTTAAGCATTAAATGGCAGGGATCCCAATCAATATTGCTTTTTAAACCGCTAATAAATCTTATGCAATTCTAGTGCTCAATTGATGCAGTGATACTAGTCAAGAGCATAATTGGAGACCGGATTAAATTTTTGCAGTATTTCAATTGAAGCATCTTTATTTCACAAACATGGATCTCATGGATCTTTTTTTTTTTGAAATCTTTGAAAGTAAGAAAGATATAGGCATTCTCAATTTCTCTAATTAAATACCTATGTCTGACCTCAACTGTTAGTATCTCCATTGATATTACATGTTAAACATCGTTTTCAAGAATGAAAAAGAAAAGAAAATAATCTTTTTTAGCTTATAACTTCTTTGTTTTTGAATCAATTTTAATTGTTAAGTTTCGTTGGTATTGAATCAAGGCTAGTGTCACATTAACCTGCGCAGTTCCCGTTTCCGTGAAAATATAGGGATAAAAAACGGTGTAAAAAATTTTCCAAATCGGTCCAGTAGTTTTTAAGTTTAATCGTTAAATACAAAAAAAAACATACATACAAATGTTTCTTCTTTATAATATTAGTATAGATATTCGGGTGTAAACAGTTCTTGAAGGGTAATTATTGCTCTTAAATTTTTGTATCGTGTAAATGGGTTTTAAGTTTTTACAAAAAGTTACATGAACACCATATTTTTGATATGTATAATGCAAAAAAATTATACTTAAAAAACATGGCACTTATATTTTGTATCTATAAATATTGATAGGTTTTTTTAATATACAAGAAGAAGAGATGGTACATTTATAAGCAAGATATAAAAATTGTTTAATAAATCATTGAATGCGATAAAATCAGAACATTTCATCATTGAAACATGTCTTATTAATATTCGCTTACCTCTATATACACTACTAAATTGTATTTTTTACTAATAAATATATTATTTTTAACTGATTTCATAAAATTATCAGTTGAATAGCGTTATGAAAAATTATTTATATTGCGTTTCCAATAAAAAGTATGGTCAGTTTTATAAAATTACTAAATTACCAAAAAATAAATCATTGTGTCAAGATGAACAGCGACAATGTGTTAATACCAGGGATGTGCCGGATTGTTAAAAATGGAGATCCACGCATACGACGGATTGACTTTTTAATTCTATCAGTCGGTATAATGTTTTGAATTTCCTTAAAATAATATTGTTTATTGAATGAAAAATGATTATAATTTGTGATATCACTTAGCAATATTATTTGATTTGAATAATAATGAATTTAAAAAATAAATTTGAATTTTGATTGCATCATTACCAATTAGTACCTTATGATAATGTAATCAGTTATAGCAATTACCACTTAGCCCACTACAATAGGGATTAAATTTTTGCCAGCTTTGTAATTTTTTAGAAATAAAAACTATTTTAATGGGATTTAACGGTATTTTATTGCTACATTTACTTATAACTTCATATGCGTAATAAAAGCTAATAATGCAAAAGATCCGTTTAAGATTCGCTTGAAAAAAAGCATATATCTGGTTAATATCCATTCTGTTAAGCGTCACAATTATTTATGCTATTATCTCTGTATACTGAGGTCATGTAAATTTGTTACTTAAATTTGTGTAGCTTCTTCTTGTCTACAAATATATTCAAACATATGCGATCTTCTAAAATCACGGACGCATGTTTTTTCTCAATGCTTGTTTTCGTGACTTATAAAACTCATGCAATTAAACAGAATACTTTTAATTTAAATTTAGCTGATCCTACCAGACACAAATCCTTATGGTTACGCAAATAAACATTTAAATTTCTTGATCTATTACACACATAATTTTTGCGGAGATGTATCTCAAATAGTTGGTATTACGGACGTTCCTTAAATAACCACTTTTCCACTTTATATAACAATTGGTTTTTCCATAATAAGTAAAAATCATTTTTTAAGAGAATTTATGAATTATTAAATATTATATTTCCTAATAAAAGTTTTCAATGCCGAATATTATATTGCTTTTAATATAACGAAAGGTGTTATACCTTCTTTAATTAACAATAAAATGAAGAGGTAATTTTTATTTTTTTGAATTATTATGTAAATTATGAGAATATTAAAAGTAAATGGCATTTTTATATCTTATCGACATATTACGAGTCCGTACGGACATTCTATTCAACCAATTTGTTTAGAGAAGATCTGATATTGATTGCATTTCATCGAAATCGGATAAAGCATTTAAAGGAAAATAAGGAACTAAGTTTTGGAAGCATTATACGGTAATAGATATATGAGGTTTTTTTAAATTGTGTCCATCTCGAACACCTCCACTATTGTTTACCAAAAATATATAAATATTGGTAAAATAGTTTTGGAAAGTTCCAAAACGTCGACATATACAATAATTTTTTTAAAATCAGATAAAAAAAAGTGAAACTCTACAAAATAAAAAAAACTATTTATTTCTCAGCACCCTATTTTCGATCACTTTTGGAGCACATTTAGGATCGTTTTTACATAATATATTAAAATGCTCAACTTATTATTGCAAAAGTTACTACAACTGTATCGTAATATATTAAAAGGTTTTAAGGGAAAATTGATGTACCGGTTTACATTTAGCGAACGTCATTTTTGTAATATATGGAAATTTTTATAAATTTAAATTTAATAAGGATAATTAAATTGGTTTAAAAAGTTTAAACTAATATGACAGTGTGAATTAATTTATAAAATAAATATTTAAAAAAAATAAAAAAATGAACCGAAAAAGAGACAGGAATGCACTAAATCGACCGAAAAAAGATTGAAAAAGTCTAAGTTGTATACCCAAGTTGAATAGTAATCGTTCATTACTTTTAAATTTTCTTTTATGCAATCAGATTTTTTATTTTTTGAATTAATTATTTTAATTTGAACATAAATAAATATCTGTGAGAGCTGTTAAAAAAAGAACTAGACGAATGCTACACATTGTTTGTGTACCAAATATTGTTGAACATAGTCATCAAGTAAGGACGAATGATGCATAATAATAATAATCATATAATATTTGATAGTTTGTATGATTTAAAAAGAAAAAAAATTATATGAAATTGATTTGTTTCAGATACATTTTTACATTTATGCTTTTAATAATAAATAAAATCAAGGTCGTTTGTATCAACTGAATAAAATATGCAAGAAAACTATTTATATAAACACTATCTATACCGACTATAATACAAAAAATCTACACAATCATATTGTATGCTCTTGTTCATTTCATTTGTCCATAAGTCTATTGCTATTGTCTCTGTGTAGGCCGCTATAGCCAATTCAAGTATACATTGTGTTCTATGTTCATTATCTATAGATATATTTTGTACACCTTGGTTGAAGTTTTCATGACCCAGTCAATGAGAGACGATATATCAAATTTTTGATTTTTAATTTAAGACACAGAGAGACAGGCAAACATTAGTACCTTGACTTAAGTGTTGCTCTATATTTAAAACTCCATCGTAATTTTTGAAGTTTGTACTTCTTTAAGCGCATTATGAAAAACTGACAAGAGTGAAATTTTAAGCGCATAACCGTCACACAAAATTCACAGGTTGAACATCATGATTTATGTTACACTTTATGTATGGAAAATATATATTTATTTATTTAATTTTTCAAATTTAAACAGAGCTTTATTGACTGTGTTAACTATCCTTCTCCAGTCCTTTTATTATTTTATTGTAATATAATTATTTGCATGCATTAAAAATTGTTTTTTTTATGATGCCAAAGAAGTATAACTTCTGACGCACGTACATAAGTACAGGCACCCATTTTTTGTGTATTGTAGTGATTGTAATACTAACATTTACAGTTCGTCATTTTTCCCATGTGGAGATACTTTCAATAGACACTCTGTATTTGTTTATAATAATTATTATTACTACACAAGAACTGGTTCGTACATGGTTCCGTTATAATATCCGTGAATGTTGATTTTATAAGTTGAATTTATAGACAATTTTTTTTTTTTATATGTTATAAAGGTGAAGGGTTATTGATATAAAAGTATATTTTATAATGTCCATTTTATCAAGAAACTTAAAATATTTTTCAGGTTATTATTATTTGTTTGCACCTAATTTATTTAAATAAAACTTCTGTGTGTTTTATTACTTTTAGACATTGCTTGGTTATTTACCAGAAAAGTAAAATTTGCTATTAATTCAATGTATTATGATCAAAAAAAGTTGACCCAGACAATGTAAAGATGTTTATGAATCATTAAATATTCTATTTATTATTTCATTAACAAAATATGTGGTACTCAGTTTATTAACACGTGTGAGTGGCTTCATCAGTACCTGTCTTCTAAACATGGTAAAAAAATGTAACACCATCTTCTTTGGCGTATCAAATTAAAAAATTGGAAATTATATGACGTTCTTAATGTAACAAGAAAGATATTTTCCTATTGTGAAAAAAAGCAAATGAAGAAAACAGCTACGTTAATTGTTTAAACTGTTGATAATTATAAACATTGTAAAAATATACTAAGTATGTTCATGAAATATATAAATATGATATGAAATCATTACAAATTTAGTTTCGCTTCCACGCCATAAGTCGTAGATGTGAAACTTTTTCCTCGAATTAAAATGGGTCATCTTATAAACAAAAAATTGTGTTTAAACTTGAGTTTGATATATGCAAAATCTATATGGTGTTCCATGGAAATCCCATTTCTATAGAAAACTTTAAAAATCTGATAAAAGCTTAAATAGTTTAAAAATTTGACATCATAATGTCCATTGAACCTATAAGCAAAGGAAGAAGTTCTCAAGGCCCCGAATATTATTATTATTATTTTTTATATAACCATGAATTCCTTTTTGGAAAGGAATTCAATTTGAATTAGTTTAAAGTTTGTAAGGCTAGAAAATATTGACCTCACACAGAAAATTTTCGTATAGGGTGTTCATACAAAACATTTAATTAATGCATTTCTGGTTGTCCGTCCGACCGACATCACGTTTACTCAAAAATAAAGAATTAACCAGCTGAAATTTTGGTGACGTATTCTAAGTAAGTTTAAGTTTAAATTATAAACGATAGAAGAACAACTCAAATACAAAAAAATGTTTTAAAAATGTTCATTATCGTAAAATGTTAGGATTATCCACAATTTAAGCTGCGATTTATCTATTTATCACATATTAGTGATTACAATATACATATACAAGTATATAAAACTGTATAGACTGAATATTTATAGTATTTTATGAATGCTTATTAAAAGTAGTCTAAACAATGATGTCGAGAATCTAAACAAATAACTCTGTTAGTTGTTATTTTCAGTTGTTTATTTATTTTTTTTTTCATTTTTTGAGTATATATTTTGTTTTAATTAATCGACCCACTCTGTAGTTAATTGGTACGTATATAAAAATGTATTATAATAAAGCATGCGGTATTTGATTTTAATAAAATATATATATTGAAAAAAAAAAAAAAAGAAATAACTGTAATTTTGTTAATAGATCAAGGTGATTTGTATTATGATTATTATTTAGATATTAGGTTTTCTATTTCTATAATAATTTTAAGGTATTGGTAGATTATATATTTTTATTTTATTTCTAAAGGTATTGTACACATTGATTGCTTGCTTGTTGCATGGTACATATACTACAGTCAAAATAGCCGTTTTAGTTTTGGTCAATCTCGCACTGAATTTCTGTTCCAATTTTTTTTTTTAGAAGCTGGAATCCGGTGGAATTTCCTCAGAAAAACCAGTTTTGTAGAGCATAAGAATTATCGGCTGAGATAAAAAAAAAATCGAAAAGATAGAAAGGCCGGTTCATTATATGAACCGGAGTAAACGCTTTCACAAAAATGGTTTACAAGAAACAAAAGTTTCAAAATTTTATTCTCTACAATAATAATATCAATGACTTTTTCCCTAAAGTGTATAGTTTCCAAGATATCGACACAAAAACGTTCCTTCAAGGTGGCGTCTGAAACTCCACCGATATGTTTCCGCATTTTGTGATTTTATATTCAGTATTCTACATTTTATAAAAATAAAATTAGTTCGGATATTGAATGCGAGGTGAAATTCTATTTTTACTGTAGTAATACTACTAGCTCTAGGTATATAAATGTATAATATTCTTTTATTGTAAAAAAGCAGTCTTAATTTAATCTAAATTATCGTCACACCCAATTCACGACCTTTCTTCAACTTCACTTCAAAACATAAATTAGCACATGTATATTATATTTATTATGTATTTTATATAGAAAATCCAGTGTGAAATATATTTATTACTCAATGTTATTTTTCAAATATACAAAAATTTAGTAATTTAATACTAAATTTTGATACTTTTGTAAAATTATATACACAAAATTTATGTATCAAAATTGTGTGTTCTATTTTTTTTTATTGAATTTAGTTTATTTGACATTTGAATTTATTTAAATTCAAATGATTCATTACATGCTTCGTTTTGTTTTAATTCAGATTGTAGAATATAATTTTGAAAGTATTAATCTATTTTTGATGACTAATTAAGTGAATAATTGAATAATCAATAAAGTTGTAGCATATAATTAATAAGTTTTCCTATTTTTTCGAATTATATCATTTTATTTCACATTGATTGCAAAACATTGAGGAATTTGTGCAGATTTTCCTCAAAAGATATATTCATACACAGTCATATGACGGATACTCAAATAATGATCACTCTTATTCAAGTCTAACCTCTTCCGTATTTTTTATAAATCTCCATTTTTCGTATAAACAATTTTAAGTAGTAAAAAAATCTTTTATTTAAAAAAAATGGTTTATAAAGAACGTACCGTCTTCAAAAATGCTTTCAAATTATTAAACTTATGTATGACACAATTTTCTCAAATCAAACTATTTTTCAAATTTTTTACATGCCAAAATTAAAAAACAACCTGTTTTTTGTGTGCTAATAAAATATAAATTTTAAAATCCAATTTGTTGATGGTAATTAATTTAAATAATAATTGGTTTATTTGAACAATAAATAAATAATTTTTAATTAATATGTAGTTTTAATACTTGGTCTGAAGTGATATACAAGTTGTAAGCCTATGTATGTATATTTTTTTAATAGAAAATTTATGGCTATTAAGCTACCGATGTTTCTTGATGATTGGGCGTTGAGTAATCGTAATAAAATTTTTTTTAAACAACTCAAATCACGTCAGAATGAATACAAAAATCTTATTTATATGAAACAACAAATGTGTAAAGTTGATGACCGTGACTTCTGCAAAAATGTAAACATTATAAAACTGTAATGTTATTTATAATGGTCATAATGTTCTAATAAATTCATTCACATTCTTAATTTTATTGTTTTATTTATGAATCGATTTCAAAAAAAAAAAAAAAGGAAGTAGTTAAAGTATGCGAATGAATAATTCTGTAATTAAGACGTTTGAGCGAAGATTTAGTTAAAAATCAGTTGATAGAATCACATAATGTTTATGAACACATTTTGCATAAGCTGTTCACTTACTTAAAGTATTTTGGTGAAATAAACAATTATTATAAAAATAAGGAAATTGGCTGGGAAGTACTGGATCCATAATGCTGTTATTCGGGTATTGGATCGTTGTTATTTTCAAGATTTTCAAATTACAAGAGTTTTAAAGTATATATCTATAGAAAAGTTCGTCATGTATTCTAAAAATTATTTCAAAAAAAATTTTCCCAAATACTTTTAAGTGCTGAAGATCCTAAAAATTTAGAAACAAACTTTTAGTAGTCAATAAATAAAGATTATTTATAATAAAATTTTGTTCTGAATAGAAAATATATTAAAACAAATGAGCATTTTATGCGCGACTGTTAATTACGTGTAAGTAGGCATGACTTGATTTCCAGTAAATACCCGTACTTAATAATTATATTTAATTATGAAAAAGATTTATATAATCAAATCATATAAAAAACAATAATATTTATTATTCAGCATCTTTGTACTTACAATAATATATACACCGGAATTAAAACTTATAATTTATAAAAAATAAAAAGTTATTTATACACATGTAATTTCTATAGCGGGTAATTCAGGGAAATATCAGTCAGTTGTTCGGTAAAGATGATCAGTACAAGTGCTTAGATCAAATGTACCTAAAATTTAATTAATAGTTCCTTAGATGTTGCAATTTTTTATTGCATAAACTATTCGTATAATTTAACAATTTTTTTACTTATAATTTGGTTGAATTAAATAAAATAATGTAAATTTTTTTTATTATACCTCCATAATTCAATTTTACGACTCAGCAAATTTCATTTAATATTTTTTTGTGCCAGTTTTTAAAACAAATACCCATTTGAGATTGTAGTCCTCTGCTATACTTCCTAAGATTACGTGACAAAAACTAGTGTGAAGTTTCTGCGAGATGAATTCTTTTGCATTCCGTGAATACATCACTACAATTATTTCTAATTAATCTTATTTAAATATAGTTGTTAGTGTAGCAAATATATTAATTCAATAAAAATTTTCAGGAAGTTGCATATAATAAAAAATTATCTTTCACTGATAAAATATAATATTAAATATTATACTAACTAATGATTTTTATATGCACTTCAAATAATACAAATTATAGCAGGATTTGAACGTCCTTGAGTATGCAAAACTTAAATCGAGTACCGAATTCAGTTAATGGAATTGTTTTAATAATTGTGAAATATTAAGTATCCGTATGTAAATGGACCAATTTTTGGCCTAACTACTTTTTCGATACACTTTAAGGTTTGAGGTCAGTTTTATGTAAATTCAACTAAACCAAATTTACTCTTGCATTTTTTTTTTTAAATTCTTCGTTTTTGAAAATACTTGTACAAATTTTAATGTTTATGCTTTATATACATTGTTTATCTTTTTCTTCAGAGAATTAGTTTTTTTTATTGTTGCTTCGAACTTCTATAATACGAAAAATCATGAATAGTTAGAAAACGAAGCTTTTCGAAAACTTAGTTTTATGTATTGGACAAAAATAAACACTTTTTAACGTAAAGCATTAAATTTATCGAAAACACGAAAAATTATACAAAAGAATGATCCTTTTTCGATTTTAAATCGCCCATAGCTCGAGAACGGAACATCTTTCAAAAAAACCATCAAACGTGTTAATTTTTGTCCATTTTATAAAACAATTATTTAAATATTAGAATAACATCAAATCTTAAAGTCCATTGAAAAGGATGAAAGGTGGTCATAAAACAATTGGACAACAAATTGGAACGGCATCATCCAGATCTTGAAGATTAAAGGCATTCTTAACACAATTTCATTGATAGATTGCGGTTCTCGATTTTATGCATACTCAAGTACTTCCAGTTCCTACTCTGAATAATAATAATAAATTTTTCGATAAAATAAAATTACATAAAAATATTAAAATATATATAAAAAAATGTATATATTATTCAAAGTTTAAACTCAAAGTACCTATTTGTATAAACAGTGTAATATCTTTCATATTATATTAATTATATCTATTTAATAATATAACAGCAGAGTATCTTGCTAGCTACTAGCCTGCTTGCTTTACGTATATACTTTCAATTATTGCTTTCTAAAAATAGATAATGAAATTGAATTTTTATTGTAAGTAATAATAACAATAAATAATAGATAATAGACATAATTATTAATTTTATTACATAAAATATTAAAAATCAAATATAATATAAAAAAAAAAAAAATTAATTAAAATACATTAAATTATTTTATTTTTTATCAAATACATTGTTATTTTAATTTCAATGAAACAAATTCATATTTAATTAATTCAAGTTAAATACTTTACAACGAGAAAAATGATTTTCAATTAAAGTTCTTTATTATTGGCCTAAAAATTTTAAAATGATTAATTTATGGATTTATTTTGTTTTAAAATGGCTGTTTGATTTTTTATCGTTTATTACTACGGTTATAATTAATCGTTACTGCTAACATTGGAAATTTTGAAAATACAAGAAGCATATGATATAAGCAAAAAATTGTGTTATTGTGTGATTTTTTATTATTTTCCTTTTTTGTACTATGGAAATTTATTCATTCGGTATTCGGTCTTATTATCGCGTATAAAGAGTTAATAATATCTATACATGATGTCCGTGAAGTAACGCAAGTTGATGTATGCACAGAAATTTTAATTTAAGCCTATGAAAAAATTATTTCATCATTGTTTTTTGGATTCTTTTATAAAAATTGTGATAATCATATCAATATTTATGACACTTGGAAACTGCCTTTCATAAAGGTAGTCCGTTTGAAATTTGGTTAAATAACTTTGTAGACCTTAAGTAATGCAAACCATGGCAAATTGACAACATTGAAAAAGATAATCACTGTAATTATTACCACGGAAAGCAGTTAAGTTTGATAATTTTGATTGATATGAGTAAATTTAAGACCAAAGTCAATTTTGTAAAATTAGTAATTTCAGAATTAATAATAGGTAGTTAATAATTGATTTTATTCATTAATTTGTGAAAGTGAATGAGTGTATTCCATTTACGAAATCTATAATTATATTTTATGTACATATCTTTACAAATAACATCTTGTGAAGCTCAATATTTACTTCTTATAGCCTAATTATTAATCCATTGTAATTGTATAGGTAAAACTGTATTATTTTGAATTTAAAACTGGCTATTTAAAAAATTGAATAAAAAGTATAAAAAAATGAAAATAACAACATACAGAATTAATTGAACTGTTTTTATGATTAGCATTCATAAAATACCCTAAATATGAAGTCCATTAAGTTATAAATGCATTTATAATCATATGAAATTGTGGATAATCTAATTTTTGTAATAACAAACAGTCTTTTCTTCAATCTTTACTGCTTCAAAAGTTGCATCATGGATCTATATTGAATCCAATGGACTTTTTATGTCTTATATACTACACAAAAATTTCAGCTTGCGATTTCTTCTCTCTTGCGTAATTTTGATGACGATAATGAGGAAATGGAATCATTATATCACTCTATGAACACCTATATCAAATTTTTGTTTATGGCTCCAATATTTTCAGGCGTTACAAACTTAAAATTAAAAACATCAATTATATTTTTCAAAAATTAAAAACATCTAGTATTAACTATCCCCTCCCACAAACGGATTAACTATCCCCTCCCCTCGCTTACTTTAAATTTCTTTTAAAATGTTTTTGAAAAATTTTGGTATATGTGAACTAATTGGTAAATGGTTTATGTTTGTGAGATTAAATTTCTATATCTAATAAACCAAAACTTGAATGTAGTATAAATTGTATTTCTCCGTAGTATTGAGCCCAAAAAAATAATGATGCCAATGGTCAGATTGTACATACCAAATATCATAACATTTGTAAGGTTATTTTCTGAGTTATTTGTGTGAAGAAATTTAAAAAAATACAATGTAGACTGCGTTTGAGATGCGTCTTTATTATAGATGACTCATTTTTAGTTTTTATTTTTCTTAATTTAAAATACACAAAGGGTTCAGAACTTTGGGGTCGAAACTTACTTCAAAATATTTGGTATTTTAGTCTGTGTATGATAATAAATTTTTTAATGTATTAAAAATCGGTTGTTTTTTTTAATTGACGAATTCTACAAATACCGTTATAATACGAATATTAAATGGAAAAACTAGTTTCATGTCATGCATAAAGGCAAGTGACTTAGGAGTGGTTCTACTTATTATTTAATTTTTTTTAATTATATGCTTTTTACTAATCTATGTAGAATTAATTACCTACCTGTTCCGATATAAAAAAAAACTAGCGGTAGTGACTTAGTGGGCATAAATTTTATTTTAATTTGTTGGCACTCATTTTTTATCAATATACTTTTATTTAGTTAATAATGTTTGTAGAAATGTTAACCTTTTGAATTGAAATTGATCATTTATTTTCAACCTCTTAGAAATTCAACTTTTTATATAATATAACTATAGATATTTATTTTATCCCTTTTCCAATAACATAAATTTTCTTTTTCTTCCAGTCTTTTCATACATACAAAATTTTGTCAAAATCCGATGAACGATTCATGAGATATCGGCATTTTTTATCGGCAATTAAAAAACCTGGTGTTTATAAAATGGAACTATTTAGAACAGCTCCACTAATGTTTATCAAAGATTCATAAATATCCCGGTCTTCGGATTTTTATGCGGCGATTGTATGCATTATCTATATATTAATACGTAAAGTAAAAACTTTGTACCCAATTTTACGAAAATTGGATTGAACGGTATGAAATTTGGCACATTTATAGTTTATATTGAGAAGCACTGGGGAATACTAATAGTTTTTTTTTTTAATAATGCATAAAAAATACAATAAATCAATAAAAAAAATATTACACACACATTTATAAGAGGTGCAGCTTATATTACACACACTAATATACACACGCATATATACTCTTGTTTATCATACTGTTTTGTTTAAAGACTACGAGATTCAATTTTGAGTGATTATGAATTTTGATCGGTGGAAATAAAAGTTTTAAAAACGACAACACTTCCAATATCGTAAGATATAGTTCGGAAGTAAAGTGTGTTTCTCTGTGTCGTATAATTATACAAATATCCAAATTATGCTCTTATTTAATGTTTGTTGTGTTTGTCCGATAACAGAAATTTCGATATTAGCCTAACATTAATCATTAAATTCTCTTCCTACACAAATAACTGATACGTGCTGATTTTAAGCTTCTGATTTCAATTGAAAACTGTCCGAGCCTCAACAAATGCCCCATTTATATACATTTTCGTAAGGAAAAAATTATAAGGCTGTACACAATTAAGCCACAGATTTGGATGGGATATTTACTAATGACATTGTGTTCTTACGAGCACTAATCCTATTATTGCATCGCTCGTGTACTAACTTAGTTTCACATTTACAAATAAATAATATGATTTTATTTTTGTTTATGTAAATTTTAATAGATCTATTTGTAATGTTTATTGGGAAGAAATACCTTCGTTGTTCGATTTTATTAGGATTTACGCAATCAAAATCTGTATAACATATTTAGAAATATTATAATGTTATCAAATAAAGTTATCATAAATTTAAATGGCTTGTCAGAATTCTTTTACACAACTAGCAATTGTAAGTAAAAATTTATAATAGAAAGTTTGTATACAATCTTTAAGTCTTATCTATGATTAACACCTACTTTATTAAACCGTTTTGATCGTAACTGATAAAAGCTATATGTATAATTATTTTGCAACAAACTTTTATTATAATACTTATTATATCCAATTCTATACAAATAGGTTTATTCAACCAAAATTCGAATGTTGGGTGTTTCAGAATTTTATGTTTATAGTAAATGGAATAAGAATCATTTCTATAAAAAGAAAAATATACATGGTTATTCTTTTCAATTTTCATGCACAAATAACTAAAAAAAAAAATTACTATACAAATTGGGCTTAGATAATCTTGATATGAAAACGTATGAATCCAAAGAGCTTTTCTCTAGATAACAATTGTAAATATAAAAGTTTTTTGGAGAGCAAATATTTTACAAGCCCTTCATGATCATAACTTAATTATTTTTCAGTTATTTCAGATAATTCCATGTATTAATTTCATTAAAGATTGTCCAATAATAAATGTTTACGATTTTTTACATTGATTAAAAATATTAGACTAAATTGTTCAACAAAATTGATCTCCATTGTGCGAAAATGAGTTCCGTTTCCGCCTGGTTTCCTAAGATACCTATTTTTTAAACGTATTTTCCAATATTTATTATTTTTTAATAATTTAACTACAGTTTAAAGTTTTCGGGTTGTCTAAAAAAATTTTGACAGCCCACAAACTTAGAAAAACTAAATTAAAACATAAAAGCTTTTCTCTAAATAATTAAGCGAAGACTTCAGTCTACACCGAATATGGTGCGCTAATAATATACCTTAATACTATTTCTCGATGATACATGCATTTTGTTTTTGGTTTAGGAAAATTAATAATTTCTTGTTATTTAAACAAATCTGGTCAATTAATTACATTTATAGGACTTAATAATTGAAAAGTTAAATAAGTAAAAATGATCGATTGATAGATATTATTATTATAGTGGCTAAAGCTAAATTTCATTCTGAAACATTCTGTAGTTTTTTTTATTTTTTTTTTTATTGTATAAGTAATCAAATTGAAAAATCTACAAATTAATAACAACGTTTTAATATTTAAATTAGTTTATTTCTCACAATAAGAATAGTTTTTAAAATGTTAATCAATGAATTAGAAAATAAATAAATATAAAAAACTAAAACTGACGAAAAAAATTGTTACAGATTATTTATTTACTAAACTAGAACAAGTAAGTGGGCGCATTTTAAAAAACTAGATTTCCTTTTAGTTTTTTTACAATACATACATTAATACAGCTCGTGCATTTTAACAGAAACAAGTGTGGAATCTATAAACTTTATCTAATATCTAATTGTTTGTTAACATATACCTAATACATACTACCTAAAGCACATAGCCTGACTTTTTGGAAAATTTGGGGGCAGCTTCGTTATGGTTATTGCAATAACTTTTCGCTCTACAAAATAACTGAAAAGTGGGTTCTCTTTTTAATTAATATTCCTAATTCAATTACACAAAATCGAACATCTATTTATTTGAAGCTTGTTGCCGAAATCAAAAATTTTGTTGGATCCAAAAATGAAGACCTACATTTCACACTTTTCAACTCAAGGTTTCTCTTTTCAAGGTTTTGAGGTCGTTGTTTGATAGAAGAATCGAAAACTAAACAGATAGAAAAATTGTTCCATTACCTCAAAATTGACTTATAAAAGCCTTTGAATATTCAAACTAGGAATAATTTAAAGGATAAGGCATTTAACGGATGAATTTCATCTTTATCACATTCTATTTGCTTTCAAACATTCTCTCTATGATGAAATAAAAATACAACTATACCAAAAGTGATTAAAAAAAGTAAAATATTAAATTTTAAATGATAGATGAATGACGTCATAAAACTTTATTTTCTCTTATTTTTTCTTGTTTTTTTTTGACCTAGTGTCGTCGCATTTGTCTAGTTACTAGAGACATTACTATTATTCATTACCGTTTCGTAGTAATTGTCATGGTTATTATATTTTAGTTGTATATTTTTGTACATACATTTTAATTTAATTTGGAAAACGTGTATAATATTATAATAAATTAATTGATCTTAACTGAATATTTATTGCTGCATATTATTACAAAAAAAAACAAACTAAATTCGATTTTGGTTTGAAAAAATCTATCCGATAACATTCAACATAAATTATAGGGTATCAAAATTTTGTAGATATGCGCAAATGCACTTTTAAGTACATCTGTGAAAACACACATCCGCCATCAGTTAATTTTACTATATCCTTAACCTTTGAGTAAGCGCAACCAATAGCTTTTATTGCACATTACAAGATCAATATATTTTACAAGATCAATAGTTAATAAATTTTACTTTTGCAAATTTTATTAAGTTACATATTTATCTTTATTTCATCCAGTTTGATGGCCATACAACTTATTTATAAACTTTGTATGTTCGATTTGTAAAAAGTTAATTTGATTTTTTTTTTTGCAATTCAAAAATTTATTGAAAACATAAAATTAACTATCTATAATAAGCAATCAAAATAAATGATTTTGAACTCATTTTGTTGATTATTAATTTATTTGTACCAATTTCCGGTAAACTATTAAAATAACATTATTCGTTTGTTTTCAAACTTTCTTATTTAATACTTTTATAGATACAGTGTGTTCCTCTATGAACTTGATAAGACAATCTCCATAAAAAGCTCCACAAGTATAAGTTATGTTGGCAAATTAATCTTTTAATAGTACTTTATCGATAAAGCAATATAACATTTATAAATCGTTAATCAGACCATCTGGTGAATGTAAACTTAAAACAGTGTTATGAATAATAGTAATAATAATAATAATAAGAAGAAGAAAACACATCTTCGATTTAGACATAAGCATGGTTAATTAATTCTAATAAATTCGAAAATCTTGGCAACAATATAATATAAATATTTGAGTGTGATCAGAATTAAATACAAAAATAAATTCAAAAATTCTTATAAACTTACTAATTGTCAACATCGCTTTTGTCGATGCACATCATCATATAAGAAATTCTTATAAGAAAATCCGATTATACCTTAGACTAAACTCTTAAGCAAGCGCATATAATCGGATATGTACAGCGAACCACAATGAACCAAAGAACTTTCAAATATTTTAAATTTATTAATTTCTTTTTTAACTAACAGATGGCCTATTTCAGATAATGTTATTAGAAATTCTCATAAGAAATTTTTATGTTATTTCACACTGTTCAGAAAGTTAGAATTCTTACCGCGTGCGAGGTATAATATAAAATACATGCTAAGAGTAACATCAGATTTTCGGATCAGCAAAGCTTACGGTGTGCTCTCTCCCAAATCATCTTCTCCTAAACTCATCAATAAGATTATAATTTCTTTAAAAAACCTATTTTCTCTAATTCCATTTCATCAGTATACACTCTATATAATGGATAAATTCAAGGTATACGTCGACCCGTTTATAATTAGCAATTTGATCAAATAGCATGTCCAAGGGCTTATACATAAATCAAAGATTTTTACTTGATCTTTTTTTTGCATTTAATGATCCAAAAATGTTATGTATTATACGTATATAATAATTACTTTCTATTATTAAAATAACACTGTACGCATAATATCCGTTAAATACTTGTATTTTAAATACTACTTTTAATCGTTACAAAATAATTTCCTTTTAACAATATATTTTTTTTTTAATTTTAAAATAAAATTTTGTTTTTCTTTTGTTACAGGTGAGTTTTATGATGACAAATACATTTGATTTCGATCAATTGAATTTTGATAGAAAAAGGAATCGTTTTACTAGGATACCAGGTACAATTATTAGTAAGGTTTTGTCGTTTATACTTCAAACTTTTTATCAGCCTATAACTATTGGGTTTATAATTTTTTAAAGTTACATATGCAAATACTTCTTCACCACTTTTTTTTAGTTATGTTTTTACTTGATATAACTAGTAATTTGTCTAAATTTTTCTCGAAAACATATTTCTCTAAACATAAAATCAATTTTAGATTTTTAAGTTAAAAATTTCTTGTCGAGAAAAACTCTAAGTCCTGCGTATAAATATAAAAAGTATCTATTATAGACACGAGATAGCTGAATAGTCGCATGTAAAAGATATTTGATTAGCGTATATGAACTGCAATTAATAAACTAGGCTTTTTAAAGAAAGCTTTAGGTACTCATGTTTTAACATTTCAGAAGATTGATGAGATCTTCATTGTCTATTTCTAAAATTTAATGTACACTATTTTTTCTTTTTAATGCAATACAAACTTTTTGCTACTGAAAATTAAAGGTGAAATTAATTTTTAAATGTGTTCAATACTCCCACATAAAAGAGCCTACAAATGAAATACAATTTAGGTAAATGACAAATTTTTGTAATCACAATCAAATAAGTAATTTTTTATTGTCATATATAAAATGTCAATTTATTGTATAATCTAAATTGCATCATTAATTTATTTTTTTATACGATTGCTATTATATTATTAGACACTAATTTACTATTTAATTGTATGTAATACCT
Organism: Chrysopa pallens; assembly: GCA_020423425.1. NCBI lineage: Eukaryota > Metazoa > Arthropoda > Insecta > Neuroptera > Chrysopidae > Chrysopa > Chrysopa pallens. The sequence continues at coordinate 69,480,849 of CM035593.1, read as the reverse complement.
TAAGGCTATTTTGACATTCATTACAATTGTATAGACACATGTTAAGCACATGGTATGTTCAAAATACGACTTCACATAATGACTTGTTTGTCTGCCGACTAAAAATAAAATATTATGTTTTTGAAGTATGGAATTTTAATGCATTTAAGCTGATTTCTCCAAAATTGATTATGTTACAACATAAATAGAATTACAGACTACACGCGGTAATTTAACTAATGTTTTGTAAGGTTGGATAATAGAATCTGCCGAGGTTTGCCGGATAACCAATAGTTCTTCTTGTTTAATATAGAATCCACTGAATAGCACGAAAACATAAAACGTAAATTCTGATAGCTGATACGAGCTGTAACACTTTCAAGTAGATATACATTTGCGTCCGTTCATATTTACATATGAACAATAGTTAGTAGACAACAGTGGGGATGCTACGAAATATCGTAAAAAGAGGAGACATATAACTATTAAGCATGCGGCCGACCGTTCTATATGATTATGTATATGTTTTATCTCATTTTCTCGCCGATTTAATCCTAAACATTCATGTGTTTGATTCTTTATCACAATGTGCAATATGATAACGTGTTATTTATTTTATCTCATTCTCTCACCTACTTAATCATGCATACATTTGTGTTTGTTTCTTTATTCTAATGCATTTTTGTTTTATCGTGTTTCAAATCACAACGATTGTATAGAAAATTCGCTTCAAAATCTGTGGAAAATTTGAAAAATGTATGTACTAAACGGGAAAACTTCCGTCACTGAGTAAAATGGGTTTTTGTTTTAATTTAAAAACGATAATAGTAATTAATTATTATGCGTTATTTTTATTAACCACTGTGTAACCAATAAAATTTGTATTGCTTTAGGTTATAAACATGAACAAACTACATCTACAAATAGATAATTTTACAATTCATCATCGAATAGAGGTAATAAATGTTGGTAATTTTATAATTTTTCATTATATAGGTAATGTTTTTGATTGGTGGGATGAGTGATGTGTAGTTACTTATTGCTACTATAATTAACCTTTTAATCTGTATTAAATGATTATACATTTACATATTATATTATAGTATTATATTATTTTCTAACCATATGTTATTGTATTTTAACGTTATTGATTTTATTTATTTTGATAAATGTTTGAAAAAGAGAGGGACTAAGATGGACTTCAGTGTGCAAAAATAGGTCAACGCATTTTGTCAATGAAATTGTGTTATGAATACAAATAAATGCCCGAAATAAATGCCGTTTTTAAATATGGTTTCTTTCCTTTTGAGTTGAATTTCCATGTTTTTGTCTAGCACATTTTTTCTTGTAGAATAATTATTATATTTTCAAAAAATTATCGTTTATTCGTAACTATTTTTCAAATTTAAATCACATAAATCTCAAAAATGGAAGCATTTTTCTATAAAAAAAAGACAATAGTATTTTCAAAAAAATGGTCGACTGACTATTTGTGTAACAGCTCCTACAGTTTGGTCCATTATATCGAACATTTTTCGAAAGCATAAAATTTCGTGACAGGAACAATTTTCAAAGTTTATTATTTAAAAGACGAAATAAGATCTAACTATTGTGTATATTTTATGATAAAGCGTCAACTGGATATCATCAAAATCGAAGATCATGTTCGAAAGGTTAAACCATATGCAAAATCATCTAGTAGCTAAAATTCAGATATATCACACTTTATTTGGATTAAAACTTTGTTCTGTCACATAACAGAAATTTTTATTATTTATGACGAATAGTATATAAAATATTAATGTTACAGTTCTAACTTGTGTACTACCCATAAAGAAAAAGAGAAAGGATCACTTCGGAAAGGGCTTATAACTATTTTCACGTCAGTTTATTTACAGTGTCAAACTTACACCAGACTTAAACTTACGCCTTAGATGCCTTGACGTAGTGTACCAAAATAAATAGAAAATGAAAATCATTAAAAATTTTATTTAAAATTCTATAAAAAAATATTGAAAAACTCATTAAAATTTACCACCATTTGCAAATGTGTTTAGGTCATCATTTGACATAATTCTGACCCTGGAATGTACTGTTATCTACAATAATTTAATTTATGTGATAAACAGAGTCTCGTCTAAAAGGGCCCGAATGAATTCATATTTGTTTATTACAAATTATTGTGATTGTCGGTAAATAATACATTCTTACAATGTGAGTAATAATAATAATCATTAAAACAATTACAAAATCAATGAATGTTTCATTTTACAAATTATAATTTTATACAAGTGCTATTATCAACAAAAAAGTACCGTTTTTATACGACTTGTTTTTTTTGTTTTTTTTATAAATAACATTAAATTGCAACATCAAAAATGAATCAGATACAACAGAAATTGATTAATGGTGTCTCGTGGTATTGTAAATGCTTAAGTTGTGCGGTGGATTTCATTTAGCAAAAGAATTCTTACATAATTTATTAAAAATTGTTGTTTATATATAACAAAAAATAAATAAAAATAAATAATAATAATAAAAAAAGCGAAGTAAAAAATATTTTTGCCAAAAGCATTAAAAATTTTGGTGCATAATATAATAACAATATGGTTCCGTACCTAGAAAGAAAGTGCGAAGGAAGCAAACGTTGTTTTGGTTGTTTGCAAAGTTTAACAAATGGTTGAATATTGTGTATTGTTAGTTGTCTCGAATAATAGTAGGTACAATTAATTTTCTGGTCGTTGAAAAAGTTTCAAAAATAAGTATAATTTTTTTGACTGATCCATTTGATTCAGCAATTACTTTTATTTATGCATAATTAATTAAAATTATTAACGATTTAAATAGCCACCGTAAGATTATGATGATGTACGACTCTTAAGGTGTGATGTCCTCGTAGTCCTACGGTGGCTATTTAAATCGTAATGAATAATTTTAATTAATTATGCATAAATAAAAGTAATTACTGAATCAAATGGATTTATATCGAAAGAGCAAATCGGTAGCAATTTATTGAATTAAAGAAATATAGAAAAAAAGCATTTATTAGCTGAGATATAAGGAAAACAATTTTGATAGCAAATAATTAATTAAATAATTACCTAATCACTGGAGCAATTACGGATCTTGATAGAGCATTTTGGAAGCAATTTTTTGAGATTTTGTAAAATAAATTTTATTAAACTTCCATGATAAACTCATTGCGGTCAAGATTGTACCATTTTGGACAAATAATAAATCACATTTATAAAGGGATTATTCCATTCCAATCAAATGTTGAACGCTGTCATATCACCGATTTTGATGATACTAGGAAAATGAAAAAAATAAAGATATTATAAGTAAAAATAAGTCAAAATATATATGATAAAACTACATAGAATAGTTGCATATCTTGCCAGCTTTCATAATTCGTTACAATAAAAGTGTTATGTTCGTTAAAAAAGTTTATTAATTGGTTGTACAATAATATTTTTTTATTTAATATTATCAACGTATTTTTGTGTTATGTTCGAAAACTAATTCAGCATTACAAAATCACAAACAAACATGATTAAATAAACTATTATGGTGGCATATAAATAGATGGAAGAGCATATAAAAAGACAAAGAATAAATGTTTCAAAATACTACTTAAAAAACATAACAAGATTAAAAAAATAATATATAGTTTTTAATATGTTTTGTACCTACCACATTCATCTTTGTACATACAACTAACTCACTATAAAATTGTCTGATTATATTTACAAATAAAAAGCTATAAATATCTATAACAACGTTTAAAAAACACATTACATACATCTTTTTACAAAGTGTTCCATTAAAATGCTTTAAATTCTTTAACGCTTTTATCACAGTCCGTTAAAATGAACATCCGTTAATTTAACCTCATTACATTGGTAGCTTATTGACATGTTGTCATTATATTTAGCAGTCTTTTATAACAGTTTTAGCAGTTTTTTATTTATAAGATAACCCAAAAAATAATATTCATCCGACGACTGAAGGAATAGTTTTTGAGATTCGTAAATTGGATTATCGTTGCTGTTTTCGAATCTTCGGTATGTCCAAATCATCGATAAGTGCGACGGACTCTTTATTTTTCTAAAGGGCGAACATGTTATGTTAAATTAGCCACTGGAGAAACTATCCAATCTTCAAGGACTAAATAGCCTGAAAAATATGTTTATTATTTGTATAATTGATTTAATTCTGTTGGCTTGGTATCCCAGAGAATTTTCTCCATTTTACCAGACCACCAAGTATATATAATATGATTTTTAATTTACAATAAATAATATCACAAGCAACGAACCCGGATCGCGAGCCATGATTGCCGTAGGCAATGGAGAAAGTTTGTATTTCTTTATAACAACACATTATTATAAATATTATATTATACATACTTTGATATAGGTATACCTAACATTGCTAATATAAAGTTACTTCAAATTATTTGTATGGTAAACATGGTATAGAACTGAATTTAAGATGCCAAATCTTTCATCTAATTTAAAAAACCGGATTTCTCAATATTTTCTATATTTATTTTTTTATATATTTCATCGAAATCCTGTTATAGCGAATCTCACTGCCTTTAAACAAAACAGTATACATTCCTGCCTTTAAAAAAACAGTATATTATACAAAAGAGTATATATGCGTGTGTATAGTAGTGTGTGTAATATAAACCATGGCATATGTGTGTGTCATAGTGTGTACAATTTTAAAAAATGTAAGTTTTCTTCAGTCCGCCTCTATATAAAATATAAGTGTGCCAAATTAACAGAAATTAACACAGAAAAACATGATAAAAATAAAGTAGGCAAACTAACTGTTACAGAAAATTTTCTTCTCCATCCAAATTTCATCTCCATCGCTGTTCCGGATATACCTTTTTAGGTAAATGTCGATGATATATTTTGATGGAATTCTGTGTGCACGCTGGATACAGTTTGTCGTTAGACATTTGAAAATTGATGAAATCGATTATTCTGAAGACTAAGAATGACCATTATTACAGAAAACAACAAAAAACGTTAGCTCAGATATCTTACTGCTACAGAGAATTGTGTATCGTTCATAATTCTGTCTCCATTATTAGGGTGTATTTTTTTTGAAAATAAGTACTGTACAATGTTTTTGACATCTATATGTAATACTGCGTGTACACAGGATTGAAAATTGGGGGGTAGTTCCGCTCTAGTCCATTTATAGGCATATGAATGGCTCAAATAGTAAAACATATGAAATATGCTGTATTTTTTTCAACTATACGATAGTAAAAAACTTATGTCGTGTGAAAAATTTGGTTAACATTGATAAATCGCATTATCAAAGAGCCAAAATGTTGCTTTAAAAGTACAGCATAAAATGTTCCCTTTAAGCTCATTAACATTAACAATTATAATTTTTGATGGACTTCCCTGACGAAATATTGTCGATGGTTAAGAAGAAGTGCACTTAATATACTTAAGTAACAATGAAATGCATATCGAATTGGTTTGAAATTCATTTTGCATTATTAGCTTAAATTATAATTTATGTCTTTACAGAAGGTAAAATAATGTATTAAATTTACCATGCATGTTTCATCAAATTAATATGAGAAGCCAATGTAGTCAAAATAAGGCACTGTAGTATATATGAATATCACCGTATCACTGACAGTTGTTAAAGAGTACATACCATTTTTATCTACAATATAAAAAATTTTTTTATTATAAATTTCAAACTAACAATTCAGAGAAGTTATAATGGTGGAAATAAAGAATATCTATATTAATAGTACTCTAGTGGAAACGGTTTTGCTATGGCAGGATTCAAATATTTAAGAGTACGGGGCGACTTAAAACTAATGACACTAAAGGAAATTAAAAAATTAAGAAATAGTAAAAAAATAAATTGAGAATCAGATAATTTTAAATTATTCTTTATTTTATAAAATTTATTTAATACTCAGTATAAAATAAATACTTTTCTCTAAATCTATATAAACTAATGAAACTTTGGCATTTCTCGGAATAAACTTTGAAATCATTTTTAAAATTTGTGGATTGTCAAATAATCGCTACAGCAAAATGAAAATGTTTTGTCTCTGCTCATAGAATGATTTAATCTTATGTAAGTTATGTTGTTTGTAATAAGTTTGTCAGTCCTTATTAACATTCAGACAGTATTCAAACATCGATAAGACCATAGCTGAGTAGACATGATTAGATAACGAAAAATCAATTCACCAGAGTCATATCATCACAATTAAATAAAGAAAATTGTAATCGACAAATAATATAAAATTAAAATTAATTCTCTTGATCTCTACATACATTTTAATATTTTTAGCCGGGCCCTTCATTATTTAGGAGCTTAGCATGATAGCCCCGGTTGCCTTGAGATCCAGTTGTGAGTCTCAGACCTTACATTAAAATGCGCTTCATTGTATTATGATATCTAAAACATCTTAAATGTTCATAGATACTTAAAAAATTAAATATTGTTTATATTCTTATCTTTGTATCTAAAAAAAATAATAATAAATAAACAAACAATTTTTGAAATAAAAATAAAATATGTAGAAATGAATTATTAACAAAAATTTTTATTTGATTAATTTTTACTTATTTTAATTAAAAATGTTGACGTGTTTCAAATTTATCCCCATTGTCGAAACTAAGAATATAATAATTTTCGACAATTGCACAAAACTCGAATGTATGCATTTTTAATTACTAAATAAGCGCAGTTGCAAAATAAAACTTATAAAATAAAAATTAAATAATTAATTATTTCTACAAATTCTATTTTTATTTTAATTCCTAAAATCTATTCAATATAAACTTCAACAAATTAAAGCTCACATCAATTAATTTTCCAACTAAATCAAAACAAGTTAATTATATAATGTAATATTGTAAGCAAAAAATTATGTAATAAAATATAATTATTAATAACCAATTAATACAGGGCTTGTTGAAAATTATTAAATAAAATACTATAATAAAATTAAAAATACCTTTTTTAAAATCTGGAATTGTCAAGAAATTTTGAATTTGCTGTAAAAATCATGAAATAATCAGATAAAATAGCAAATTATTGTCATGAAAATTTTTAATTTTTTTCTTCATTTTCAAAAAATGAATTTTTTTAATGTTTGTAATAATTATTAATTGAGTTCTTGAGTTCTTGATCTTATAATAAACGATAATGATGTTAACTGACTAGCAGATTCCACTGTTCGTTTTTTTTTTTCGTGGAAATTGTTTAAATTAAACTATTAATTTGATTTTTGACAACCCTGTATATCTCAGTGAGGAATAGACGTCAAATCTATTGAATTTGCTTTTTTTTTTGTTTTTTTTGTATTATTATAATGTTCATACATAAACAATTGATTATCCATGATGCTATGACGTAAACTCAATAAATTTAGTCGTGTTGTTAGTTACATATATTATTATTATGTTTTTAATCTGTTATAATTATCAATAAGATTTTCATTTTGTAGACTTATATAAATATTTTTTTGAAATACGTGCTTCAGATGAATACGAATACAGAATTAAACATCTATAATAAAAAGTAGGTATTATATATTTTCACACACCAATAATTCTATCTAAAAATATACATCCAAATTTAACGGTATCGGTAATCGGTATTCCTCATTCTTTGTTTATATTTTATATATGCATATTGTGATAAATCCAAACATTTTACGTACAAATGTTTTTTTATAGCTTAAATGTTAGGTTATGGATCCATTGGACTACTCAATGGGCCGATTTTGATTTTTTACGAAATAAATTCACTTTTCTCATACTTCGACCATATTTTTCTCATATGGTTATAACTAGTATAAATACATGTTTATACTCGAAAACAATTAACTCTAAACAATTTACTTTGATAGTTTTTATCTTCATTTGTTTTATTAAGTTTTCAGTTATTGTTACAAATAATATTTATAAGTCTATGATATGTATATTATTTTTCTTATAAGTTTATAATTATAAGATAAAATTATTCCACGAAGGAAGTATTTTCTATTAATAATAATAGGCAAATACTTATATATCTAATTATATTCTATTAATATTCTAGAAAAAAAGTTTTATTAAAGTATTAAAAATGAATCAAAAAAACTATTCCTGGAGGCAGCAATTTTACGCGGATATCTCATAATTCTAGGTGGAAAATTTGTAAACATCTACACCTAATCGAAATTAATTAATCTTCATTAAAACGATTGAAAATATATTTTATCAAAATTATTTCATTTCAATCAGAATTGACATTGAATTTATCTTCTTTTGAAGTAGATAATTATTATGGTTGCAATGCTATACAAGTCTGTGGTATAGTACATTGTTTTACATTGAAAATTTTTCATAACAAATTTAAATGGTTTGAAAAATTTTGAATCAAAATTTATACGGGAAATAGAAAAGTAGAAATACGAATGAAATTCTACCCTTAGTAGTAGAATTACAGAGCCCTTACGGTAGAATTTCAGAAAATTCTTTCTTATCGGATTCCCGGTATTTAGTGCAAACCTGGTATATTATATGCACCCGGTATTTCCCTGGTATTTGTTGGGGGTATAGACGGTACCGCATTCACCCGATAATTTTGTGCTGAACTCCTGAACTACGAGTGATTCTGGTAATACTTGAACAATGCGATATTCACACTTTATACATCGGCATACTGCTAGAAAGAGAAAAGATAAAGAAGTTTTATTTTGAATATTAAATTTAGATTTTGGTTTCTATGGAAATGATGTTAATAAGATTTGTAACATGTGAAAAAAAAAACAAAAGATATTTCACAGCTAGAAACATTTTGTACTGGAAAATTAAATTGTCGTTTATTATTATTTATGTTTCTGACTGTTGAAACCTTCCCTGAACTTCCACAAATAATTCAAGACCAAAATTAGCCAAATCGGTCCAGCCATTCTCGAGGTAGCAATTAATTATGGTCTTGAATTATTTGTGGAAGTTCTGGGAAGTTTTCAACAGTGAGAAACATAAATCAAGAGTATGAATACAACAGCACAAATTATCGGGTGATTGCGGTATATATTATATATATATATATATATATATATATATATATATATATATATATATATATATATATATATATATATATATATATATATATATATATATATATATATATATACATGGATTACAGTAGGGAACTAAAAAAATTATTACACATTATGTTAAATTAAATATAACAGCTATATTCTATAAAAATAACTGTAAAAAAACTATGTATACTTATGCATGTAATTTCCATAGAGAAAATATATGCACAACGTGTACATTATACATGATTACAATATTGTGAATTGATTGTAATCAAGACGGCCTTGTCAATGTTATATACACAGAAAGTGGTCAAACAACTGCACGCAAGAATGGTCGATTGGTCTATGCAAGTCTATTCACTCTATGTAGGTACTTACTTAAATCCACTACACTGTACTAAGTACATTCGATTGGAATACCTTATTATATTGTATTATTTACCACCTTTTTATAATGGATTGGATGAATATTATTCAGTAAGACATATAAAGAAAACTTACCTGTAGTTAAATCAACTACAGAAAGTTTATAAAACATTGATGGTGTATATGCCACACGTGTTATACATTTGTGTTAATTTTCTTATAAGTGAATTTACTGAAATCGTCCCGAAACTGAAATTCGGGAATGACTTTTATGTTTTAAAGTAGCTAAAATCTTTTTCGTGTTTGTGCCTATTGTATGTGATACGATTACTAGCGGGGAACGAATTTAATCAATCATTGAGTTTTGAACATAAATATATGCCCATACAACTAAATTTCCTATTATAATGATACAATTATAATGATCTTAGTACAGAAATAGGGTGATATTGAAAAAAAAGCATGAAATTCGGTAAAAATCAAAATTTATGTAAAAATATTCTTAAATTTTATAAATTTTAGTTATAAAGAGCATAATTAATTTATAATCTTAAAATTAAAATGCTGCATCTTTATATACCTTACATCACGTGACCTAAAACAGTAGGCTGTCACGATGTGACGTCATCTCGGTAAAATTATTAGTTTTCTTTGTCAGTTCAATCTATCAACAATATCTAAATTAGTAAAAAAAAAATTGAAAGCGTATGTTTTTTTATCAATGTGTTGTTATATCAATATTCTCAATATTATATACCGATATTACGTCACTAAAATGGTAAACAGCTTTTTTACCATTATAAAAAAGGCTAAAAAGTTAATGTAATTTTAAAGCAAGGAAATATTTATTTTTTGTGACTTTTTATTAATCAATATTTTGAAGTAAGTACTTTTTTAAACGTTCTAAACTATCGTATTATTTAGAAAATTTATTTTCTCTCTTTCTAAAATATCACATTCTAAGTCATTTCGATTGAAATACTTTACTTTTTAAGCGATTTTTAAGCGATTTAAGCATTGTCACTTTATGATATATTCAGAACTCTGTGTACAATATAAATGTCTTAAAACAGAACATAGACCAACCAGACCGGCTGGTATTCTACACTCTCTCTATAAGTGTAGTTGTATAATGTGAATTTAACATAATATTAGATACGGTATATAAATAAATAATAAAGTGATAGTAAGTTAATCACTCTTTGTGTGAGAGGTTTATTAATTAAACCACTGAAGTCGTATAGACAGGACAGGTATACTTTATTTATTATTAATAATATTACATCTTTTAATGGTGATTTTCTTCAATAGAAATTTCAGTAAATGTTATGACAATTTTTTTCACACATTATCGTACACATTTTATCACTTAAATGCTAGATATCTCTTGAACCGTTCATTTGCTTTTGACGACATTTTGTCCGTATTTACGTAATATATACTTACAATATTGCTAAAATCGAATATTTAATGAAAGATAAAGAAAATAGAACAGAAAATAGCGCAAAATCTCAATGAAGCTTTTAAAGGTCTTCTGGATAAGGCGTTTTCAGACCTACCATTAACAGATTTTCAATAACTTTAATGGAAAAATCTTAATACAAGCATAAATGAGTAACTAACAATAAACTCATTTCCTGTCTTTTGACGAAAAACTCAACATTTGTGGTCTTTTTTTTATCAAAATTTGAGTTGTGTCAGCGCCTCACATTTGATTTAGTATGGAATAACTGTTCACATAACATTTTGAAGATAAGAGCTTTTAAAGTTTTGAACACTCTAAGGCTAAATCGAACATCAAAAGGTTGAAAATTCTTATATTAAAATGTAGTGTCTTTATTATTAACTTCAAATTTTCCACATTTAAGTTTTGATTCCATATTTTACTGCTTCCTATCACTTCCACCTTTTATGAACGTATTTTTATTGGATTAAATTTTTATTTAATAAATAATTTTTATTATTTTAATTTTCGAGAAATCACTATTTGTTTAAAAGAAATTGTCCAAAATCAAATATTTGTTATCACTGGATTGTTTTCATTAATGAAAAAATACAATCAATAATTTATTTTTGTTCCGGTCAACGTAAAAGATAAATAAAAATATTTTTAAGTGTGTCGATAAAATTTCATGAAAATTTATTATAAATACAAGACACATTTCTTTTAACAGAAAATTTTTAGAAATAATGCTTTAGGCCAAATATGTTTTGAATATTATAAATCTTTCTCATGTCCTAAATTTACAAATTCTTGAAGGCAAGTCATTATAATCCATACCTACAAAATATATACTGAGTGCAACTCAAAAATTATTTTTTTTTTGTTGTAATAAATATATCATCTTAAATGTCTATAAAAAATATTATAATTTTACTAATTTTCGCACGCAATAAAAAAAAAAAAAAATATCTAAACGTTACGAAATTTGGTTTACACAATCTTTTTTCTAGGAATATTCTTGGGAATTTATTGGAATGGGAAAAAGACTAACCCATAAAAACTAAGGGTTTTCTCTCGAACTTTGAATTTAAGTTTATCATCATGTAATTAGAAAAATTTGAAAAATCCAAAATTATACTATTTAGAAATTATTTGAATTTCAAATTATTTGATTTTGGTTTCGATGGAAATGATGCCAATCGAATTTGTATCATACTTTAAATGAGAGCTTGAAAAATATTCATACTTTTTTGGGGCTCTATACGATTTTCCGGGTAAAAACTTCTTTAGACAGGATAAGTATCTACATCTATTAAATATTACATATATGTATAGCAGCAACATCCCTATGCTGCCTTTCATATAATATCAATAATTTATTGAATTTTTTACAAGCATCGAATCTCCTACATCAAATTTCACAGTGTTGATTGTAATATAAATCTCACAGATCATTAAGTCACATACACAGTTATACTACGCGTATGACCTCAGTTTTTAAAAGCGTAGTTTATATGAATAAATTAAAAAATAAAAATAAAAAATACAGTTAAGTCACGCATAAACATTATAATATCAAACTTAATAAAATCGTATTCAAGAACAGAATGACATGAAAATTCATGGCGACGTTTAATTATCTAAGAAGCACTAAATTGATTTTATTTTTAAATTTTAATTTCGAGTACCATTCAACAGGTAGTTGATGTATACGCCTAAAACCTTAGTAAGCGTTTGATGCCTCCCGGACATGCATCGACTAGTTGATTAAGTTGCCAACATTTTACTGTACTATTCTATATCCATGTCACAATGGTCTTAGGTACATGAAATTTTTAATTCGACCTTACACTCAATAAAAATTATTTGGTTTACATTATGTACCATAGTTTCAAATAAACACGTATTTCCTCTACAACGTTATTTGATATATTTTAAAACAAAAATGAACCAAAAACAGTCAAAATTGAACACAAATTGATTCAATTAAAATATTTATTATTGTTATTATTTAAAATGAAAAATTCTGGAGATGAACTCAAAATTTACAATAATTTACAATATAAAAAATGTATAAAAATTGATTTAATTAATTTTTGGTTATAATAATTTATGTTGGCAATTTGCGATTATGAAACAGAAAATTTATGAGACAAATCATATGAAATCGCAAATTTTTCACAATGTGAAGGCGTATTAATGAGAGTTCTCGTATTGCCTATCAAAAGCCTGCTAGTCCCAGTTTTATTTATATGTTTTCCATATTAATTTCGAACGTCATTCAAGCTTACTATTAAAATAAGATTGTAATAAAACATTTATTATTGTCTAGTAAATAAGACTAATATAACCTCGCAGGGTCAATCTAACGTATTGAACCTGTCACCAAGTGCATGACCTTCTCACTCACGTTACGTTCAAATCGTATGATAATATTTTTTTCCGTAATCCTTGAATTATTTCCTTCAAAATAATTAGACCGCATTCGCTGTTTATCTACGTATGTTAGTTTCGCTGTAACTTTCGAACGCGTTTTCCGATTTTTATGAAATTTATTTTACACAATTATCACATTCAGGAAATTAACTGTATTTGTTGACCCATATTGGACCACCAGGGGCTTCGTAAGAAAATTTCTCAAAATTATAGTTCTCACTATAAATATAACACCAATTACGACAACTTCCAGGCATAAAATATTACAAAATAAATATTTGAGAGTCGTTTTTAGATAAAAAGAAATAATAATTATGAATACTAAAATATGTAATTTAAATTTTATGAAATAAAGAGACTTTTACTACAACAATCACGATATAAAGATGCGTTGCCTATATTTTCTTCCTAATAAGATTAGGGTATCACAGTGAGTGAGGTCCATTGCTCTATAGAGCTAAATTAAAATAAGAATAAAATATTCAGGTCGTCGCGTACTTTTTGTTGCCGAGTGTATATTATATTAAATATTTTATTAACAACTACTAAAAATATTAAGAAACAACATTTTTAATTTCTAAGCTCTTTTATTTACGTTTCTTTATATTCGAAATAATTCAAAAAAAAAACTTTTTCACAATTAAAATTATATAATAAAAATCTTTCTAATTGACAAAATGAACTAATCTTAGGTTTTTAAATAAATTTGTGAACAGTCGATATAACTGTCTTGAATACAAATGAACATAATTAATTAAATTCAAAACGAAATTTGACTTGATATTATTCAAATAATAACTGATTTCATAATCATTATTCATCATCAGAAATAAGTTATGAAAAATTATTATTTATTTATTTTTGAAATTCATTAAAATAGGTAATAATAAATAGTTCTATCATAAACTGCTTTAAATAGAAAGTTTCAACTGTTTGTATGTACCTACAAAATAATAATAATAATAAATATAACAAATAATGTATATTTTAATTTCATTTTAATCTGCATTTGAATAATTAATAATGATAAGTAATTTTTATTTAAAATCAAAAATTAAATTTTATTATACAAATGGTTTAAAAGTTACTGGACCATTTAAAAGTATTGTATGTTCAAATTTCTCTTTACATTTATTGAAGACTATCTTTTATACAATACCCTTCGCTCGCACTAATTTTGATTTTTGTTGATAAGTAATAGCCTTTAAGTTTATCGTTTTATTTTAAGATGCAAAGAATATTGTCAAATTTATAAAAAGAACAAACGGACGTCATGCGGTTTCACCCGCGTAATTCCTATTCCTGTGGGAATACAGGGGTAACAAGTAGCTTATGTCACCCGGGAATAGTGTAGCTTTCCAACGTTGAAATAATTTTTCAAATCGGTCCAGTAGTTTTTAAGTTCGTTACATACAAAAATACAAATGTTTCCACTTTCTTCGCATAGTTCCTGTTTCCGTGGGAATACGGTGATAAAAATAAGCCTATGTCACCCGAGGATAGTGGAGCTTTCAAACGGTGAAATAATTTTTCAAATCGGTTCCGTAGTACAAAAATACAAATCTTTCCTCTTTATAATATTGGTATTGATAAAAATATCCCCCGAGTAGTTCCCGTTCCTGTGAGAATACAGGGATAAAATATGTCAACTGAGAGTAGTGTAGCTTCCCAAAGATGAAATACTTTTTCATATCGGTCCAGTAGTTTTTAAGTTTATTCGTAACATACAAAAATACACACAAATTTTTCCTGTTTATAATATAAATGTAGACTCGTAAAGATAACATTTAATTCTTAATAAACAATATCACTAACCTGTTAGTTATGTCATTCGATGAAACTACTCGGCGAGCTTCAGGTACATAGAATTAGATGTAAGTAGACTACATAGAAAATATATTGTACTAATTGAAAATAATAACTTGTGACAGTAATTACATAAATATAATTGTAATCAATACAAACAAACCAATTAGGACTAAATTCGGACATTTTTAGTTTTTACTATCGTTTAAGTGTGATAAATTTTTAAATTATTGACATGAACGTTCCGACAAACCATTCAAAATGACAGCCATGTTTTTAGACCTTTTATATCTTTTCACCTCGTACGTGAAAAAATTATACAAAGACTCATATGTTAGGTATAGAGCTTCTATCCCTTGACAAGGGTAATCTTCCAGATTTTATCATTGGAGGTGAAATTTTGATGGATCATATCTGCCTTATAATAACTATTTCTCTACTTTTTTTACACTCAAGTACATCCAGGTTCTGCTCTTTTATATTAACATGTATATGTAACTGAATAGATCAGGATTAAAATGAAAAAAAAAATTTTTTTTAAAATTATATTTAACATAAATATGTTTTAAAAATAAGATTAAATATAGTGACCAACATTAAAAAGAATTAAAAATATAATATATTCTTTTATTTTTTTAATATAAATATACACCTATGTCATATAAAACATTGTTTGACTGGATTCTTTTTTTTATACTCCTATAAACATGTCAAGGTGTATTAATTTTAGTCTAAAGTGTGTAACTAAATATTTGTTTATTGGATTATTCTTCGGATAATAAAGGAAGGCAAAGTAAAGTTTGGCATAATTTAGGTATAAAACCAAGTAGTAGAGACATTAATTGTTATTTATAAACATAATTTTTTATTTATTTATTTCGAAACTAATTTTGTTTGTTTTTTTTTTTTGCAGGTGAGTATTTCAAATGGAAATTATTAATAGAGTATGCAGAAGCACATAGAATGATGATTCAAATATATTGTAAGTAACTAGCTGAAAGTCACCGTTTCACTGTCGTAGAAGCACAAAATCATATCTGATTTAATACTATTTAGAATTAACAATTTCACTTTTTGTTAAACGCTTACACAGGATACAAATAGGGAAGATAAAATCTTTGGTCTCCAGAAAAATATGTACCTGCCTTCGGCGTACTCACTTCGCTTCCAAGGAAAGTAAAGATGGCCATTTTTCAAAAAAATTTCGCTTCGCTCGCAAGGTAATCCCACTATTAACTTTATTTGTTCTGACTTCAGCCTACGGTCTCAGTGCTTTCTTCGCTCGCAAAGGAAGCAAGGAAAACATTTATCTCAAAAAGCTTGCTTTCTGTCAAAGTTAACAGCACCCTTAGCTTCGTTTTGTCACGCTTACGGCTGGCCTCTGGCTTCGATCTCAGTGTTCGCTTTACTCGGTATATTGAAGAAAGATCCTATGACCCGTTATTAGAATCATCTAAAAATTTCAGCCAGTCAAGTTGAAATTTTTAATTATCTATACAATACGTAGATTTTTATTTATTATTTTTATCTTAAATATTAAAAATCTAACCTGAAAAATTCAATATTCTGAATATTTGTTTTTAACTGTTTTTAAAAAAAGGCTAAATATTTATTATCAATTCGTCTTTTTGCATGTGTATATTTGTTAGTGCATATCTTCTTTGTATGTGACCGATTTAAAATATTCTTTTTGTTTCTTGAATTCATTATAGTTTCAAAGTGGTCTCATTTGACAAAAATCCCAGTCTTCAGGAGAGAAAGGTGAAAAAAAATTTTAAGTGATTCAATTCATACAATTTAAAAATGTTTTGTGGTTGTAAACATCATTCAATGGTAATACATAAGAATTTTTCAAAAAACAAAAGAACTGTCTTCAAAAACATGAACTAAAAAGTAAAAAACAATTTTTTAATTCAATACTTCAATATTTGAAGTATTAGTCTTCTACAATTTTCAACTATTTTTATTTTTGTCATTTTAATTGAATTATTAATTATATGTGTCAAAATAACATAAAATTTCTAGTTCTCAGACCACAAAGCCCATCACGCCTTGTATTTAATGTTAATGCAAATATATGAATTATATGTACAATATACAAAACACATCAAAAGACACATATTAGACATATTATAAATGCAAATGTCAGTGAAATATTATTAATTATAATTATTCAAAATTTATTTGAATGTATATAATTTATAATTTAATTTATTACTACTATAGTAATGACTGAAATTCTTATAAATTTATTGCATTTTAAATGACTAGTAAAATAAACATCTTATTTAATAAAATTGTAGAATTTTAATATTATTTAAATAAAGTTTACACTTTTAATAATTATTAATAAAAACTATTAAATTATGATAGCTAAAAGGTTATAAGAGTTAGAGAGAGAGTCGGATATTTTCATACTTATTTAGATATTACCTATCTCTCTTCAGGCGTCATATATTGGGTTAACTTAAAAAATTTTAAAAGGAAAATAAAATTTAAAAAAAAAAAGTTAAATTAAAAAAACGATGACCAGATTGATGAACCTGTCTTAGCTATGAATATCCAATTCGAACTGGAATAAATAATATATTTAAAAAAATTATTTCAAAAACATCTTGCTGATTGTAATACTTTTTAATATACAACATTCTTAGTTTTCTTTTCTGACAAATGAAATAATTTTCCAATATGGGACATACAATTGGAAATACAAGATGTACTGGATGTGTGGAAACCAACCGTCTTTGGGTTTGATCCTCTCTTTCAAAATTGTCACTTCAATGATGTTTTCATTAATTTCTTCACGGCAAGCCGTGTCATTACAAAGACGTTACTTTGTATTTATAAAAAAACCAAATATTTTTTGATCTAGGAAATTGGGGCCAAAAATCGAAAATTATTAGAAAAATCTTAGAATTCTCATTAATAATTATAAAAAAAAAAATAAAAATACTGTCTTCATAATAAAAAATAATAAGTTTTTAAATACGCAAGAAAATTTTTATTTTTTTTTTTACAGAAATAGACAGGTTGCTTATCTTTTTGATACTACTAACATTTTATAAAAATGTGTCCCGTTATTTTTAGAAAAAAAAAAATTTATTTTAATACAAGGACATTTTATCACAATTTGTATACAAATTTTACTACATAATATTCATAATTCTAGTTCAAGGTGAACTATTATTATTTCTTGTTTTTTTTTTTTTTTATTTTAAAGATTCAATAATGAAAGTAATACTGGAAAAAATTATATTACGTTGGCAGTTTGCAAATCGAAACCATATAATTTTGGTGAATCATAAAACCACAGTTTGTAAAAAGTTGTGCGTACTTTTGAATTTACCAAACATTGCAATGCCGTTTTTCTTTGCTATGGAAATAAAAGTTGAAACTTATTAAATTATGTTTCTTGGTCATTAATTTATATTAATTTACTCACCATAAACGTTAAAAAAAATTTTTTTATTTGGTTTATATGGTATGGAAATTTAATTGTATATCCTATACGAATGCATTGTTAAGTTTTATTCTCTGTAAATAGTGCGTATGTATAATGCATAGAGCAGCCCACGCTTTTTATACTCGACAAATATAGAATATATCATAATATATTCATTTTAGTCTTAAGCTTGTAACCCTAGCAAATAATGACCGCTCAAAATTTTTGGTATAGGTACAATCTGCCCGAACATCCGTCATTGTCATAGCTCAAATCCAAATGAGACAGTGAGCGGCTCTTTTGGTGGTGTATTCAGGATCTAAAATGTGAGTTTGTGAATAAGCAAAATCCTATTGAGTTCAAAGTATCCATGATCCAACTTTTGAACGACAAACAATTGGAGAAAAATTCAAAATGATATAGAAACAAACAATTTTTGTTTTACAATTTTTTTTCGTAAAATGTTTTGATTGGCCACAACTTTCAGAAAACAATATTAAAATACCCTGGTCAGATGTTTGCGTAAATACGTATATTTGTTCACTGCCTATTAGGTGTATCATTTATTTTAGTGATAATGGCCATTTTTTTAATCTGTATCTGTTAGAAACTCACGTTAGTGTCCATACGCAAAAAAAGAGATTGCTTCAAGGGACAGCACTCTCTTTTATCCATATTTGACTATATTTAATTAAATGACTAAGTTAACTTATAGTTATGGAACTGAATATACAATATACAATACTTATTGTATATACTGTATGTACTATAAGTATGGTACATAGTATATTTAGACTGAATGCAAGGTATCTACCAAAACGTGTTGTTAATTTTAAATTCAATAAGCCAGTTGATATGAAATATATTATTTTATTATTAACTAATATATTATGAATAATCAATTCTGAATAATTATGTATATTTATTATATAAATTTGTCAGTTGCAAAAACTGTGTAAAAACTTTGAGAGTGTTTTCAAATATTAGAGATTAATTTTTTTTCATACGCCAAAAAATGTATAACTTCTAACGCGTGTACTGAAGTACACTCACACATTTTTTTAAATTAATACAGATACGGATAGTCTTTTGTGGACAAAACGAATTCTGTGATCGATTTGACGAACTTTTAAATTGTCCTGTGAAGCGAACGGATAACAGCTAATATTATTATATAAAATCAGCTTAAACATTATGTATATTTCATAATTGAATTAATTGGCATGCAAATAAGCAATATATAAAAACACTAGTAGACAATATTAAAATATCATTTTAATTGGGTACGTTGACAGTTATTATCAGTTGATGACTTCGTATTAGTATTTATTTAAATGATACCTATCTACCTTCTTTAGTTATACGAGTAAATAGAAGTCTCCGACAATTACCGACTAGTGGTAGTAAGTAGTCTTTTGAAAATGTCAAATTGTTCATAAACACTAATAATATAAACTATGATGCATATATATTTAAATTTTATAATATTATGAAGATATATGGCACCTAAATAATAGTAATCTTATCGACTATACATAGCGAAGAGGACATTAAAATAAACCTGTTTCAAATCATTTACAAATATAACCATTAAAAAATAATATTTTATTAATTAATAGTTAATTATTATTATCTCAGTCTGACGTTGTTTGAGTTAGTTCAAAAACTTTCTAGAATAGTTTAATTCTTTATATCTATAAACAAACAAGACTCTTGATGTAATGATTATACTCGACAGACATAAATATGTCAGAGAATATGAATTTTAGTCTAAAGTTTGTAACGCTACCTAATATTGACCGTATAAAC